>OX451735.1:271215372-271707872 GCA_948472305.1 Vicia faba
TCTAAATGAAGCGACAAACACAAATATGCAAAGATTTTAGTGAGAGGATGCAAGAATCCAAGGTTTGGATTTCATGTTCAGAGCCATAATCGTGACAACTTACAGTGCGTTTCAGGGGGTCTTAAGGGCCGGTTCTGGTTCTATAGCTTCAGGAGATTGCAAGCAAGAACACCACGTTGATATTTTTGATTGAAGCAAGCTCTAACCCAGAATTCGATCTCTCTCTTTTTCCAAGATTTTTCAGTTTTGGTTTCTTGATTTTAGGCAGCTTTTCAGTCGTGTCCTAGGTCATGGTTTACTTGCATACATATAGGAGAAACAAATTAGGTCAAAGTTTTGGATCCAATCCATGTGCATTAAAGATTAAATCCTTGATTGAAAATCAAATATTCTTGATTTTCCATGATTGAACAATGTTGCCAAAATTGGATTTTTTGTATCTTTTTGATTGTGCACGAATTGGTTAGCATATTTTGATCATATTTGGTTCACAAATTGATTTAAAAATCAAATATTCTATTTTCTTATGATTTAAATTAATTAAATGAATTAATATATATTAAAAATCCAATTAATCAATAAAAATAAGAAAATAAATCCAATTCATCTTGGTGGGTCGTGCATAAGTCATGGGTGAAGTTTCAAGGAGAGATTTGAGGCCCATTAGCGAAAAGAAGGTGTTTTGAGCAAAGTTGACTTTTGCAAATTCATGAAAATTTCCCAACTTCTCCAATGCACAACTTGCTCAATTTTGATCATATGACTATGTTCTTGGACATTTTGGAAAGCTCTTGAAGTCCTCTAACCAATGCCTTTGGTCCCATGTCATTTGGAGTTACCAATCTCAAGTTATGGCCTTTGACTCAAAGTGTACTTTTGTTGACTTTTGAAATTGACCTATAATGTAAAAATTGGTAACTTCTTGTGAGTGCATTTTCTGATCTTGGAGTGTGAAGATGGATTGTAGGAAATTGCATCCTATTCAAAATGAGATTGGGATGGAAGTTTTCTGATAAACCATGAAAGAGTTATGCCCTGGTCAAGATACAGTTGACTTTTCTGCTGTCCAAAAATAGAAACTTTTTGCACCTTGATGATTTTTGAGCTATTCTTGTGGAATCATGATCAAGGTTTGATCAAATGATGATTGTGAACTCAAAATGATATGTTGACCAAAAATTCTGACTTTTGACTACAAAATGACCATTTTGCCCTTGCAGTTGACTGTAGATCAAATGGAGCTTTTGACTGTGCAAATTGGCACTGTGAGTCTTGAAACTTGGCATGTAGGTGCTTGAGCATGTATATAGGCCTATGAGACTTGATTGAACCATTGAAAACCCCAAATTCCTTGAAAGAACCAAAACCCTAATTTTGAATTGACTCCCTAAGGAGGTGATTTGACTGTACAACCCTTGAGCCATTTTGAGCAATTTGAAGATGATTCTTGACAAATCTTGAGGAATATGGGAGGGCAAATTTTGGGGTACAACACTTACTATCCAGGCTTTCATATCGAAGTAACCCTACCATCCAGGTTCCTTCTCACAACCATATATCCAGGCTTTTATATCAAAGTAACCCTACCATCCAGGTTCCTTCTCACAACCCTACTATCCAGGCTTTCATATCGAAGTAACCCTACTATCCAGGTTCCTTCTCATAGCCCTACTATCCAGGCTTTCATATCGAAGTAACCCTACTATCCAGGTTCCTTCTCACATCCCTACTATCCAGGCTTTCATATCGAAGTAACCATACTATCCAGGTTCCTTCTCACAACCCTACTATCGAGGCTTTCATTTCAAAGCAACCCTACTATCCAGGTTCCTTCTCACAACCCTACTATCAAGACTTTCATTTCGAAGCAACCCTACTATCCAGGTTCCTTCTCACATCCCTACTATCCAGGCTTTCATATCGAAGTAACCCTACTATCTAGGTTCCTTCTCACAACACTACTATCCAAGCTTTCGTATCGAAGTAACCCTACTATCCAGGTTCCTTCTCACAGCCCTATATCTAGGCTTTCATTTCGAAGTAACCCTACTATCCAGGTTCCTTCTCACAACCCTACTATCCAGGCTTTCATTTCGAAGCAACCCTACTATCCAGGTTCCTTCTCATAACCTTACTATCTAGGTTCCTTCTCTCTTATCTCCAGACAACAGTTCACAATACTGTAAGACCTGGACCTGATCAAACACGACTGGTTTCGCATTTCCCCAGTAAGTCGCGGTGCGGCCTGTACCCTGACCAGATATGTAATTTATCTCCACTTCCTCAAGTAGGAGTTAATTCCCCAATAGAGTAACGAACAACTGAAGCTCCTAAAATTCTATTTCTCCCAAGACAGATACCAACATTCCTCAGCAGATTCCTCCTCAACGACAGGAGCAGGGACTCTCATCAAAGGAATATCTCAAGAAATCAACATTCTCTAGGTGGCATCTTTAAGCCTATCTCCGACGGTACTCCGTCAAAGTTTAGATGGCATCTTTAAGCCCATCTCCGTAAATTCTCTAGAAACTTCCAAATACCATCTATAATCCCATTCCCGATATCACAAATCAAGTATCACTTCACGCGAGTGCAAATTTCTGGGAACTATAGTGTTCAATCATCTTCCACCTTCAGATCACGAAAGGCAGACGAGCCAATCTACATCCTCAGGTTTAAGAAGATTGAACAGGGGCAACAGTTGTACCCCAAAATTTGCCCTCTCATTTTGCTCAATACATACTCCTAGAGATCCTTAATTTGCTCAAGTTTGCCCAAGAATTGACCAGACAAGCTCTCTCCTAAGGCAGTATGTCTCAAATTAGGGTTTCCATTTTCATCAAGATAGGTGAACTACAAAGACCTCATTATCTCTCCATGGTCCTAATGTGTTCTCAAGACCCTCCATGTCAAATTTCAATCCTTACACAAGAAGTTTGCTCAGTCAACTGCTCAGATGCTTGAGAATCGACTGTATTAAGTCAAAAGTCAAATGTGGCTCACATACAGTCAAACTTCAAGATTTTTGGTCAAAATCAACATTTTGAAGTGACTTTCATCATTTGATAAAGGGTTGATCATGATTCTTCAAGGAATGCCCTAAATTCACAAAACCCAAAAGTTTCTAAATTAGGGTTTCTCAAGAAAAGTCAACCAAACTTTGACCAAGCATAACATCCTCATACTTTATTAGAAATTATCCATCCAAGAATAGTTTTGAAGAGGATGCAATTCCCTACAACTCATCCTCATCCCACAAGTTCAAAATATGCACTCATCAAAAGATATGAATTTCTACATTATAGGTCCTTTTGAAAAGTCAACAAAAACACCTTTTGGGTCAAAGCTTCTTACAAGAACGTGGAAGACCCAATTGAAATGAGACCAAATGGGTTGCTTAGGGGACATCCTAATATTTCTAAAAAGTCCAAGAAAACCTCTCTAGGATTAAAATTGGAGGAGATATGCCTTATCAAAGTTGAAGTTTTTTGCAAAATTGCCAAAAGTCAAATGGGCTCAAAATTACATTTTTTTTGCCAAATGGGCCTAACTTTTTATGCTTGCACCTCACTTATAATATGGTCCACGACCCAAATATTCACCCATGCATTATTTGCTTCATTTTTCATTTTTTTAATTAATTAAAAAGTAATTAAATCAAATAAATGACAAATAATAGCAAAGATATGTTTTGATATGATTTTATGACAGGATCTCAATCAAATTATGTTGAAATATCAAGGCCAAAACGAATCAAGCATGTTTGGTAAAAAATGGGATGATTGGGACCAATTTAGCAAGTTTGTATATGGCATGAAAATCAAATCAAATCTTTAAAACATTCAAATATACCAATCAGTTTTATAACCCTAATCCGTTCTAGGATATATATTGAACATCTACAAGGCATAAGACAGGGGTTGGCAACAGAGAAAGCACAAGAACAAATTCCAAATTTCTTGCAAAAAAGTGTAATTCAGTTTTCATTCTAGAGGACCTTTCAAAATAATTTAAGGCCAGCAATCGCATCCTAAGACGTTTCTGAAGCTAACTGGTTCAATTCCAAGTCCCTTCACGCCCAAAAACACCTGGTATGAACATCACGGTTTGCAACATTTTTGAAATTCGATTTCCATGATTTATGCATTATAAACATATTTTGATCATGTATTGCCGTTTTTTATCATGTTTACAATGTTTTAGCATACTTTGATTGAAGTTTGGGTGAAGATATGGACATATGCCACAGTTAGGGTTTGAGGTTCCAAATTAGGAACTTCATATACAGGCCAGATTGGATCATATAAAGGGTGGATTTGCATTCAGGAGGTCATGAGAAATTGAACCATTCCCTTGGTATCAATTATTATTGCTTGTACTTGATTTTGAAAACGCGCAGGGTTTTAGCTACAAACATGGTATGTAGGTATAGGTATGATGTCTAAAACGACGGAAGAAGGAAGAAGAAGATCATGTGGCAGGCAACCATTGGGCCATTTGAAATTCCGCGCGTTTTTGTCCACTAACCATTTTTTTCCCATATTATGTTTTGTTTTCAGTATAATAACAACTAAGCAAGTTGGCCCAGTGGAAGAGCGCGTTGGTGGAGAGTATAAGGACCTGGTTTCGATCCCAGGTCCCAGCAAAACTTTATTTTCTTTTCCATTTGCAAATCTTGTGCATCACCTGCCCTAGCGTCCACCATGCGCTATCAACCACCCATCCTTCAGATTCATAGTCAACCAGATCCAACGCATAGCAATGAAGGACCCATGGTACACCCTCAGGTCTACGCCACATGGAACCAAGCGCTGACCGGGCTTGGATGGCTAATGGGCCTGGGAAATTCAACATTGCACCCCCCATTCAGCACAACACAGGCCCAATTCCTCTCTTTCTCTATTTTTTTAATTAATTTTATTTATTTTCTTAATTACTTTTCTTTTCACAAATAATATCTAAAATCATTTTTTTATTTAATCAAAAAAACACCAAAAAATCATTTTTTTTATATAAAAGAATATTTTTTATTTCTTAATTAATTTAGTTTAATTAACTTAGGGCAATTTAATCTTTTTTTATATATAATTAAAAATAATTAGAATTAGGGTTTTAATTGTACATAACTTAATTAATTTTTTTCCTAAAAAAATAACTTAAATATTTTTTCAATTAGATTTTTAGGGTTTTCAATTCTTCTCGCATTTAATTTGTCGCACGCATTTTAATTCTTTTATTATTATTGTAACTGCTCCGGGATTGTAATAGTAATTAGGGTTTTAAACTTCCGCATTTTTATTTTCAGTCAAGATGATTATGTAACTGCCAAAGCCCTGTAATAGCTAGGTTTATTTTCTCGCCCTTTAAATTCTTGCAAATCTTTAACTGTCTAGATGCATGGCTAATAGGATTGTATGGAAAGAATATATGAAAATTAAAACGATAGATAACCTAATGTGCAAAGACTAATTAATTGAAAAAATTCACACGTACATATCCACTCCCAGGGTTTGCCTCACTTCGGTTGCCTTCGATAAAATAGTCATTTAAGCATAGGAGATTTTAGTGATTTCCCTCCTGTTTAAAAGATCAAATGTCCCATTCGACTGTTGCCTCAGAAATGTTGCCTCAGAAAGATCTTAAGACTCTAGGGTTACTACTAAAGTTTCCAACCCATTGCTTAGGTGACTGTACTTGTCCCTTTCGAATGTCCCTTACCAACTCCAACGACGAGGCTACCTACTCCTTAATAGTAGGATAACACTGTCTAAAGGAAGCGAGAATGAACCATCTTTTTTCGAGTATGTAGAATCTTAAGTACTTGCTAAACAAAACTTTTCACACAAACACCTTTCAAAACAAATTTCAAAACAAACTTCGTCACACCTTTGAGGACTGATACAAGGGTTATCACGAAGTAAAACTTTTTCAAAACAAGCACACACACAAGCAATTTTAAAAAGATGAGCAAGCACCTAAGAGCCCATGGAAAACCGTGGATAGAAAGGGTGCTAACACCTTCCCTTTCTATAATCTACCCCCCGTACTCAAAAATCTCGAAAAAAGGTTTTTTCTGTTCTTTTTCCTTTTCCATGATTGGATAAAATAAAAGTCGGTGGTGACTCTTGCTTACCGCGACATTTTGTGAACAAAAAACGCAAAACGCAAACCAGTAAAAACAGTTGGTTCTGCCACCGTACCACATAATCAAATATTCAAAAACCAATCAAAGAATATTCTAACTTGTCAATCTTGGATGCCATATAAGCTAACTGAATGTTCCCTGAATATACAATAGCTAAAAATCAGCTGACCTACAACTGCCAACTTACTGTAGACGTGATGTCTTATCGCCTTGTTGGGACATCTTACTCGACATGTTGAAGACAGAATGTTGGAACATCTTGTTCAACATGTTACAGCTAAAATGGTTTTACCAAAATGTAAGCTAACTATAAATTCAGAGAAATCATACTCTTTGTCTTTTCAAATTTCTTTTGCCATTCTCTGACACTCCTTCTTACACATAGTTCGATGTAATAATGTGTATATAATGGAATTGTGTCATTGATGTATACAAGTTTTGATGTTCAAATTAACAAATAGTGTATTGTTGATTCTGGTATGATACGATTTAGAAATAACATATTTTGTGTTTGACGTAAATATTACTTTTGACTTTTGTAGCAAAATGTAGGTTTTTTATGCTCTTTATGCATGGTTAACAAAAATACAGGTTTCTTTTAATTCTCTAATATGGTTAAAATAGAAACAGGTTAAAATATGGGAAAAAAAATTTAAAAGCAGAGAATTCCTTTTTTAAAAACAACAGAAATTTTGACAACGATTATAACAACTAACTGCGGTTGTATATTGAATGCTGACCAGAATAATATAAATTCCAAAATATCACTACTAAGAATAGAACCTGGGACCTTTAGGTCTATCACAATGGTTGAGTTAACTAACAGTTGTGATATCACGTGCTTTCCAATATACTACAATGGTCCAGGGCCGTGATTATAAGTAACAAATTTACAACAAAACTCTACATAACCACGCCTGGACCTACGTGATTATATATCTTTTCCAACCATTGTTAAATGCCTTTTTCGTAGTAGTGTCGGCCAACTTCTGCAAAGGATAACTGGTCTTAATCAGAATTAAATAAGATGATTTAGTCAGTCTATCAACAATCACCCAAATCAAATCACATCTGTTGTACCCCAAAATTTGCACTCCCATATTTCCCAAGACATTTCAAGAATAATCTCCAAGTGGCTCAAGATTGCTCAAGAGTTGGACAGTCAAGTCATCTCCTAAGGCAGTCAATCTCAAAATTAGGGTTTTGTGTTGCATCAAGGTCCTTACATCAAAATGACCTCAAGTGATACCCAATGTACTAATATGTATTCAAGTTCATCCATGTCAAATTTCAAGCCTTGCAGAGGAAATTTGGTCAGTCAATTGCTCAAGAGGTCCAAAAATCGACTGTGCTAGGGCAAAAGTCAACTCTGACCTATAGACAGTCAAACCTCAAGATTTTTTGTTAAAATTCTCATTTTGAAGGATAATTCTTCATTTTATCAAGGGTTTATCATGATTCATCAAAGACTGCTCAAGATTCATCAAGATTCAAAAGTTGCTAAATTAGGGTTTTGTAGGAAAAGTCAACTAAACTTTGACCAAGCATAACTTTCTCATACTTTATGAGAAATGACCCATACAAAGATCATTTCGAAGAGGATGCAATTTCCCACAATCCATCTTCACACCCCAATATCAAGAAATGCACTCACAAAAAGTTACAAATTTTGACATTATAGGTCATTTTTGAAAGTCAACAAAAACACCCTTTTTTCCAAAGATTATAAATTGATCATGGAATATCAAAATGAGATGAGACCAAAAGGGTTGGTTATAGGATATCTCAAGGTTTCTAAAAAGTCAAAGAACACTTCCAAAAGTTCAAAATTGAAGAAGTTATGCATTGTTGAAGTTAGGCATTTTTCCAAAATTGCCAAAAGTCAACTATCCCCAAAATTTCAAATTTTGTCAAATGGGCCCACTTTTTTCCACTTGGTTTGATCTTGTCACACCACACACGTGTCATATCTTCAGTTTTATGTCCAATTATTAGTTTTTCTATTTTATTTGATTTTTATTGATTTAATTCATTTTAAATCAATTTAAATCCAAATAAAATCCAAATATTAATCACTTGGTATCTTTTTGATCATTACAGGTTTCAATTATCATCATGGACAAGATCAAATCCGAATCAAGCCATGTTATGAAAAAAATATTGGTTTTTGACATTTTTGGAAGCTTTGTTAATGGTGAATCATATCAAATCTTGAAACATCAATGCACCAAGATTCCAAGCCTAAGACTTGACCTAATTGACTCTATTATACATATACAACACAAGCACACGAAAATGAGGACCTGAAGGCTGCAAAAAATCACAAAACAAAAACTTGAAAAAAGCTTGAAAAGTGTGAAACTGAAATCTTGGTTAAAGGCCAATTCAAAGCAAAACCTCCACGCTATCTTCTTGCTGGATATCCACTGAGGCTAAAGCGATCAGAATCAAGCCCTCTCCCTCCCTAAATCGCACTGTAAGTTCCCTTGAATACCGCCCTGTACACGAAATTGCATCCTCTGATCCTTGCATTATTTTGCCAAAATCTTTGCATATTTGTGTTTATCGCTCCATTTAGGACGTTTCTGCATTATTTGATTTTGTTTTGGTAGCTTGTAACCCTGTAACCGAACTTAGGGTTTGGAAGGTTGTTTTTTGGTTATTTTTGCTACAGGTGAAATCAAGCCAATTGATGGATATAAATGTGTTCACGAGACCCAGACGAATTGAACCATGGTCTTGGAATTGATTTGTATGGCTTAGGATGGATTTTAGAAGGCAGCCATGGATTTAGCTGCGGATGAAATCCACAGGTAAATAACCAGGCTTTTTGTTGAAGAAGACGACTATGTGTCTTCTCATGATTGGTGGTTTCAAATATTCACGCTATTTTTTTTTATTTCCAGGCATAATGAATTGTTTTCTATATAATAATTGTTGTTTATTATACTAACAAAAGCAACAAAGTGGCGTGGTGGTTAGTGTGTTTGTTCAGTGACTCATGGGACCTGGGTTCGAATCCCAGGTCCCCCATTTGCTTGTTATTATTTTTCAATAGATACTCCCATGCAATGTCTAAAGCGTGGTCCACCATGGACTTCAGATCCCAACGTGCCAGATGGCCACCAGGCCAAATCTGATGGCCCAAATGGAAGGCTCACCATACTCCCAAGTCAATGCACACACATGGAATTCCAGAAGGTCAAACAAGGCTTATACAAATGGGCCTCTGAATTGCAATTTCCACCTCCAAAGCTGGCCCAAACCCCTTGGTTATTCTTTTCTCTTATTTATTTTGTTTATTTATTTACTAATTATTTTTATTGTTTAATTAACCAATTAATTTTTCCTCATAAAATCAGAAAACACAAAAAATATTATTTTTATTTATAAAAATTAAACTCACCATTTTATTTTTGTAAATAAGTTAATTTAATTGATTTAGTTTTAATTAGGAAATAACATTAACAATTTTGCAATAATTAAAAATTAATGTAGAAAATTAGGTTTTTATTAACTTTGACCAATTTTATTTTATTTTTTTAATACTCAAAAAATCCAAAAATATTTTCATTAATTAATTAATTTAATTGTTAGCTTAGGTTTAATTCAATTTAATTCAAAAATAACCAAAAAAAAAATTCTTTCTTTAAAAAAAAGGGTCAAAACCCTAAAAAATGTGCCGATTTAATTTTCTCGCACGCGATCCATATTTCCATATTATTGTAATTGCTTCCGGAATGTAATAGCTTTTAATTAGGACTTTAATTACTTTATCGCTTTCTTTTATTTTCCGCAATTTAATTTCAAGGGTTTGTTTTTGGCGATGTAAATACCCGACGCCTTGTAATAGTTTAGATTTAATTTCCGCAATTTAAATTCCGCAACTATACACTGCTAGATGTTTGATAATAGGGAATGCATGACAAGATCAAATGTATGAACTTAAAATCAACATAGCTCACCCATGACATGTACAAAGATAAATTAACCGAAACAACACACTCGCACATGCGCACTCTTAGGGTACACCTCACTTGGTTGCCTTCGAACGTGGTCATTGAGTATAGAAAGTTTTAGAGGTCGCCCTCTTGTCCAAAGATCATAGTTGCCTCGAAATGGTTGCCTCGGAAAAATGATCTAAGACATTAGGGTTACTGCTAAGGCGTCCTAACATTGCTTTAGTGACCATACGTCCCTTAATCGAATTGACCCTTTAACTCCAACGACGGTGCTACCTACTCATCCATAGTGGGATAGCATTATCTAAAGGACATTAGTACAATTTAATTCCCTTTTCGAGTAGGTAGATTGTTCTTAAGTACTTGCTCTCTTCAAAACAAAAAAAAACTTTTCGCACTTACACATCTTTCAAACAAAAGCTCCTTTCAAACCCACAAACACAAAGAAAAGCAATTTTGAAAACACTTTGAGCAAGTACCTAAGAGCCCGTGGATAACCACGGATAGAAAGGGTGCTAACACCTTCCCTTTCTATAATCTACCTCCCGGACCCGAGAAACATCTCGAAAAAGGAATTTTTCTGTGCTTTTTTCCTTTCCTTGTTGGATATAATAAAAGACAGTGGCGACTCTTGCTCACCGCGACATTTTGCGAAAACAAACGCAAAACGCGAACCAACATTCCAAAAACAGTCAGTTCTCTTTCCCACCGATCACAGAACTGGCGACTTTGATGGGGATGCTTAATAAGTGGGGTGTACCTTAGGAATAGTTCATAATGTTTTCAATTGCTTGACTTGTATGCTTTATATTTGTGGGTTGAATCAGAGTTACTATAGATCCTAACCCGGATCTGGGGGCACCCTTTAGGTAAGTAGCAATAAACTGTGAGGGAACTGTACGGCATAGACCGATACGGTTGAAGCAGTAGCTACGTTGGTGTGGCACTTTAGATTGTACCGATATCCATTGTGTTGGAACAAGGAGAATATGGGTCATCTAAGGGGTCATTAAGCACCAACTGACCTTAGAACCTTTAAATTGACCAACTTGGCCATAGAACAGTAGCAGTATGCTACACTCATTGAGACTAAACTCTCGCGATGATTCTGGCCGCAAGAAAAGGTTGCTAAACTGGAATTATGACCGATTGAGGGTAGTCAGTGATATTGAGATCCTCTAGAACCCGATTACTATTTTTAGGACAGGTATAAACCAACTGAACTGAAAGAGGGTAGTACCTAAGCTCCATGCTAGTCTGAAATTTAAGGGCTATTGTATAACTTATGTGCTTCCAAACTTGAACTACTTGCACATTCTTGTTATCTGACAACATAAGTTCCTTGCCGGTTTTGTTTACAGTCCTTATCCAATAATCTGGATTTATTGCAGGGTTCACTTACATCACCTTGCACTTTTGCTTAAACGCATAACATACACATCATAACATCATGCCTTAACATTTCCTTAACCATTTCAGGGATCTCAAGGGTTTGTGATGCAGGTTATGGTAAATCAAATTTCTAGCAAGGGGCAAAGGGGATTTATTTTCCTCTAGCTAATGCCTTCTAGAGATCAAAACATGATAACTTGAGTCAGGGGCTATGACCCACTCGATATGGTGAGCTTGACTCTTGAAGAAGGACTCTTAACGACATGAAGTTTCTTCTAACAAATTCTAACAGTTTCTTATTTACCTCGCGAGATCCTTGAAAACATTGCATACATATATCATACATATCATTGCATAACAGGTCTCCCAGTACAGGGCTCTCATGTTCTCGCTGTTTATTTCAGCAATGGCTTTCCAACCAGACAACCAAGATCTTCAAACTCGAGAAGCTCAGTTCAGGGACGTATTCCTAAACCTATCCAAGGGGAAGGAAGAGTTAAAAACCCTCCTCATTGGGAACTTGGTCAAGAAAAGTCCTGAAGACAATAAGGACGAACGACTAGAACAACTGCAAGCTGAGTTCAGTGCCATGAAAACCCAGATGCTAAGGCAGATGGCTCTTATCCAAGGCTTAGCTCGGGAACAAGAGGAGCTGAGAACCATTATCACCCAACTTCATCAAGACAGAGCATACAACATGAAGAAAATAGTCAAGGCTGAGGACCAAGTCATTAATCAACTTCCGAGAAGTCAAAGGTTTGGTTTGATGAAGAATAGACCTCTCCAAGTTTCTACTACCTCACGGGTCCAACAACAACCTTGCCATAAACAATGGGTTGATCAGAGTAAGCCAAATATGCCCAAAAGGCAATTTACCAAGCTCAACATGTCGCTGTCTCAGGCTTTACAACACCTGTTGAGATTGAATCTGGTGACGTTAAGGGACCCTCCTAATAATCCCAACATAGCCTCCCCAAGGTACAATCCTGATGCAAGGTGAGCATATCACTCCAACAGCCCGGGGCATGATACTAACATCTGTTGGGCATTGAGAAACAAAATTCAAGACCTGATTGATGAAGGAGCATTGGAACTCACACAAGACGGTCGTATTGAATTCTTTTGCCATCCCCCCAAGGTTCACCATTTGAAGTGACAAGTACTGAGACGAGAAGACTTTTGTTCATTAGAATTTTCAATTTGTAATTTTCTTTTGATTGTTCGAACATTTATTCATGTCAAACTTTATTACTTTATCAATGCATTGCGTATGTCTGTTTTGAATCAATCCATTCGTATTCACTATATTCAAATTGCTTTCATTTTTTGTGATGATCAACTCTCGAAAAAAAATTCTAAGCCTTTAGAGGGAGGATGATGAAAACAATATCAAAATCTCTACATTATGCTTTTGGACAGACCCCACTGACAATGTACATGCATTGTTTCAAATCCTAAACAGTGGAGTTATAAGGAAGATAATCCCTCGTCAACCCCTTTGAGCCAAAGAAGTTGGAGTTTTTCTTTTCACAAAATAAAACCCGTAATCACAACCTGGGGCAGGGTAGTTTGCTCAGTTGATCCAGGTGCACAATGAATGGCATCAAAGAAGTCCTTCCGAAACAACAGGCGATGTTAGTTCAGTATAATCGTTAAGACAGGCAGTCATTATTTCTCGAAATAAAAGCCCAATAAGTCAAAACCTATGAAGGAGACTTAAGAAAAACTGGGGCATCCCGCTGACTATAGTTACAAAAAGAAATAGTTCAGGAAAAAGACAGGGAAAATAAAATCAAAAAGAAAGAGATCCTGCAAACTCTCAACAAAATGACTGCCTATTCAAAATAATTTGTTAGTATCTGAACCATCACTGGAATATCAGAGAAAAGACTCAAACGGGATCTAAATGCACGATTAGCTGAGTTTAGGATCGAAGAACATCACGAAGAGCGGGTGGGTAGAAATAAATTTTGAGTCTTTTCCTTTGTTTCTTAAACCGTGAACCAGGCCACGTTATAACCCTTAAAAAGTCCTAGCTGAAGCATGTGTTAGTCCGAAAGCATACTATTACAAAGGTATCCTGACTCCTGTAGGGCTTGCTGTAAATCCTGAGTTGACATCACATTTTACAAAAAAAATTGCCTGTTTTACTGGAAAAATGCTCAAAGTGTTTTCAAAAATTTCAAAATAGACATAAGCTTTGCATTCTTAAAATAATATTGTTTGCATATGACTATTTATTCAACAGCAGAGAAATTCGCACGACGAATATCTAGTGAACAAAAAAACCTTCTCAATAAAAAGGATCACCTCAAGTGGAAAAACACTTCCAATCAAGTGGCACGACATGATCATTGTCCATCATCTAGGGCAGTCAAGTCAAGATTCAAGGAATCTCTCAAAATGCCAAATAGCCAGGGGCAAATCTCCATCTGAATCAATTGGGGCATTGGACATGAATTCCAGCAACGAATCTTGCATGATCAAACAAAGATCTTCTGGTAGTATGGCAACACAACACTACCGACAGTGACACCTCCCTACATCTTGAGAGCGTGGACATAATCAGAAAATACTACGCATAATCAAAGACCCGCTAGGTCGACTGGCCTAGGCAAAAATAAGGGCTTCCTGACGAACCAAAAGGGTTCGGGCAAAAATTAGGGATAAAAATGGAAAAAATCTGTACACCCGGCAAGTCGAAAACCTGAAAAGGCGGCTTGGGCAAAAAAGGGTATCCCGATGGATTAAAAACCCGAAAGGGCGGTCCAGGCAAAAATTAGGGATCAAAGCATACGACTATGTCCCGTCATCTCATCACTTGCCTACCAGAAGAAGACTTGTCATTTCAATCGAAAGATACCAAGCACCTCATAGGTTGGGATAATACTCGATCCACAAGGCCTCCGCAGGCACCTTCTCCCGCAGAAATAGGGGCAATAAAATTGTCCAAACTGTACAGCTGCTCTACTCACCAGGTACAAAGGTAGATTCAGCTGAAGAATGTGGCTAAGATACCTTCACTTCCCGCAGAGTAAGACAATAATGATAGCTCTCCCCCAGCTGAGACTTGCAACGAATCAACAATACTCTCCCCAAGCAGAGTTGATCTACCATCAGCACTAGAAAGGCTTGATATCCCCGACAGTCTTAATATTCCCCAACGGAGTATAAGAATGTTCCCCGACAGAATACAAGATACCTCTAGCGGAGTCAATTTTCCCAGCACGGTCTAAAAAGCTTCCCCAACAGAGTTGAATCATCATCCCCAGTAGACTCTGGAAGCTTATCCCCTGCAGAGCACAAATAGATCATCCCCAGCCAAATTCAGAGAGTTATCCCCACAAGAGTCTAACAGGTTTATCCCCAGCAAGTTGCAGCTGAAAGATCATCCCCCAGTGAAGTTTTGTCCTTTCACAAGCAAGAATTCAATCCTCAACAGATTTAATATCACCAGCAATGGTAATCCATCCCCAACGGAGTTTATCGTTGAAATCCCCAACGGAGCTTATCAGCGGAATCCCCAGTAGAGTTTATCAGTGACATTCTCATCAGAACATCTCTTCCCCACATAGTAATTCCCCTCGGAGTAATCCCCTCATCAGTTTATCCCCCAGTAGAGTTATCCTCTCCTGCAAGTTTATCATCTTCGTTCATCATCCCCAGCGGAAACGAAGAATCCAACTCTATTCTCCAGCAGCTCCGGGATTTATTTTCCCCAGCTAAAACATCACATTTCCATACATCATGATACATGCATATATGCATCATGTAATACAATCTCATTTATATTGAGAACATCATTGCTTGATCCATATCATGCATTGCATACGACTGACCTTTGCTTTTCAGGAAAGATACATTTAAAGTTCTCAATAGTCAAAGGAGACAAATCTAGTCAAAGGAGACAAATCCAGTCAAAGGAGACAAATCCAGTCAAAGGAGACAAATTCAGTCAAAGGAGACAAATCCAGTCAAAGGAGACAAATTCAGTCAAAGGAGATAAATCCAGTTAAAGGAGACAAATCCAGTCAAAGGAGACAAATCCAGTCAAAGGAGACAAATTCAATCAATGGAGACAAAACCAGTTAAATCGATTCCTAAAGATTTTTCTGATGCAAACGCAGTCAATGGAGACAAAACCAGTTAAATCGATTCCTAAAGATTTTCTGATGCGAACGCAGTCAATGGAGACAAAACCAGTTAAATCGATTCCTAAAGATTTTTCTGAGGCGAATGCAGTCAATGGAGATAAAACCAGTTAAATCGATTCCTAAAGATTTTTCTGATGCGAACGCAGTCAATGGAGACAAAACCAGTTAATTTGATTCCTAAAGATTTTTCTGATGCGAACGCAATCAATGGAGACAAAACCAGTTAAATCGATTCCTAAATATTTTTCTGATGCTAATCCAGTCAAAGGAGACAAATCCAGTCAAAGGAGACAAATCCAGTCAAAGGAGACAAATCCAGTCAAAGGAGACAAATCCAGTCAAAAGAGACAAATCCAATAAAAGGAGACAAATCTAGTCAAAGGAGACAAATCCAGTCAAAGGAGACAAATCCAGTCAAAGGAGACAAATCCAGTCAAAAGAGACAAATCCAGTCAAAGGAGACAAATCCAGTCAAAGGAGACAAATCCAGTCAATAGAGACATGACCAGTTAAATTGATTCCTAAAGATTTTTCTGATACCAACCCAGTCAAAAGAGACAAAACCCCTCTGGTCCAGTTAAATCGATTCCTAGAGATTTTTATGACGCCGATCCGGTCGAAGTTCAAACCACCTACCTCCAAATGGCATCTGTAAGCCCATTCCCGACATCACAAGGCTGATACTACTTCATGCGAGTGCAAATTTCTGGGCACTCTAGTGTTCAATTATCTTCCACCTTCGGATTACGAAAGGCTCGAAAGCCAATCTATATCCTCAGGTTTAAGAAAATTGAATAGGGGAAACTGTTGTACCCCAAAATTTTCCCTCCCATATTTCCCAAGACATTTCAAGAATAATCTCCAAGTGGCTCAAGATTGCTCAAGAGTTGGACAGTCAAGTCATCTCCTAAGGCAGTCAATCTCAAAATTAGGGTTTTGTGTTGCATCAAGGTCCTTACATCAAAATGACCTAAAGTGCTCCCCAATGTCCTAATATGTATTCAAGTTCATCCGTGTCAAATTTCAAGCCTTGCAGAGGAAGTTTGGTCAGTCAATTGCTCAAGAGGTCCAAAAATCGATTGTGCTAGGGCAAAAGTCAACTGTGACCTATAGACAGTCAAACCTCAAGATTTTTTGTCAACATTCTCATTTTTAAGGATAATTCATCATTTTATAAAGGGTTGATCATGATTCATAAAGGATTTCTCAAGATTCATCAAGATTCAAAAGTTGCTAAATTAGGGTTTTGTAGGAAAAGTCAACTCAACTTTGACCAAGCATAACTTTCTCATACTTTATGAGAAATGACACATCCAAAGCTCATTTTGAAGAGGATTAAATTTCCTACAATCCATCTTCACACCCCAAGATCAATAAATGCACTCACAAAAAGTTACAAATTTGGACATTATAGGTCATTTTTGAAAGTCAACAAAAACACCCTTTTTGCCAAAGATTATAACTTGATCATGGAATATCAAAATGATATGAGACCAAAAGGGTTGGTTATAGTATATCTCAAGGTTTCTAAAAAGTCCAAGAACACTTCCAAAAGGTCAAAATTGAAGAAGTTATGCATTGTTCAAGTTGGGCATTTTTCCAAAATTGCCAAAAGTCAACTATCCCCAAAACTTCAAATTTTGTCAAATGGCCCCGCTTTTTTCCACTTGGTTTGATCTTGTCACACCACACACGTGTCATATCTTCAGTTTTATGTCCAATTATTAATTTTTCTATTTTATTTAATTTTTATTGATTTAATTCATTTTAAATCAATTTAAATCCAAATCTTAATCACTTGGTATCTTTTTGATCATTACAGGTTTCAATTATCATCATGGACAAGATCAAATCCGAATCAAGCCATGTAATGAAAAAATATTGGTTTTTGACATTTTTGGAAGCTTTGTTAATGGTGAATCATATCAAATCTTGAAACATCAATGCACCAAGATTCCAAGCCCAAGACTTGACCTAATTGACTCTATTATACATATACAACACAAGCACACGAAAATGAGGACCTGAAGGCTGCAAAAAATCACAAAACCAAAACTTGAAAAAAGCTTGAAAAGTGTGAAACTGAAATCTTGGTTAAAGGCCAATTCAAAGCAAAACCTCCACGCTATCTTCTTGCTGGATATCCACTGAGGCTAAAGCGATCAGAATCAAGCCCTCTCCCTCCCTAAATCGCACTGTAAGTTCCCTTGAATACCGCCCTGTACACGAAATTGCATCCTCTGATTCTTGCATTCTTTTGCCAAAATCTTTGCATATTTGTGTTTATCACTCCATTTAGGACGTTTCTGCATTATTTGATTTTGTTTTGGTAGCTTGTAACCCTGTAACCGAACCTAGGGTTTGGAAGGTTGTTTTTTGGGTATTTTTGCTACAGGTGAAATCAAGCCAATTGATGGATATAAATGTGTTCGCGAGACCCAGACGAATTAAACCATGGTCTTGGAATTGATTTCCATGGCTTAGGATGGATTTTAGAAGGCAGCCATGGATTTAGCTGCGGATGAAATCTGCAGGTTAATAACCAGGCTTTTAGTTGAAGAAGACGACTATGTGTCTTCTCCTGATTGGTGGTTTCAAATATTCGCGCTATTTTTTTTATTTCCAGGCATAATGATTTGTTTTCTATATAATAATTGTTGTTTATTATACTAACAAAAGCAACAAAGTGGCGTGGTGGTTAGTGCGTTTGTTTAGTGACTCATGGGACCTGGGTTCGAATCCCAGGTCCCCCATTTGCTTGTTATTATTTTTCAATAGATACTCCCATGCAATGTCCAAAGTGTGGTCCACCATGGACTTCAGATCCCAACGTGCCAGATGGCCTCCAGGCCAAATCTGATGGCCCAGATGGAAGGCTCACCATACTCCCAAGTCAATGCACACACATGGAATTCCAGAAGGTCAAACAAGGCTTATACAAATGGGCCTCTGAATTGCAATTTCCACCTCCAAAGCTGGCCCAAACCCCTTGGTTATTCTTTTCTCTTATTTATTTTGTTTATTTATTTACTAATTATTTTTATTGTTTAATTAACCAATTAATTTTTCCTCATAAAATCAGAAAACACAAAAAATATTATTTTTATTTATAAAAATTAAACTCACCATTTTATTTTTGTAAATAAGTTAATTTAATTGATTTAGTTTTAATTAGGAAATAACATTAACAATTTTGCAATAATTAAAAATTAATGTAGAAATCTAGGTTTTTATTAACTTTGACCAATTTTATTTTATTTTTTTAATACTCAAAAAATCCAAAAATATTTTCATTAATTAATTAATTTAATTGTTAGCTTAGGTTTAATTCCATTTAATTCAAAAATACCCAAAAAAAAAAATCTTTCTTTAAAAAAAAAGGGTCAAAACCCTAAAAAATGCGCCGATTTAATTTTCTCGCACGCGATCTATATTTCCATATTATTGTAATTGCTTCCGGAATGTAATAGCTTTTAATTAGGACTTTAATTACTTTATCGCTTTCTTTTATTTTCCGCAATTTAATTTCAAGGGTTTGTTTTTGGCGATGTAAATACCCGACGCCTTGTAATAGTTTAGATTTAATTTCCACAATTTAAATTCCGCAACTATACACTGCTAGATGTTTGATAATAGGGAATGCATGACAAGATCAAATGTATGAACTTAAAATCAACATAGCTCACCCATGACATGTACAAAGATAAATTAACCGAAACAACACACTCGCACATGCGCACTCTTAGGGTACATCTCACTTGGTTGCCTTCGAACGTGGTCATTGAGTATAGGAAGTTTTAGAGGTCACCCTCTTGTCCAAAGATCATAGTTTCCTCGAAATGGTTGCCTCGGAAAAATGATCTAAGACATTAGGTTACCGCTAAGGCGTCCTAACATTGCTTTAGTGACCATACGTCCCTTAATCGAATTGACCCTTAAACTCCAACGACGGTGCTACCTACTCATCCATAGTGGGATAGCATTATCTAAAGGACATTAGTACAGTTTAATTCCCTTTTCGAGTAGGTAGATGGTTCTTAAGTACTTGCTCTCTTCAAAACAAAACAAAACTTTTCGCACTTACACATCTTTCAAACAAAAGCTCCTTTCAAACCCACAAACACAAAGAAAAGAAATTTTGAAAACACTCTGAGCAAGTACCTAAGAGCCCATGGATAACCACAGATAGAAAGGGTGCTAACACCTTCCCTTTCTGTAATCTACCTCCCGGACCCGAGAAACATCTCGAAAAAGGAATTTTTCTGTGCTTTTTTTCTTTCCTTGTTGGATAAAATAAAAGACGGTGGCGACTCTTGCTCACCGCGAAATTATGCGAAAACAAACGCAAAACGCGAACCAGCATTCCAAAAACAGTCAGTTCTCTTTCCCATCGATCACAACATCCTTTCATCATCTTCGAAAAACGCGTCATAAAATACATATAAATGATGTCTTATTTCCACCCAGGAATACTCAACGGTTGCATCAGACCTAATGACTTCTGATGTTCAATATTTTACTTCTGGCAAGTAAAACAAGCATAAACAAACTCGGCTACTTCCTTCCCTTTTCCTGGATACCAAAACAACTTCTTCAAGTCCTAATACATCTTAGTAGCACCAGGATGAATACTTAAACCACTTCTATGACCTTCCTCAAGAATATTCTTCTTAAGCTCAAGAACATCTGGAACACAAACTCTATCTCGGATTCTTATCACCCATTCTCGTTGATCCTGAAATCACCGTGTTTACTTTGGTTGATTAACACATGTCGGTCAACCATCCCAAATTAATCTTTTGAACTTCTCTCATATCTTCGAGAATAACACTCATTAGGTTTAACATGCCAAACTTCACACTATTATGAGTCCTTTCGCACACCAAACCGAGATCTCGAAAGTGTTCAATCAACTCAAATTCTCAAACCATCAACATCTATATATTCAAGGACTTCCTGCTCAAAGTGTCAGCTACAACATTTTCTTTACCCGAATGGTAGCTCAAGACAAAATCACAGTCCTTACAAAATTCAAGTCATCTCCTCTGTCTCATATTTAGTTCCTTCTGATCAAACAAGTACTTCAAACTTTTATAATCACTGAACACTTCAAATATGGAACCAAGTAGATGAATTCTCCAAATCTTAAGAGAGAAAAACCATAGTTGCCAACTCCATAAAATGTGTAGGCTAATTCCTTTCATGAATTTTCGACTGTCTAGAAGTATAATCCATAACCTGACCATTATGTATCAACACACCTCATAGAACCATCTTTGAAGCATCATAATACACCACAAAGGACTCATTCAAATTTGGAAAAATCAATACTGGAGTAGACGTGAAGTTTCTATTGAGTTCTTGAAAACTCTTTTCGTACTTCACATCTGAAACATAAGCTTGCCCCTTTTGAGTCAACTAGTCAAAGGCAACACTAGCTTTGAAAAGCCTTTGATGAACCTACTGTAATAACCGGCCAAACCCAAAAAACTTTTTATCTCAGTAATAGACTTCGGAGTTTCCCAATGTAACACAACATCAAATTTCAATGGATCAACAATAATACCACCACTAGAAATCACATGACCTAGGAAAATCACTTCTTTCAACCAGAACTCACACTTAGATAACTTTGCATACAACTTGTTATCTTTCAATCTCTGCAACACAACTCTCAGATGCTCTACATGTTTTTCATCGGACTTCAAATATATAAGAATATCATCGATGAAAACAACAACAAACTTATATAAGTACGGATGGGATATTCTATTCATATACTCCATTAACACTCCAAGCATATTAGACACTCCAAACGGCATCACTGAATATTTATAGTGACCATACTTCGTTCTAAATGCAGTCTTCAGAATATCTTCCTGCTTCACACGGATATGATAATATCATGACATCAAATAAATATTAATAAGCATGCAAGCACCAACTGATTGATCCATCAAATCATCAATTCTCAGAAGAGATACTTATTCTTGATTGTAACTTTGTTTAGCCATCGATAGCCGACACACAACCTCATGATACCATCTTTCTTCTTGACTAGCAACATCGGTGCTCCCCATGGAGAAACACTTGGTTGAATAAACTTCTTCTCAAGCAGTTCCTATAACTATCCCTTTAACTCACTCAAATATAACAAACATTCTATAAGGATCCATCAACACAGGACTAGTAGAAGGTTCCAATTCTATGGAGAACTCGACTTCGTGCTCTAGCGATAAATCACTAATATCGTCTGGGAACTCTTTTGGGAATTCACACACCACTGGTAGCTTATTGATCACCACCTTGTTTTCAGTCATCATATAAGCTAATACCATAAACACCTTAGTGTCATCTTTCAAGGATTCACTTACCTGCTTAGCCGAAACAAACAGATCCTCGCTTGCATCAAACTTTGGAAATGACACTGACTAGTCAAAATAATTGATATGAACATGGTTAAACTTTAACCAGTTCATTCCCAGGATAACATCGAGTTTATTCAATGGTAGAAATATTAGATCCATCCCAAAATTCTTACCATATATAGTTGTAATACAGTGGGAGAACTGACTTGGTGTTTTGCATTTTATCGTAAATGTTGGGGATTGTAAGAGTCGCCACCAACTTTTCTTTTATCTAATAAAGGAAAGGGTGAAAAGTACAGGTAATACCTTTTGATAATTTTCTTGAGTTCGGGGGGTAGGTTATGAAAAGGGAAGGTGTTAGCACCCTTTTCATCCATAGTCATCTATGGGATCTTAATTTCTAGCTCACTTTGAAATGCTTTGTGTTTTGTGTAAGTTGGAAAATATTTTGACGATGTTTTGAAAATGGTAATTTTGTAATGATTCTCGTATCATTGATAATGTATACATAATGTTTATTTTAGGAATATTTTGAAATTGCCTTAGTGCGACAATTTTGCAATGATTCTCGTATCGTTGAGAATGTATACAAAATGTTTGTTTTGAAAATTGTTTTGAAAGTGTGAGGTGTAAAGATTGTTTTAGTTTGTGAGCAAGCAATTACGAGCAATCCACCTACTCAAAAATCCTTAATTATTTTCCTCCTCCTTTAGATAGTGCTATTCTACCATTGATTGGTGGGGAGCCATATCATTGGATGTGAGGGACAGACGTGGGTCATTGTACAGTCATAGAAGGCAACTTGTAAGATGTTTTAGCAATTGTCGTAAGGGATTAAGATCGTTTACCGAAGGAAACATCAAAGGGTCATCGAGGGACTAAGATCTTTTAATCGAGGGTATTTGCTAAAACATCCCACATTCAAGGGACATGACTGTTTTTATCCGAGGCAACGAGTGTGGGTTACCCTAGAGGTGCATGTGTGCAAAGTGTATTGATTTCAAGTATTTTATCTTGAATTAGGGTTTTTGCTATGGTTGATTTTAATCTTGTCATGCAAACCCTAATTACTAACAATAATAAGGAAAGTGATGAATTGCAGAATTTAAATGTCCTACGCTATTACAACATTTTGGGAATGGTACAAGTTTGTGAATAGGGGAAGAAAGCAGTAAAGCCTAATTATCTATTACAAACCATTGAATATGAATAACAATAAAATGCACAAAATGTAAAGAGGAAGAAAGAAATTGTTTTTAGGTTTTTTGATGGAGACAATATTTGATAATTTTAACCTAATTATACTAATTAATTTTAATTACAAAAGAGGTTAATTGATTATTTAATCAAAACCTAAAATATAAGTTAATTGAAATTAAGAAGAAATTAAAACTTAAGTCTAAATAATTGTTTAGAATATAATTTTTTGAGGTTTTATTTGTTTGAAAAAGTGAGGTAAATAAAATAAAACAAAAAGAATTGAGTTAAAATATTTTAAATCTAATTATTCAAAAAAAGTATTTTTAGTATTTTTGGTTAAATAAAATAAATAAATAAGATATAGATAAAATATAAAGAATATAAAAATATTAGGTTGGGGTGTTGAAAAGTAATCAGGAGGTTAAATGTAGCAAAAAGGCCGAAATCATGTTTTTTGTTTGAAACAGAAAGAAAATAAAAATGGAAGATGAGCCTGTGTTATTTTAGTAAAAGGGGTGTATGAATGTAGCAAAAATATCAAGACCCGAAAACAAAAGTCCATCGCCTATGAGATCTAGTGTGACCAGCCTTTTGGAGTGCTTCATGGTCCTACGCATGTGGAACACTGGATCTAGTTTGCTTGGTTGATCTAATGGTGTTTCTATGAAGCCCATGGTAGGTGCACATGGCTTGTATGCATTGAATCTTAAATAAGAAATTATGTGAAAAATAAAAGGGTACCGCTGGGGCTCGAACCCAGGTCCCTATAGATTAATGCTTTAGCACGCAGTTCTCTGCCACTGGGGTGGCTGTTTCACCCGTTTATAGAACAAATTGCAATAAACTTAAAATAAACTTGGTTCTAACTGTACTTCATCCCCTACCTTGCGCCAATCACCATTGACAAGATTTTTGAATTTTCAAACTTGCTAACTTCTCAACCATTTTCAAAAATGTAAAAATGAAAGTTGTTCCATTTTTCACCACGAAATCAACCATATAAATAACTTAAGCTAACTCTCAAAGATAAACATGAACTTCTGTTGGTACCAAATAAAACCTAATTTTTTCAGAAAGCTCAACCTCAAAATTCACATCACTCGGGCAACATAAATGAAAACTAAAGGCATGGTTAGCTTCAGGGAAATGATGTTTACATTTTATCTTCACAATGCAACCATTAATGATGCTTGTACAAGGAGTTCAAAGTTGAGAAAACTTACCTCAAAACTGAAAATTGTGTTTGGAGTTTGAGCATTCCTGGAGGTGTTGTGATAATTTGGATAGCTTCACTGGACTCCTATGAAGCTATTGTAATGCTTACTTTGAGCTGGAAGTGCCTGAATCTCTCTAGAGAAGTCAAGTTGCAGGTATGAGTTTTTGGAAATGGAGGACGGTGTAAATGAAGTTAAAGTTGTGTAGTAAGGCCTTGGATAGTTTCTAAGTGAGGTATGGAAGCTTCGCGATTGATTTAGGGTGAAAACGCACGAGTGGATTGTGAGTTTTAAGTTCAAAGTTAGAAATGACAAGTTATGGAGGTTTTGATGCAAATTCTGGTTTGAGGGAGTATGAGGGGGTTAGAGGGATCTTGAAATCGTGTGTTATCTTGCAAACAACATCTCTATTTATAGAGGAAAGGTTTTAGAGCTTGAAGTTATGAGAATCAAGAGATCACATGTTATGGTTATGTGACTTAATTTTGAAGCAAACTTGACATACATTGTTCCAATGCATAGTACAAGGCTCATAAGGTGGTTGACAGGCTTGTAGATGGTTGCTTCTTGCTTTGAAATGTTTTGGAATCAGAAGCAATAATGTATGGGCTCAAGGAGAGTTGACATTGTAATTAAAGTCACTTTTCCAAAATAGAAGTGTGAACTTTGTTCCATTAATGGAAAAATCACTTGGACAATGACTCAAATGCTTGGACAATGGATCAATCAGTTGTGTAAACATTTAATTATTGAGTGATTTGAAAGTTTGAAGGCCTGCAAATCAAGATTATGCAGCATGCTTGAAGATTGGATCATAAGGTTCATCACAAAATGACCTAAAATTTAAGTTTGTGATGTCATCTTCCTCTCTTCAAAACTTCTAGCTCAAGCATTATCTATTCAATTTTTTGGACATTTTGGAAAGCTTGAAACATTGTCTACAACCTTCATGTTTACCACTTTGGCTAAATCAACTTGGAACTTGATGAAAATTGGCCAAGAAGTTAGGACAAAAATCTGCCTAAACTTGTTGAAAATTTTATTAAGTGTTTATACAAAAATGTCATGACTTCATGGGCCTATATCTCTTAATCTAAGCATTTTTTGTACATCCACTCTCAAGGAAAAAGTTTTAGAATTCATCAAGATCTACAACTTTCATGTTGAAAGTTTTCCTTGAATCATCTTGCATCTTGGTGAAAAATTGTCATGAAGTAGTGAAATTATCAAGGTAAAAAACACTTAGAATTTTTCTAAGTATTGAAAATATTGAATTTTGTTGACTTTACTGATTTTTGATGATCAAGTTTGACATTTCTGAATGTCTTTGTGAATTTTGATCTTTGAAATTCAAATGTTGACCAAAAAGTCAAAGTTTGACTTTTTGTGTGTCGTTCGATTTTTCATTAGTTGATCCAAATTCAACTATCAATCATTTAATCTTGAGAAGTGATTTAAGACATGAAATTAGGTCAATATATTATGTTTGAATCCTTAAGATCATGCTTCAAGCCATTAGGTCATGTACTAGGTCAAAAGTCAATGATCAGTCATTCTCAGTCAAAACCTTAATTTTGACAATTTTGCCCCTTTGGTGGTTTGAGTGCTTTTCTTGAGGAATTATGATCACTTGATTAATTAGTGAATATGACTTCAAAATGTTGACGTTGGCCAAAAATCTTGAAGTTTGACTGTATATTGATCATAGTTGACTTTTTACCCAATACAACTAATTTTCAGTCATCTGATCAATGACTGAGCAATTTTGTGGTGCAAGACTTGAAATTGGTATGAGCATTCTTGAAGACCTACAATGAACCATGAAAGTAACTCGAGGTATTAAAAGTCTAATTATCCTTGAGAAAACCAAAACCCTAATTTGGACCTAGTGCTTAGGAGGTGAGCTTGTCTGATCAACTCTTGAGAATCCTTAGCATTTGAGAACTTTTTTATGTGAAATATCTTGAAGAAAAGGGAGGGAAAAGTTTGGGGTACAACAGCTGCCCCTGTTCAATCTTCTTAAACCTGAAGAGTTAGACTGACTCATTTTCCATTCGTGACTTAAAGGTGGAATATGATTGAACAATTAAGTGCCCATAAATTTTCACTCACCTATGCATGAAATAAAACTGTTTGTTGATTATGCTTAGAATGGGCTTAAAGATGCCATTTGGAGAGGCAATGAAGAGTTGTCGGAGATGGGCTTATAGATGCCATCCAAAGTAACTGTTGATAGAGAAATTAGACTAAGTCTACGATCGACTTTAACTGGGAGATGTATCTGAATAAATCTTTGGTCGATTTAATCTGAGCCAAAAAAAGTCTACTGGAAGGAATATCAGAATAAATCTCTGGTCGATTTAGTCTGAGCTAGCAGAGGTCTTTAAATCTTTAACTGGAAGAAGTATCAAAACAAATCTTTGGTCGATTTAATCTGAGCCAGAAAAGGTTTACTAAGAGAAGCATCAGAATAAATCTTTGGTCGATTTAATCTGAGCCAGTAGATGTCTTTAAATCTTTAACTGGGAGAAGTATCAGAATAAATCTTTGGTCGATATAATCTGAGCCAAAAAAGGTCTACTGAGAGAAGTATCAGTATAAATCTTTGGCCAATTTAATTTGAGCCAGCAAATGTCTTTAAATCTTTAACTGGGAGAAGTATCAGAATAAATCTTTGGTCGATTTAATGCCAGAAAAGGTCTACTGAGAGAAGTATTATAATAAATATTTGGTTGATTTAATTTGAGCCAGCAGGTGTTTGAAGGGAGTGTTCATCATGTAGATATTTGCCTTGTCTTGTTTCGGGGAATGACCTACAATCTATTTTGAGGACTTGTTGATGATATCAGTCTGTAGATCGATTCTTCCTGAAAAGGTAAAGAGTTAATCGTATGCAATGTCATGATAAATGAAATGCACTGCGTAATAATGTTCTCACAATAAATGAGATCATGCTATATGCGTTTTGTATGCATATGCTATGACATATGAATGTGAAATGTTGTTGAAGTGTATTTGTAGATCCGCACAGTATCCTTGTTTGGGAAAATAAATCCTTGACTATTGCTAGGGATGAAGATCATGTGTATCTTTAATCTTGTCTAGAATTCTTCCGTTGGGGATTCCTTCTTACTTGTTTGAGGAAACTCTGCAGGGGATGTTTACTTCCTACTTGGAGAGTAGAGTTTAGGAACATTGGTTGTATGTTGCTCTACTAAGGAATTTAATTCTTATATATCCTGACTGGGAATAAAAGAGATGGATAATCTTCTGACTCGTCTGGGGAGGATAATTTTTGTACACCCTAACTGGGGATTGTGGTGACTTCACTGGGGAGAGGAATTTTATCAGTGATTAGTGGTAGTCTGAGGAATAAACTCGAGCTGGGGAAACTGTAGTCTCTTGGGGAAATAAAACCTATTAGAATATTCTACTAAGGAAACAAACTCTCTTGGGGGAATTGAATTTTTCTAGAGAGAATAAATTTGCAGGGGTTTTACAGTTTTCAAACTCAACCGAGGAATAGAATTTCCATGAACTATATTGATTGGAACTTTGTAGGTTGGGGAAATTGTGGGGAGTGTATCCTTATGAAGATTATTCTGTGGGGATAATCTTATGGAAGTAACTCTGAGGGGATTTATGGATAGCTCGAGTGTTATCCCAACTTCTATTATCTTGAGCAAATGCATATATTCTTGTTCTTATGCGTATATTTGTTAACAGTTAATCTTGTTCATATGCGTATGTTCATTTAATTTAGTCATTGGACGTTTTTGAAAACAAAACATAAAAAACTAAAAGTTTAAACTTTAAGATGTATTTGTATTGATAATTTGCTTATAAACAGCCGATTTTGTACAAAGAGACAGAAATCCTAGTAAGAGGAAGTCGTCATGAAATGAAAAGAGTACAAAGTGAAAACAAAATGTACAGCCATGTGGAAGTGATCTCATTGGGTTCCAAACTTTGCTATTGCTCCTATGCCTTCGAATATCTCGTCCCTTTCCATCGGAAGAAGTTGATTAAACCATTTGAACTTTCGAATCTGGTAATAAAGCTTGCATGTAAGTGATCTAACGGGACATAGTCGTACGCTTTCAATCCCTAATTTTTTCCTGGACCTCCCTTTCGAGTCTTCAGCCACCAGGATACCCTTTTTTTTGCCCAAGCCACCCTTTTAGGTTTTCGACTTGCTGAGTGTATAATATTTTGTATATATCCCTAATTTTTGCCTGAACTATTTTTTTTCCACCGGTGTTGTACCCCAAAATTTTCCCTCTCTTTTTCAAGACATTCCTTACAAAGGATCTCCAACGCTCAAGAATTCTCAAGAATTGATCAGACAAAATCACCTCTGAAACACTGAGACCACAAATTAGGGTTTTGACTAAGAATGATAGATCATTGACTTTTTGACCTAATACATGACCTACTGGATTGAAGCATAAACTCAAAGGCTCAAACATAACATGTTGACTAAATTCCACAGCTTAAATCATTTCTCAAGATCAGTGGATTGATAGTTGAAATTTGGTCAACTGATGAAAAGTCAATTGATACACCAAAAGACAAACTTTGACTTTTTGGTCAACATTTAGTTTCAAAGATCAAAATTCATCAAGACATTCAATAATATCAAGCTTGATCATCAAGAATTCAAGAAGGTCAAAAGTCAATTTGAAAAGTCAAGCTTTTCAAGATTTAGAAATTTTTCTAAGTGTTTTTATACATGTTTATTTCATAACTTCATACTAATTTTTCACCAGGATGCAAAATGATTCAAAGGAAACTTTCAACATGAAAGTTGTAGATATTTATGAATTATACAACTTTGTATTAGAGGGTTGATGTCTAAAAAACGCTCAGATTTAAAGATATAAGCCCATGAACTCATGGCATTTTCATATAACATTTAGTGAAATTTTCAACAGATTTTGGTCAAGATTTTATCCCAACTTCTTGGAATTTTTTCACATAGTTCCAAGATAATTTTGTCAAAATATCCAACATGAAAGTTATAGAGGATGTTTCGAGCTTTCCAAAACACCCAAGAGCATGAATTTATCATACTTGATCTAGGAGATTCAAGGGTATGAAGTTGGGCATCAATCCTTGAATTACAAGTCTTTTTGTTGAAGAACACATGATCCAATATACATACTATGCTGCATAATCTTATGTTGCAGGCATTCTTGCTTGCAAATCTCTCCATAATTTAATTTTTAGACAAAAGCTTGAACCATTACCCAAGAGATACAAGCCATTATCCAAATAACTTTCCATTTAAGGTAAAAAGTTACCATTGCTATTCTTGAAAAGCAAGCTTGTTAGTACAAATTTGTCTTGAGCCCATACCTTATTTACTTCTGATTTTACTCCACCATAAATTATGGAAAGTATCCCCTCTATAACAGTAACTTTGGTACTTCACCATGGGACCATGGAAGAATTGACATAGTTTGATATTTGCCTCCCAACCAAACCATAACATGCTGTCTTGCAAACCTAATCAGCTCTTGTTCCCCAACCTCTTGCCTATAAATAGAGGGAGCATTTTCAAGAGAAAGAGTCCAGAAAAAAGAGAAAGAGAAACTAGCCCTAAAAATCCCTTCACTCACAAAAAACCAGAACTGTTCATAAAACCTCCATCTTTGAGCTTTGAAGTCCAAATCTTTGAATCTCATACCTTGCAAGTTTTCCTCAAATAAACCATCCAAATACTTCACATACATCATATAGAAGTTGTTCAAACACAAGAACAAATTCTGTAAAATCATTATCACCATTTTCCAAACTAAAAAACATTGTCTTGCAAGTTGACTTGGTTGGAGAGACCCAAACACTTTCAGCACAAAGTAAGGATCGAAACAACTTCAGGGAGGTCTAAGGAAGCTCAATCAATCATCACATTGCACCTGGAAACATCCATACACATTTTGAGTTTTCACTTCAAGAGGTAAGTTTTCTCAAACTGCGATATCCTTGTTCATATATCATTTTACTTTCGTTTTCAAAATAATAAAACATGACAAATCAGAGTAGAAGAGTTGAAAACACTCAAAACTACAGAAAAGTGCTTCTGGAAGCCTAACACGACCGACCGTGTCACCTGACATGGACCGTGTCAGGGATAAAATAGGACAAATGACAGGACAAGGTCTTGAGACGGGTGCCTGTTTACAGGACACAACCCGTATTAATCTTACTAGGATTAGAACTTGACAAAATGACAGGATAGGGTCTTGACACGGGTGCCCGTGTCACAGGACACGACCCGTGTCAATATTACTGGGATTAAAAGCTTGACAAAATGTCAGGACAAGGTTCTGACACGAGTTCCCATTTCACGGGACATGGCCCGTGTCAGCTTAGCTGGGACAAAAAAAGACATGCATGGATTATTAAAGGGTCCTAACACGGGTGCCCGTGTCACATGACAAGGCCCGTGTCAGCCTAAACACCAAGAATCTTGATTTTGAGAGTTTTTATTCAATTTGGTTGTAATAGTAATTAGGTTTTAATTTATTTCATCCCCATTTATAATTTGTACCCCCATCCCCTAAATGATGTAATAGCATAGAGTTTTACATTTCCGTAATTTATCGCTTTAAATATAAATTCTAGTAATTAGGGTGTGTATGGCAAGACATAAAATCAACAAGTAGAAAACTATAATTCAAGAACAAATGCATGAAATCAAAACGCTTTGCACACTTGCACCTCTAGGTTTAACCTCACTTGTTTCCTTGAGAAAAATAGTCATGTCTCGCATGTGGGATACTTTAGCAAAAACAATCAAAAACAAAATAGTAGTCCCTCGATGACCCTTCAATGTTACCTTCGGTAAATGATCCTAGACCCTTAAAAATTGCTAAGGTATCCTACAACATTGGATTCTATGGCTATACGATGACGCCTGCCAGTCCCTTCAAATCCAATGATATGGTTTCTTACCAATCAATGGTAAGATATCAATATCTAAAGGAGGAGGAAAAGAACTAAGACTTTTTGAGTACGTAGAACATTCAACGTTGCTTGCTCACAACCATTTTCAAAATATATTTCAAACACACCAACACTTTCAAATGAAATATTTTCAAAAGTTAACACTTTGTATGCATTCTTATAGAGACGAGAATCATTACAAAGTTCGCCTAAACGAAGGGACCTTTTCAAAAATACTTTCAAAACCCATCATAAACACATTTCAAATAAAGCATTTCAAAGTGAGCTAGCAACTAAGAGCCCGTAGATAACTATGAATGAAAAGGGTGTTACCACCTTCCCTTTTCATAACTTACCCCCCGAACTCAAGAAAAAATTCTCAAAAGGTCTTGCCTGTTCTTTTCACCCTTTCCTTTATTGTATAAAAGAAAAGTCAGTGGCGACTCTTTCTATCTGCAACAATTATGATCAAACGCAAAACACCCAAGTTAGTTCTCCCACCGTATTACAGAACTGAGGACTCTGCTGGGGACTATACTTAAAAGTGGGGTTACCTTAGAGACTAGATCACCTTTAAATGCTTTCATTGTTTGATGTCTTTTCTTTACATTTTGGGACATTGTTTGGGTTTTGTATTGATCCTCTACCCGGATCGGGGAACATTATTAGGTAAGTAACAATAGATCATGGGGAATGGGCAGGGTATACCGACATGGTTGAGGCGATGACTATGTTAGTGTGACACATTTGTTGATACTGGTATCTCTTGAGTCCAGTCAAGGAGAATACGGGTCCGCTGTGTGGTGTCATGAAGCACTAACTGACCGTAGAACCTTTAGTTGAACAACTTGGGCATTAGGAAGTAGTGAGATAGCCGACTTTGGTGCAGTCCGAAGTTGGTTGATACTCGATGCTATGCTCATTGAGATTGGACTTTCGGGATATTTCGGTCTCCAATAAAGAGTCTTGTGCTGAAACAGTGTCCGATGAAGAAAGATCAATGATATTAAGATTCCCTAGAACCCGACTACTTTCTAGGACAAGTTGAACCAACTAAACTTCAAGATGGTACTTGCTTATGAATCTCATGCAAGCCTAAACCTAAGGAATTATTTGCTTTGTGTGTATATGTTTACTTATACATAACATCATGACATCATACTATGGAATTTTGAACTAACCATTTCAAGGACTTTTGGGATTTATCTTTGTGTTGTTTTATAGGAAATGGCTTCCACTTGTAGGAATACTATCCAAATCAACCTCTTAAGAGTGCCTCCTCAACTCAAAGAGTTAAAATCAAGGGTTCCTGAGAATTATCCATTTAAAAAAAGACATGGTCGACTTCTCAAGCCTTGATGAAGACATGATGACAGTTCTCTTTCAATTATTTGACCCTTTACACAATTTCTTACATTTCCTAATTACCAATTGGTTCCCACCATGGAGGAGTTTTCTCCAATTTTGGGAGTGCCTATTCTTTATCAATTACTCTTCACCGATATTGAGAAAGACCCAAGACCTGAGGAGATTGCTCGAGCTTTACATTTGCAATGGTCCGACGTTGTGGCAAATTGGGAAACAAGAAGTGGTGTTAAAGGTTTTATAGCCAAGTTTTTGTTTGAAAAGGCTCAACAATTTTGGGATGCTCTGGATTTGTAAGCTTTTGAAGAGGTTTTGGCTCTTCTAATCTATGGGATAGTACTATTTCCTAACTCAGACCAACTCATAGATGTGAATGCGGTCAAAAAATTTCTATCTCGTAATCCATTACCTACCTTACTTAGAGACATTTTGCACTCTCTTCACACTCGCACCATGAAGAGAAGGGGAATTATTATGTGTTGCACTCCTTTGTTGGCTAGGTGGTTTATTTCACACCTTCCTCGATCTATTTTGAAGAATGAGCAAGGCATGAGATGGTCTAGTAGGTTGATGTCACTCTCGCATTCGGATATTCATTGGTGTTATCGATCTTTGAAGGATGTTGTCATTATTGACCATTGTAGGGAATTCACCTAATGTCCCCTCTCCTTGGCATTAGGGGAGGTATCACTTATAACCCTTGCATGGCTCTACGACAATTTGGGTATGCTCGGAGGGATGGCCCTCATGACGAACTTGTCAAGGAATTGTATTTGACTATGAGAACGATGTCCAAGGTTACCGTCAAAAATTTGTATAAGCTTGGGGCATGGTGAACAAAGTTGATAGCAAGACATTGGGGCAAATGAACTCTATTCTGTTGGAGCCTTATCTCAAGTGAGTGCGAGCTTACACTCAAAGCCTCATGATGCCATATCCTGCCATATTACCTATCATTGTGGAGCCTATTATCGAAGGAGATATTCCCTACACCATTCTTCATCCTGACATGTCGACTACTCTCGAGGAGTTGCAAATATCATGGATTCAACTCAAAGGAGAGCGAGACACCTTTGAAACTAAATTCTACGCAAGCAAGAAAAAGGTTTTGGAACTCACGAGACAACTTCATGAAGATCAGAGTTTAAATGCCTACATTGCACCGAAGAGGATGCGCTCATGGGAAGCTTGAACCCTTTTTGTTTTAGGAGTTTATCTTGTATTATTTTTGCTTCTTCTATTGTAATCCCAAAATGCTTGTTTTTGAAATTATTTGAACTTATTAATACAATTAATGTTTGTTCCTTCTTTATTTAAACAAATTTAAACCTTAAAGTTCCTTGAAAACATTTGCATTCGCATTACATGCATCATAACATAAGCAGGTTTCACGACACAAGTTTCCTCATCTTTCTACTATTTATTTCAGTAAGATGGATCTCGAGCAGACTGTAAAGGACTTACAGACACAAAATTCTCAATTTCAAGAAGCATTGCTCAACTTGGCCAAAGGGCAGCAAGAGCTGATGACACTTATGGTTGCAAAGAAAAAGACCAAGAAGAAGACTTTGATCAACAAGGGGAAAAGACTCAAGGGCCCCATTCGACAAGTTCAAGTGGTAGAAGACTCCTCCGAGGAGGATGAGAATCAGGATTAAGACTCAAGGAGCGCCCACACTAGGGGTGGAAATAATCTAGTCTCTGAGGATGAGGACTATTTTGACGAGCAATATCCACCCGCTGAGGACAAGTATAAGAAACTGGAAGATAGGTTGAAGGCTGTGGAAATTAAAGCCGTGTCTGGCTTGGATTTTGGTGATCTGGGTTTGGTGTATGGGGTAGTTATTCCCAATAAATTCAAGATCCCACTCTTTGCTAAGTATGACGGTATTTCGTGCCCGAAGCTTCACTTAAGATCTTACGTCTGTAAAATTCAACTACATACCACCGATAAGAAGTTATGGGTGCACTTCTTTCAAGAGAGTCTGTCTGGGACTCAATTGAAGTGGTTTTACCAGTTAGAAGGTTCCAACATCCATACCTGGGAGGACTTGGCCACTGCTTTCTATCGTCAATATCAGTACAATACCGATCTGGCGCCAACTAGAGTGCTGTTACAAGGAATGACCATGTGTTCCAACGAAGGTTTCAAAGAATTTGCGCAAAATTGGAGAGACCTGCAAGGTAGGATACATCCACCATTGACTGATAGGGAGTTGGTAGATATGTTAATGGGAACATTGAATAGACTATTTTTCAACTTGTTAATGGGAGCTCATCATCTGGTTTCACTGAGTTAACCTTGACTGGTGAAAGGGTTGAGAGCGGTATCAAAAGTGGGAAGATTACCATGACCTCTGCCTCCATATCAAATACTGTGAAGAAACCTTTTACCAGTTAAAAAGAAACTAATGTTGTTTATGGGTCAAGGGGCCATGTCAAGAAGGAACATCATCAATTCATAAATGCAATTTTAAACTCCAACCCAACCTCTACTCAAAGATCCCAACAACAAGCTGGCTACCAAAGACTTGATATTCCAAGAAGACAATTTACAAGGATCAACATGTCGCTATCCCAAGCCTTGCAACACCTGTTGAAGGATAACTTGGTAACATTGCGTGATCCACTATCAAATCCAAATGTTTCATCTCCGAAATACAATCTGAATGCCAAATGCGCTAATTGTTGGTGCTGTGTAGAGGAAAGAAACAAAATTTTTGGAAATATTTATCTGGGAATTTATCGTGTCCACAGAGATTGGTTATTGAATTTCCGTTCGACAAATCTCTTGTTAATGAGTTTGTGGATAAATGGGTTTGTAAAGAAAATGTTATCAACAGAAAATAAATGTAAACAAAAGAAAAAACAAAGGAAGAACTTATCAATCCTGCATATAATCTGCTCATCACAAACTTAAATCTATCGATCAATTACATTCAACCAAACAATATTCATCACTGTCACTTCGTATCACTCACAACCGAAGTCATTTATAACCCAAATTGAGAGACCGACTATATCACCAAGGAAATGATCTCTCTACCTCCTCAACAACACAGAAGACAACTATGTAATTGCAGTGACGATCTCTCAGCAAAACACAACCACACAGAGGAATTAAGCTCTGATACCCAAGTAAATGTCAGCTCTAAATATATCTCTAGAGTTCAGAAACTAACAAATAATCATCCTAGATAAAAATCTAAGCAGTATATGTCAATAACAACTCAAATCCCTAACACAAATAAAAAATCTAAGACAACAATCTACAAAGATTTATAAAGCAAGTTTTATATAACGCCATGGGCGACAAATATACATAAGTTCAGAGTAAAATACATGTACAAACCCACCAAAAGATAAATACATAGAGAGGAGAAAAGATAAACCACAAATCTTACGGTTTGTCAATGCTGATCAACGAGAAATCCACCTCTAATCATCCATAAGCAAAGCCCTAGTGTTGTTATCTAAGATAATCTACTACAAAAATGAGGTGGATGGAGTTGAGAGAACAAAAATCTCTCCCTAAAGCAACAACTAACAAATGAAACAAAATTAAAGATATAAAGAAAATTTGATCCGCAGCCATCGCCCGACGATAACTATTATATACAAGGCTCAGTAAAAGCCACATCCTCAACTGAAACAAATATCCTCTTTCGCCCGACGACAAACTAACGTCACCCGGTGATGCATCTTCTCCTTGCCCAGCGATGCAGCAGCAAAGCAAGGCATGGAATTCATAAAAATTGGACTTCAAAATTTCACCCGACGACACTCCCTTTACCCCCGGCGATCCAAGACAGGAAGGCAACTTCGGTTGCTTTCTCTGCAACTTCAAATGGCTCCAATCTTGGACTTATTCCTTTATTGATCCAAAAATGCATCTTGGATCTTTATTCCTCATTTTTCCAACAATGCTCAAATACCTACAAAATAAATACAAAACTATCAAACGAAACACTTTATACAAGAAAATACATTATACAGAAATTAAACGTATTTACACAAAAGTCGGGATTATTCAACAATATTAACAAACAAAAAGTCGATAAGTGCAACAAAACTTATATATAAAAATAACTACAATTTGCACTTATCAAACTCTCCCCAACTTAAATCATTGTTTGTCCTCAAACAAACTGAAATAAACTTAAAGAAGCAAAAGACGATAATCAAAGAATCACGAATCAACAGGTTTTGAAAACAGAAAACAAATGCAATGGTTCTAATGAAAAACGGTATACACGAAGAAACATGCTTACCACTAGACTACGACGATAACATAAACATGAAAAAAATGCTAAATACAAAGAATATGCCAAACATTATAAAATAATACTTGGTCACAAATGAATCACACCTAGCAAACATAATCGCCGGTAGATGAAAAACACACAAAAATGGGGTATTTTCACTCATCCAACAATCTTGCAAACAATAGACTAAATTATGCATTCATCAAAGAATTTAAATTGAAAATATAAAAGCAAGAATCTCAAGGGCTTTTCAAGGTTGTAATGTGGCTTGGTTAACAAACAAGTGATAAGTCCTAAAGCTAATCGAAACAAAAACTTACCTAAACCTAACAAAGTAATTACTTCCACAAAGTTTCAAATAATAGAATTTCAATCAAAATTCTTATTTATCACAAGTTTCACACCAAAACACATCACTTATTAACACAACATTATTCCATACTCTTTTTTGTTTTTGTTTTTTCATTGCTTTTTCAATTTATCTCTTTCTTTTTCTATCTTTTCTATTTCAATTTCTTTTCTTCTTTTCTTCTTTTCTCTTTCTTTTTATACCTCATAGCAATCAACCAATAAATACACAATCATTTTTCTCCCCAACTTGAATTCAACCATAAATTAAAGTGAATACTCCCTACTTTCTAAAGCAAGGTAAAAATTCAAACCAAAACAATGGTTGAGGATTCAAGGAAACAACAAATCAACATCCGTGCAACAAGGGAAACTAAACACTAATAGACAAGCATTTAGCAAATACAACATGGATATCGACAAAAAGCTCAAAGGGTTTACTAATGATCACACACTCACAAGGTGAATTGACTTATTTGGCCAAGGTAGTTGTGCTCAAAATGAAACAAAAAAAAATTCCTTGATCATGTTTAAGCTTTCATATAATCGACACAAAAAAAAGATTAAGCATAATAAAATCCAGTTACAACAAGAATTGCGGTCTCTAGCATATGTGAACAATGGAAAGCTACCTCACAAAAAGGGTAGGAACTAAAGTGTTTCAAAAATGAACAAGTATACAAAATAATTAATGGCATACGAAATTGTAAAAAGTCTAAGTATCATGAATATGCTAAAGTATAGAAAGCGATAAACACATACCTCGAACGTGTACAAAACTTTAACAAAATCATTACCACGCATTCGCAAGTCGAAACAATCAAACTTGACAAATCACCTCAATATTCTACAAGTTATCGGACCAAAACTTGAGTCCAAACAACAATAAAAAAATTACAAAAATAATACTCCTACAAAATTTTAATGTACAAAATTTACAATATATACAACGAACAAAACTCCTCAAGCTAAACACAACAAGCTTTCGGAAAACACAAATTGACATAACAAAACAAATACAAATAACGATTTAAAAACCGAGTGTAAATGAATTAACAAGTTGAAAAGTGATGATTTGAAATTTAGAACATTTCCTTGTTTCAACTTGTTAAAGCACAAATCACCATACATATAAACAAATACAAACAAACATGCTTGTTTTACGTCATAAGCTTGGCGCCTTTATTGTGTGAGCTAGTAAACTCCTCTTATCATGCCATGGTGTTGTCTCACCGTACAAACCTAAAGAAAGTGTCCTAACAATCACACAACAAACATTATGAAAACGAGACAATTCACAACAATACGTGAAAACACATTTATGCACAAATATCATATACAAGTTAATATATAATTTATGTACAACATATACATTAACTACAAAAATCAAAAACAAAATAATTATCGCAATGCAAAGAAAATAGAATCAATCCCCAACAACAATGCCATTTTGTTGGTGCTGTGTAGTGGCAAGCAACAAAAGTTTTAGAAATATTTATCAGGGAATTTATCGTGTCCACAGAGATTGGTTATTGAATTGTCGTTCGACAAATCTCTTGTTAATAAGTTTGGGGATAAATGGATTTGTAAAGAAAATGTTATCAACAGAAAATAAATGTAAACAAAATAAAAAACAAAGGAAGAAATTATCAAGCCTGCATATAATCTACTCATCACAGACTTAAATCTATCGATCAGTTACATTCAACCTAACAATACTCATCAATGTCACTACGTATCACTAACAACCTAAGTAATTTCTAACCCAAATTGAGAGGCCAAATGTATCACCAAGGAAATGATCTATCTACCTCCTCAACAACATAGAAGACAACTATGTAATCGCAGTGACGATCTCTCAGCATAACACAACCACACAGAGCAATTAAGCTCTGATACCCAAGTAAATGTAAGCTCTAAATATATCTCTAGAGTTCAGAAACTAATAGATAATCATCCTAGATAAGAATCTAAGCAGTATATGTCTATAACAACTCAAATCCCTAGTACAGAGCAAAAATATAAGACAACAATCCACAAATATTTATAAAGCAAGTTTTATATAACGCCATGGGCGACAAATATATATAAGTTCAGAGTAAAATACATGTACAAACCCAACAAAAGATAAATACATAGAGAGGAGAAGTGATAAACCACAAATCTTCCGGTTTGTCAGTGCCGATCAATGAGAAATCCACCTCCAATCATCCATAAGAAAAGCCCTAGTGTTGTTATCTAAGCTAATCCACTACAAAAATGAGGTGGATGGAATTGAGAGAACAAAAATCTCTCCCAAAACCAACACCTAACAAATGAAACAAAATGAAAGATATAAAGAAAATATGATCCACGGCCATCGCCCGGCAAAATAAAAGCATCGCTCGACGACAACTCTTATATACAAGGCTCAGTAAAAGCCACGTCCTCAACTGAAACAAATATCCTCTTTTTCTCGGAGACAGACTCACGTCTCCGGGTGATGCATATTCTCCTTTCCCAGCGATGCAGCAGCGAAGCAAGGTAGGGAATTCACCAAAATTGCTCTTTAGAGTTCTGCTCCGTGACACTCCCTTTTATCCCGGCGATCCAAGACAGGAAGGCAACTTCTGTTGCTTTCTCTGCAACGTCAAATGGCTCCAATCTTGGCCTTATTCCTTTGTTGATCCAAAAATGCATCTTGGAGCTTTATTCCTCATATATGCAACAATGCTCAAATACCTACAAAATAAATACAAAACTATCAAACGATACACTTTATACACGAAAACACATTATATACAAATTAAACGTATTTACACAAAAGTCGGGATTATTCAACAGTATTACCAAACAAAAAGTCGATAAGTGCAACAAAACTTATATACAAAAATAGCTACAATTTGCACTAATCAAACTCTCCCAAACTTAAATCATTGTTTGTCCTCAAACAAAGTGAAATAAACTTAAAGAAGAAAAAGACGATAATCAAATAATCACGAATCAACAGGTTTTGAAAACAGAAAACAAATGCAATGGTTCTAATGAAAAACGGTATACACGAAGAAACGTGCTTACCACTAGACTACGACGATAACATAAACATGAAACAAATGCTAAATACAAAGAATATGCCAAACATTCTAAAATAATACTTGGTCACAAATGAATCACACCTAGCAAACATAATCGCCGGTAGATGAAAAACACACAAAAATGGGGTATTTTCACTCATCCAACAATCTTGCAAACAATAGACTAAATTATGCATTCATCCAAGAATTTACATTGAAAATATAAAAGCAAGAATCTCAAGGGCTTTTCAAGGTTGTAATGTGGCTTGGTTAACAAACAATTGATAAGTCCTAAAGCTAATCGAAACAAAAACTAACCTAAACCTAACAGAGTAATTACTTCCACAATATTTCAAATAATAGAATTTCAATCAAAATTCTTATTCATCACAAGTTTCACACCAACACACATCACTTATTAACACAACATTATTCCATACTCTTTTTTGTTTTTATTTTTTCATTGCTTTATCAATTTTTCTCTTTCTTTTTCTATCTTTTCTATTTCACTTTTTTTCTTCTTTTCTTTTTCTTTTTCTTTTTCAACCTCATAGCAATCAACCAATAAATACACAATCATTTTTCTCCCCAACTTGAATTCAACCATAAATTAAAGTGAATACTCCCTACTTTCTAAGGCAAGATAAAAATCCAAACTAAAATAATGGTTGAGGGTTCAAGAAAACAACAAATCAACATCCATGCAACAAGGGAAACTAAACACTCATAGACAAGCATTTAGCAAATACAACATGGATATCGATAAAAAGCTCAAAGGGTTTACTAATGATCACAGACTCATAAGGTGAATTGACTTATTTGGCCAAGGTAGTTGTGCTCAAAATGAAACAAAAAAAATGCCTTGATCATGTTCAAGCTTTCATACAATAACCACAAAAAAAAATATTAAGCATAATAAAATCCAGTTACGACAAAAATTGCGCTCTCTAGCGTATGTGAACAATGGAAAGCTACCTCACAAAAGGGTAGGAACTAAAGTGATTCAAAATTGAGAAAGTATACAAAAGAATGAATGGCATAAAAATTGTAAAAAGTCTAAGTATCATGAATATGTTAAAGTATAGAAAGCGATAAACACATACCTCGAATATGTACAAAACTTTAACAAAATCATTACCACGCATTCGCAAGTCAAAATGATCAAACTTGACAAATCACCTCAATATTCTAAAAGTTATCGGACCAAAACTTGAGTCCAAACAATAACAAAAAAGTAAGAAAAATAATACTCCTACAAAATTTCAATGTACAAAATTTACAATATATAAACCGAACAAAACTCCTCAAGCTAAACAAGACAAGCTTCCGAAAAACACAAATTGACATAACAAAACAAATACAAATAACGATATGAAAACCAGGTGTAAATGAATTAACAAGTTAAAAAGTGAAGATTTGAAATTTAGAAAATTTCCTCGTTTCAACTTGTTAAAGCATAAATCACCACACACATAAACAAATACAAACAAACATGCTTGTTTTACGTCATAAGCTCGACGCCTTTATTGTGCGGGCTTGTAAACTCCTCTCATCATGCCATGGTATTGTCACACCGTACAAACCTAAAGAAATTGTCCTAACAATCACACAACAAACATTATGAAAACGAGATAATTCACAACAAATCGTGAAAACACATATATGCACAAATATCATATACAAGTTAGTATATAATTTCTATACAACATATACATTAATTACAAAACTCAAAACAAAATAATTATCGCAATGCAAAGACATAAGAACCAATCCACGACAACGACGCCATTTTGTTGGTGCTGTGTAGCGGCAAGCAACAAAAGTTTTGGAAATATTTATCCGGGAATTTATCGTGTCCACAGAGATTGGTTATTGAATTGTCGTTCGACAAATCTCTTGTTAATGCATTTAGGGATAAATGGGTTTGTAAAGAAAGTGTTATCAGTAAAAAATAAATGTAAACAAAAGAAAAAACAAAGGAAGAACTTAACAAGCCTGCATATAATCTACTCACCACAGACTTATATCTATCGATCAGTTACATTCAACCTAATAATACTCATCAATGTCACTACGTATCACTCACAACCTAAGTCATTTCTAACCCAAATTGAGAGACCGAATGTATCACCAAGGAAATGATCTATCTACCTCCTCAACAATATATAAGACAACTATGTAATTGCAGTGACGATCTCTCAGCATAACACAACCACACAGAGGAATTAAGCTCTGATACCCAAGTAAATGTCTGCTCTAAATATATCTCTAGAATTTAGAGACTAACAGATAATCATCCTAGATAAGAATATAAGCAGTATATGTCTATAACAACTCAAATCCCTAGCACAGAGCAAAAATCTAAGACAACAATCCACACAGATTTATATAGCAAGTTTTATATAATGCCATGGGAGACAAATATATATAAGTTCAGAGTAAAATACATGTACAAACCCAACAAAAGATAAATACATAGAGAGGAGAAGTGATAAACCACAAATCTTCCGATTTGTCAGTGCCGATCAATGAGAAATCCACCTCCAATCATCCATAAGCAAAACCCTAGTGTTGTTATCTAAGCTAATCCACTACAAAAATGAGGTGGATGGAATTGAGAGAACAAAAATCTCTCCCAAAACCAACACCTAACAATTAAAACTAAACGAAAGATATAAAGAAAATATGGTCCACAACCATCTCCCGGCGAAATAAAAGCATCACCCGACGATAAATCTTATATACAAGGCTCAGTAAAAGCCACGTCCTCAACTGAAACAAATATCCTCTTTTGCCCGGAGACAGACTCACGTCGCTCGACGATGCATCTTCTCCTTGCCCAGCGATGCAGCAGCGAAGCAAGGCAGGGAATTCATCAAAATTGGTCTTCAAAATTTTGCTCGGCAACACTCCCTTTTTTCCCGGAGATCCAAGACAGGAAGGAAACTTCTGTTGCTTTCTCTGCAACTTCAAATGGCTCCAATCTTGGCCTTATTTCTTTGTTGATCCAAAAATGCATCTTGGAGCTTTATACCTCATTTCTCCAATGATGCTCAAATACCTAAAAAATGAATACAAAAATATCAAACGATACACTTTATACAAGAAAACACATTATATACAAGTTAAACGTATTTACATAAAAGTCGGGATTATTCAACAATATTAACAAACAAAAAGTCGATAAGTGCAACAAAACTTATATACAAAAATAGCTATAATTTGCACTAATCAAAATCTCCCCAACTTAAATCATTGTTTGTCCTCAAATAAAGTGAAATAAACTTAAAGAAGCAAAAGACGATAATCAAAGAATCACGAATCAAAGAGTTTTGAAAACAGAAAACAAATGTAATGGTTCTAATGAAAAACGGTATACACGAAGAAACATGCTTACCACTAGACTACGGTGATAACATAAACATGAAACAAATTCTAAATACAAAGAATATGCCAAACATTCTAAAACAATAATTGGTCACAAATGAATCACACCTAGCAAACATAATCATCGGTAGATGAAAACCACTAAAAAATGGGGTATTTTCACTCATCCAACAATCTTGCAAACAATAGACTAAATTATGCATTCATCCAAAAATTTACATTGAAAATATAAAAGCAAGAATCTGAAGGGCTTTTCAAGGTTTTAATGTGGCTTGGTTAACAAACAAGTGATAAGTCCTAAAGCTAATCGAAACAAAAACTTACCTAAACCTAAGGGAGTAATTACTTCCACAAAGTTTCAAATAATAGAATTTCAATCAAAATTCTTATTTATCACAAGTTTCACACCAACACACATCACTTATTAACACAACATTATTCCATACTCTTTTTTTTTTGTTTTTTCATTGCTTTATCAATTTTTCTCTTTCTTTTTCTATCTTTTCTGTTTCACTTTTTTTCTTCTTTTCTTTTTCTTTTTCTTTTTCAACCTCATAGCAATCAACCAATAAATACACAATCATTTTTCTCCCCAACTTGAATTCAACCATAAATTAAAGTGAATACTCCCTACTTTCTAAGGCAAGGTAAAAATTCAAACCAAAATAATGGTTGAGGGTTCAAGAAAACAACAAATCAACATCCGTGCAACAAGGGAAACTAAACACTAATAGACAATCATTTAGCAAATACAACATGGATATCGACAAAAAGCTCAAAGGGTTTACTAATGATCACACACTCACAAGGTGAATTGACTTATTTGGCCAAGGTAGTTGTGCTCAAAATGAAACAAAAAAAATTCCTTGATCATGTTTAAGCTTTCATATAATCGACACAAAAAAAGATTAATCATAATAAAATCCAGTTACAACAAGAATTGCGGTCTCTAGCATATGTGAACAATGGAAAGCTACCTCACAAAAAGGGTAGGAACTAAAGTGTTTCAAAAATGAACAAGTATACAAAAGAATTAATGGCATACGAAATTGTAAAAAGTCTAAGTATCATGAATATGCTAAAGTATAGAAAGCGATAAACACATACCTCGAACGTGTACAAAACTTTAACAAAATCATTACCACGCATTCGCAAGTCGAAACGATCAAACTTGACAAATCACCTCAATATTATACAAGTTTTCGGACCAAAAATTGAGTCCAAACAACAACAAAAAAGTAAGAAAAATAATACTCCTACAAAATTTCAATGTACAAAATTTACAATATATACAACGAACAAAACTCCTCAAGCTAAACACGACAAGCTTCCGGAAAACACAAATTGACATAACAAAACAAATACAAATAACGATATGAAAACCAGGTGTAAATGAATTAACAAGTTAAAAAGTGAAGATTTGAAATTTAGAAAATTTCCTTGTTTCAACTTGTTAAAGCACAAATCACCACACACATAAACAAATACAAGCAAACATGCTTGTTTCACGTCATAAGCTCGAAACCTTTATTGTGCGAGCTAGTAAACTCCTTTCATCATGCCTTGGTATTTCCACACCGTACAAACCTAAATAAAGTGTCATATCAATCACAGAACAAACATTATGAAAACGAGACAATTCACAACAATACGTGAAAACACATATATGCACAAATATCATATACAAGTTAGTATATAATTTCTATACAACATATAGATTAATTACAAAATTCAAAACAAAATAATTATCGCAATGCAAAGACAATAGAACCAATCCCAGGCAACGACGCCATTTTGTTGGTGCTGTGTAGCGGCAAGTAACAAAAGTTTTGGAAATATTTATCTGAGAATTTATCGTGTCCACAGAGATTGGTTATTGAATTGCCGTTCGAAAAATCTCTTGTTAATGAGTTTGGGGATAAATGGGTTTGTAAAAAAATGTTATCAACAGAAAATAAATGTAAACAAATGAAAAAACAAAGGAAGAACTTATCAAGCCTGCATATAATCTACTCATCACAGACTTAAATCTATCGATCAGTTACATTCAACCTAACAATACTCATCAATGTCACTACGTATCACTCACAACCTAAGTAATTTCTAACCCAAATTGAGAGACCGCCTGTATCACCAAGGAAATGATATCTCTACCTCCTCAACAGCACATAAGACAACTATGTAATCGCAGTGACGATCTCTCAGCATAACACAACCACACAGAGGAATTAAGCTCTGATACCCAAGTAAATGTCAGCTCTAAATATATCTCTAGAGTTCAGAAACTAATAGATAATCATCCTAGATAATAATCTAAGTAGTATATGTCTATAACAACTCAAGTCCCTAGCACAGAGCAAAAATCTAAGACAACAATCTACAAAGATTTATAAAGCAAGTTTTATATCACGCCATGGGCGACAAATATACATAAGTTCAGAGTAAAATACATGTACAAACCTGTTTTACCCCAAAATTTACCCTCTCATTTTACTCAATACATACTCCTAGAGATCCTCAATTTGCTCAAGTTTGCCCAAGAGTTAAGTAGACAAACTCTCTCCTAAGGCAGTATGTCTCAAATTAGGGTTACCATTTTTATCAAGATAAGTGTACTCCAAAGACCTAATATGCTCTCCATGGTCCTAATGTGTTCTCAAGACCCTCCATGTCAAGTTTCAAGCACTACACAAAAAGTTTGCTCAGTCAACTGCTTATATGCTTGAGAATCGACTATATTAGGTCAAAAGTCAACTGTGACCCAGATACAGTCAAACTTCAAGATTTTTGGTCAACATTAACATTTTGAAGTTAATTTCATCATTTGATCAAGGATTGATCATGATTCTCCAAGGAATGCTCCAAATTCATCAAAACCCAAAAGTTGCTAAATTAGTGTTTCTTAGGAAAAGTCAACCAAACTTTGACCAAGCATAACTTCCACATGCTTTTTCATAAATTTTCCATCCAAAGCTCATTTTTAAGAGGGTGAAATTACCTACAACTCATCTTCATCCCACAAGTTCAAAATATGCACCCACAAAAAGTTATGAGTTTCTACATTATGGGTCCTTTTGAAAAGTCAACAAAAACAGCTTTTGGGTCAAAGCTTCTTACATGAACATGGAAGACTCAATTGAGATGAGACCAAAAAGGTTGCTTAGGGGACATCCTAAGCTTTCTAAGAAGTCCAAGAACACCTATCTAGGGTTAAAATTGGAGGAGATATTCCTTGTCAAAGTTGACCTTTTTTGCAAAATTGCCAAAAGTCAAATGTGCTCAAAAATGCATTTTTTGCCAAATGGGCCTAACTTTGTATACTTGCACCTCACTTATAACATGGTCCACGACCCAAATATTCACCCACACATTATTTGATTCATTTTCCAATTTATTTTGATTTTTTATTAATTAAAAATTAAATTAAATCAAATAATTGGTGAATAATAGCAAGGATATGTTTTGATTTGGTTTTTGGACAGATTGACAATGAAAATATGCTGAGATATCAAGACCAAAACGAATCAAGCATAATTGGTACAAGAAAGGGATGATTTGGCTCAAAATAGCAAGTTTACATGTAGCATGGAAATCAATTTAAATCTCTCATAATTGCAAAGATTCAATCCAATTTTATAACCCTAATTCATTCTTAGATATATATTGGACATGTACAAGGCATGAGACAGGGTTTTTGCAGTCGTAGAAGAGAAAGAACAAACTCAAAAAAGTGGACAAAAAGTGTGACTCAGTTTTCACTCCACAGGGCCTTTCAGAGCAATTCAAAGCCAACAATCGTATCCTGGAGCATCCCTGAAGCCAACTAGATCATTTGTAAGTCTTATCTCGCCCAGAAACGCACGCAATCACTCCCACGATTTGCTTATTTTTTCCAAATCGATTACTGAATTTCCTGCATCATTAGCATATTTAAGTGATATATTTGTGATCATTGATATGGTTGCAACCTGACTGGATGATTTAATTATGTTTTTGACGCATATACATGCATTTGCCATTATTAGGGTTTTCGTGTGCATTTTAGGGGTTTGTCACACATGTTAAATTGGGCCAAAAGAAAAACACCATGATGTTCACGAGATCAAGACGAATTGATCCACATAGTTGGAAGTAATTTATCATGTGTTTTGTACATTTTGGAAATCTGCAGGGGCTATAGCTACAAAGGCTTAACCGTAGGTAAAAGGTATATACCTAACACGACGATTCCAGGAAGAAGAAGATACGTGGCATGTTTCCATTGGACCGTTTGAATCTCGCGCGTTTTTCCCACTAACTTAGTTATTTTGTTATATTATATTTTGTTTTTATTCTATGTACAACAAGGCATATTGGCCTGGTGGTAAGAGCGCTTGGTGGGGAGTATGAGGACCTGGGTTCGATCCCAGTTTCCAACAATTTTGTTTATTTTGCTTTCACTATGCAGGATCATGTGCATCAACCTTGCATGCGCCTTCCATACTCCTCAAATCATCACCAATGGATCACAGCCTCTCCAGATCTAACGCATAGCAATGGGGGATCTACAATACACCCTCCAGTCAACGCCACAGGAAATCAAGCGCTGACTGGGTTTGAAGGGCTATTGGGCCTGAAAATCCAGAAATACACCCCCCATTCAGCATAACACAGACCCATTTCTTCCTTTTTTCTATTTTTCTTTTTTTTAACTCTTTTATTATTTTCCTTAATTATTTTAATTAACACCAACAAATCTTTTTTTATTAAATCAAAAATCACAAAAACACAAAAATTATTTTTCTCATGAAATACTTATTTCTTTAATTAATTTAATTAGAAACTAGGATAATTTAATTCTTTTTTTGTAATTAAAAATAATTAGAAACTAGGTTTTTAATTTTACAATTAAATTGTTTTTATCAAATAAAAACCTCAAAAAATACATAAAATATTTTTTTATAAAATATTTTATTTTCTTGAATTATTTAATTTAGTTTAAATTAGGTTAATTTCAATTTCTTTTTATAATTTAAAAATGATTAGAATTAGGGTTTTAATTGTACATAACCTAATTAAGTATTTTCTCAAAAATAACTTAAATATTTTTTCAGTTAGATTTTTAGGGTTTTCAATTTTTCTCGCATTTAATTTTCCGTGCTCATTTTAATTCATTTTATTATTTTTGTAACTGCTCCGAGTTTGTAATATTTTTAACTAGGTTTTAATTCCGCATTTTTATTTTCGGTCAAGATAATTATGTAACTGCCAAAGCCTTGTAATAACTAGGTTTATTTTTTGCACTTTAAATTCCTACAAATATTTAACTGTTAGATGCATGTTAGTAGGATTGTATGGGAAGAATATCTTAAAATTAAAACGGTACATCACCTAATGTGCAAAGACTAATTAATTGAAAAATTCACATGCACATGTTCACTCCTAGGGTTTACCTCACTTCGGTTGCCTTCGGTAAACAGTAATTAAGCATAGGAGATTTTAGTGGTTGCCCTCCAGTCTGAAAGATCAAAATGTCCCATTCGAATGTTGCCTCGAAAATGTTGCCCCGGAAAGATCTTAAGACTCTAGGGTTACTGCTAAAGTTTTCTAACTGTTGCTTTAGTGACTGTACTTGTCCCTTTCGAACGTCCCTTACAAACTCCAACGACAGGGCTACCTACTCATTAAATAGTAGGATAGCACTATCTAAAGGAAACGAGAACAAACAACCTTTTTTCGAGTATGTAGAATCTTAAGTACTTGCTCAACAAAACTCTTCACGCAAACACCTTTCAAAACAAATTTTCAAAACAAACTTCGTCACATTCTTGAGGACTAATACAAGGGTTATCACGAAGTAAAACATTTTCAAAACAAGCATACACAAGCAATTTTAAAAAGATGAGCAAGTACCTAAGAGCCATGGAAAACCATGGATAGAAAAGGTGCTAACACTTTCCCTTTCTATAATCTACCTTCGTACTCAAACATCTCGAAAAAGGTTTTTTCTGTTCTTTTTCCTTTTCCTGATTGGATAAAATAAAAGTCTATGGCGACTCTTGGTTACCGCGACATTTTACGAACAAAAAACACAAACCAGTATAACAGTCGGTTCTGCCACCGTATCACAGAACTGGCGACTCTGCTGGGGATTCTATAAAGTGGGGTTTACCTTAGGATCTAGGTCATTTCAAATTTCTTTCTTGTTTGTTTGCTTTATTCTTAAGGGGTCTTATTTGGGTTACTATAGATCCTACACCCAGATCTGGGGGCACTTATTAGGTAAACATTAATAGATCGTGGAGACTGTACAGCATAGACCGATATGGTTTAAGCGATGGATGTATTGGTGTGACACTTTGGTTGGTACCGGTATCCTTCGTGGGGAAACAAGGAGAATACAGGGGCGTCGCGTGGTGTCGTGAAGCACTAACGGACCTTAGACCCTTAGTTTAACAAACTCGGCCATTAGAAAGTAGTGAGATAGTCGGCCTCGGTGTAGAGCTGAGGATTGGTTGATACTCGATGCTACACTCATTGAGATCAGACTTTTGGGATATTTTGGCCGCAAGAAACGATTGCTTGAGCTGAGACAATGCCCGATAAAGGATGGTCAGCGATATTGAGATCCCTTAGAACCCGGTTACTTTTTAAGACAGGTTTGAAACCAACTAAACTTCAAGAGGGTATAACCTTTAGCCTCATGTAGGCCTTAAACCTAAGGACTTTGTGTGATTTGACTATGTTTGCTATACCTGTGTTTTCTATACCTGTGGTTTATCATGACATCATGCATCATAACATAGCATCCATTCTTATTGCACTAACCATTTCAAAGACCAAGGGAATTTATCTTTGTTCTGTTTTGCAGATCGTAGCTTCCGTTCGTAGGAACACTATCCGAATCAGCTTTATGAAGATACCTTCCCAACTCAAAGAGCTAGTATCAAGGGTTCCTGAAACTTCTGCATTCACTAAGAGACATGGTCAACTTCTCAACCTGGTTACTTCAAACTTTGATGAAAATATGATGAGTGTACTTTTTCAGTTCTTTGATCCCAAACACCACTGCTTCACCTTTCTAGACTATCAGTTGGTGCCTACCTTGGAATAATTCTCTCATCTATTGGATATACCCATTCTTGAATAGTTACCCTTCACAGGTCTAGAAGAAGTTCCTAAGCCAGAAGTCATTACCTCAGCTTTGCATCTGAAATGGGCCGACGTGGTATCCAATTGGGAAACCAGAAGCGAAGTCAAGGGTTTTCTAGCTAAGTTTCTGATAGACAAGGCCCAACTATTTTGGGATGATATGGATTTTCAGGCTTTTGAGGAGGTTTTGGCTCTTCTGATCTATGGGTTAGTCCTATTCCCTAATCCGAACTCGTTCATAGATGTGAATGCTATCAAGATCTTCCTCTCCCGCAACCCCGTGCCTACCTTGCTCGGAGATATTTTGCACACTCTCCATACTCGTACCATGAAGAGAAGAGGGGTTCTTATGTGTTGCATGCCCTTGCTCTCGAGGTGGTTTATTTCTCACCTCCCTAAGTCCATACTGAAGAATGAAGAAGGTTTGGGTTGGTCGCAAAGGATAATGTCACTCGCTCACATGGATATTCTTTGGTGTTCTCGAGCTATGGAAAACACTGCTATTATTGACCGCTGCGAGGAGTACCCTAATGTCCCATTACTTGGTATCAGAGGGGGTATAACCTACAATCATTGTTTAGCTCTGCGACAATTTGGTTATGCTCTAAGGGATGGTCCCCATGAGTTACTTATCGAGGGCATTGTATTCAACTATGAGGATGACACTCACGAGTATCGCCGAAGGTTCATACGAGCTTAGGGCATGGTAAATCGATCTGGAACCAGGGCTTTGGGGCCAAAGACTTCCATTCTTATGGAACCTTACCTCCAGTGGATACGAGCTCGTGCCCAGAAACTTATGATGCCCTATGTGGCCGTTTCACCGTGATTGTGGAACCTACTACTGAATGGGGTATTCCTTACACGGTTCTCTATCCTTATATGCCCATTAATATTGGGGAATTACAGAGGTCTTGGATTCAGTTGAAAGAGGAGCGTGATACTTATAGGGATCAGTTCCATGCTCAGGAGAGGAAGGTTTTAGAGCTCACGAAGCAACTCCATGAATAAAGAGGACTCAATGATTATCTCGGCACAAAAAGGAAGCATCCATGGGAATTTTGATTTCTTTTCTAGTTTTAGAGTTGTTTTTTGTAACACCTAAAAGGCATTTTGAATCTTCAAATTCAGCTAATAAAATATTTGTTTATTTTGGTTTGCAAATTTAAATCTCCCGAAGTCTTTGAAATCATTGCATGCGCATCCCATTCATAGCCTTGCATGTACAGGTACCATTACAGGTTTCTCATCTTCTTCGCTATTTATTTCAGCAGAAATGTCTTCCGAGCAAACCATCAAGGACCTTCAGGCACAAAATGCCCAGTTCCAACAAATGTTCATAAGTCTGGCAAAAGGGCAGGAGGATCTGAAAGCCCTTATCCTGAAAGAGAAGAAGAAAAAGAAGAAGGCTGCTGGTATTTTGAATATGGGCAGAAGGTTTGGAGAGCGGTTGAAGCGACAAGTCGATCTGACCTCTTCATCCAAGGAAGGGGAGAATCAAGAAGAAGAGAAAGATCCCAGTCCTGCAGTTTCTGACAATGATATCGACTACAATGATGAGCAATATCCTCCCGCCGAGGATAGATACAAGCAGTTGGAAGATCGTTTGAGTGCCATGGATGTTCAGAGGATACCTGGACTAGATTTCAAAGAATTGGGATTGGTGTCGGGAGTGGTCATCCTGCAGAAGTTCAAAGCTCTAGTTTTTGCTAAGTATGATGGGGTGTCCTACCCAAAACTGCATCTCCATTCTTATGTCAAAAAGATCCATCCCCACACCGCTGATAGAAATATGTGGGTTCATTTCTTTCAAGATAGTCAGTCAGGGACTCATCTTGAATGGTTCTACCAGTTGGAGGGAGCCAATGTCTAAAATTGGGAAGATATGGTTGCTGCTTTCTACAAGCAGTACCAATACAATGCTGACCTTTCTCCTACTCATACTCAACTCCAGAGTATGTCCATGGGTGTAAGTGAAGGCTTTAAAGACTATGCGCAGAAATGGAGAGACTTGGCTGGGAGAGTTCAACCTCAATTGTCTGATAGGGAGTCGGTTGATATGTTTCTGGGGATGTTATCTGGTCTATTTTTCAATCATTTGATTGGCAGCTCACCAGCTAGTTTCACCGAGCTGATTCTGACTGGAGAAAGAGTAGAAGCTGGGATTCGAAGCAGAAAAATATAGAAGGATGCCTCTTCAAATTCAGTAAAGAAGAATTTTTCTAGTAAGAAAGAAGCCAATTCCATTTACAGCCCGAGGGGCCAAAACAGGGTTGAGCATCATCAGACAGTAAGTGCCGTAATGATACCTAGGTCTGCAGTCGCTCCACAATGCAACAATCAACAAAGGTTGGAAAGACCACAACGACAGTTTACCCGAATCAATATGACATTGGATGAAGTTCTACCTCATCTGATGAGATCCAACTTGGAAACCTTGAAAGAGGCTCTAAAGAATCCAAATACTACATCACCCTGATATAATCTAAATTCTCGGTGTGCCTATCATTCTGAGAGTCCTGGCCACGATACAAATGACTGCTGGGCTCTGAGGAACAAAGTACAAGACTTGATCGAAGCCAAGGAAATAGAGTTTGATGCTCCAGAGAAGCCAAATGTCATAACTGCTCCCATGCCTAAACACGATCGTGGGATTAATGTTGTTGATACTGATTTGTTCGTTACCTCTGTTGATGAAGTTTCTACTCCTCTCGTGACAGTGAAGAAGAATTTTCTATTGTCTGGTTTATTTTCGGGTTGTGGTGAAGGTTGCCACATGTGTTCGTTTCTACCTTCTGGTTGCAGTTTGCTGAAATTAGGTGTTCAACGCCTGATAGACAACAAAGAAATTTTGTTTGAGAAAACTTTGGTTCCCGTTGTTCCATCTGAAGACATTGACATTATAACCATTTCCGCCAATCCTTCCAAGGTCTCCTCGAGAAGACCTATTAGGATTACATCTTCTCCAAGAATTGCTCCGTTGATAATCACTGTTCTTGGTCCTGTTCCGTATGTCTCGAACAAAGCTGTCCCCTGGCATTATGGTGCCGATGTGTATTACTATGGCATCAAACAAGATTTGAAAGATGAAGAGGTTGATCCTGATATTGGTAACATTGTCGGAACCAACAAAATCACCTGAAGTGGAAGAGTCTTCTCTCCCGAGATTTCCCCTAAGACTATCAACAAACCTATTGTCATTCCATCTGTTGCTCCTGCTAATACATCAACTACTGCTCCTGTTCTTACTCCAGTCATTACCCCTATCGGCGAATCGTCTGATACCCGCGACAAAGAAATTATAGGTGAGCCTGCCCAGACGGAGGCGCCTAGGAAAATTGTTGTGGAAGCCTCTAAGAAAGAGATAGAGGAAATACTAAAAATAATTAAGAAGAGCGACTACAATATGGTCGAGCAGCTGGGGAATACCCCATCAAAGATATCCATGTTGTCTTTGCTGTTGTGTTCCGAAGTCCATGCGAAGGCTTTGATTGTATTCCTCAAGACTACGCATGTGCCGCAGGAAACTTCAGCTGATCAGTTTAAAGATTGTGTGGCCACCCTGACTTCTGATAATGGGTTGGGTTTTTCAGATGCGTATTTGACACCAAAGGGAAGGAAGCATAATGATGCTCTGCATGTCTCGATTGAATGCAGGGGCACTACTATGGATCATGTGCTGGTAAATACTGGGTCTTCGCTGAATATTCTGCCGAAGAAGGCGTTGGACCGTTTGGATTGCAAGGGTTTGACTCTAAATCCTAGTAACATTGTGGTAAGGGATTTTGACGGATCAAAGAGAATGGTGCACGGGGAGGTGGACATCCCTGTTAAAGTGGGTTCTCAGACTTTTGGGTCCACCTTCTACGTGATGGATATCAGGACGTCTTATTCTTGTTTGCTGGGTCGTCCTTGGATCCACAAAGCTGGGGCAATTACTTCCACACTTCACCAAATGCTGAAGTATCTGGTGAAAGGGAAAATTGTCACTGTACGGGGTGAAGAGGAGTCTATGGTGAGCCATCTCAATTCCTTCTGCCACGTAGAGATGGACGGGGAATTTATAGAAACTCCTTGTCAGAACTTCGAAGAGGTCCCGCAGATCTTGGCATCAACTGAAGCTACTACCAACAGCAAACCTCCTCTGAAGATGGATTCCCTCAAGGACGCCAGGGCCGTAGTTGAAGAAGGTGGGTGTGCCAATTGGGGTCAGCTCCCTGATTTCACTCACAAAACTGACAAATTTGGTTTGGGCTTTACTACAAGAGCTCAAAGGGCTGTTCGATGCGCTCGGGCTGGAAGACCTCCCCTACACATCAGTAATCGGGGAATTAATGCCATTGAAGACAACGAGGAAAACTCAGACATTGACAGCTGGATCTACCCAACTACCAATGGTGGACCGAGTAACTGGACGGCTAGGGACTTCATACCAGTTTCTTTTATTCCGCAGTAATTGACTTATTTTTAAGATTTGTAATAAAAAATTTAAAACTTTACAGCCTTGTGCCTTGCCCGAGGCACATCGGTTTTGTTTGTGAGGGTTGTTATTTGTCATTTCATATATCATTAATAAAGCATTGGACGTTTCTTGCATACAAATTTTGCGCTCTCTGTTTTTCTTTTCTGTTTTCACTTTATCAAAACAGCTATTCTCTTACACACACTCACGTATCATAATGCAGATCCATATCCACTATGGATCCCATTGATAACAGCTCTGCTATTTCCAGTTATGACTTCAAAAATCCGATCAACCAAGCCGAGGACGAAGGTGAAGATGATTGTGAGGTGCCTAGAGAACTTGCTAGACTACTACAACAGGAAGAAAGGGCCATACAGCCTCATGAAGAGTCGGTTGAGACAATGAATTTGGGTACTGAGGAAGACATAAAAGAGGTTAAAATAGGTGCAAATCTGGAGCTTAGCGTCAAACAGAGGTTGATACAAATGTTGCATGACTATGTTAAGATCTTTGCCTGGTCCTATGAAGATATGCCTGGTTTGGACACTGATATTATGGTACATCGCCTGCCGACTAAAGAAGATTGTCTGTCGGTTAAATAGAAGGTCTGTCATATGCACCCTGAAATGTCAGAGAAGATCAAGGCAGATGTCATGAAACAGTTCGACGCAGAATTCTTAGTTGTCACTTCGTATCCACAGTGGGTTGCTAACATTGTTCCAGTACCTAAGAAGGACGGTAAGGTACGGATGTGTGTGTATTACAGAGATATGAACAGGGCAAGCCCCAAGGATGACTTCCCACTTCCTCACATTGATGTTCTGGTCAACAACACTTCACAACACAAAATATTCTCCTTCATGGATGGTTTCTTTTTCTACAACCAGATCAAGATGGCTCCTGAAGACATGGAGAAGACAATCTTCATTACATAGTGGGGCACCTTCTGCTACAAGGTGATGCCTTTTGGGTTGAAGAATGTTGGGGAAACTTATCAGCGCGCCATGGTCGCCTTGTTCCATGATATGATTCACCATGAGATAGAGGTTTATGTTGATGACATGATAGCCAAGTCTCATACTGAGGAAGAGCACCTTGATCATCTCCAAAAGTTGTTCGACAGGTTGAAGATGTACAAGTTGAAGTTGAATCAGAACAAGTGCACCTTCGGGGTAAGGTCTGGTAAGCTTCTGGGTTTAATTGTCAGCGACAAAGGCATCTAAGTAGATCCTGCAAAGGTAAAATCTATATAAGAAATTCCAGATCCCTGTACAGAGAAGGAAGTTAGAGGTTTCTTGGGACTCCTGAATTATATTGTCGGGTTCATTTCACATCTGACTGCTACTTGTGAGCCAATCTTCAAGCTTCTGAAGAAAGATCAAGTGGTAAAGTGGAATGATGAATTCCAGACTTCTTTTGAAAGAATCAAGGAATACCTTCAAGAACCACCAATTCTGATGCCTCCAGTTGAAGGAAGATCTTTGATATTATACTTAACAGTGCTAGAAAATTCTATGGGGTGTGTGCTGGGGCAGCATGACGAGTCTGGTCGAAAAAGAGCACGCAATATACTACCTTAGCAAAAAGTTTACCGACTGTGAGACACGATACTCATTGCTCGAGAAAAATTGCTGCGCTTTGGCATGGGATGCTCGCCGATTGAGACAGTATATATTGACTCACACTACCTTTTTGATATCGAAGATGGATCCGATCAAGTACATTTTCGAGAAGCCCGCTCTCTCCGGAAGGATAACAAGTTGGCAAATGATCTTAACTGAGTACGACATACAATATACAACCCAAAAAGCAATCAAGGGAAGTGTATTGGCTGATCATTTGGCTCATCAGGCCGTGGATGACTACCAGTCCATGAATTTTGAGTTCCCGTATGAGAATATTATGTTGGTGACTGACTACGAAGAACCTGGACCAGATGAAGGAACTGAGGAAGGATCCCGATGTTCTATGTATTTTGATGGAGCCTCAAACGCACTGGGGTAACGACATTGGCACGGTAATCATATCTCCCGAGGGCTGTCATACTCCGTTCACTGCCCGATTATGTTTCAATTGCACCAACAACATGGCGGAGTATGAAGCATGTATTATGGGTCTTCGAGCTGCTATTGACCCGAGGATCAAGTTCTTGAATGTATTCGGGGATTCCGCTTTGGTGATAAGTTAGATCAAAGGCGAGTGGGATACGAAGCACCCGGATCTAATCCCATACAAAGAGTATGTACTGACACTACTGCCATATTTTGAAGAGATAACCTTCGAACATTTCCCATGAGAGGAGAACCAGTTAGCGGACGCGCTAGATACCATGTCTTCTATGTTCAAGGTTATGTGGGACAATGAAGCTCCCCAAATCACCATTGAGAGGTTGGATAAACCAGCACACTGCTATGAAATCAATACCAAAGAAGTGGCAGACAAACCTTGGTTTCACGAAGTCAAAAGGTATCTCGAGGCTCAAGAGTATCCCGAAGGGGCATCTGTCAATGATAAGAAGTTTCTAAGAAGGTTCGCTGCAAAGTTCTTCCTCAGTAATGGAATCCTCTATAAACGCAACCATGACTCCACACTACTACAATTTATAGACAAGAGCGAAGCATAGAGGATCATGACAGATCTACATGAAGGCACCTTCGGAACCCATTCCAGTGGACACACCATGGCTAAGAAGATCCTACGGGCAGGATATTACTGGTCCACTATGGAAGCCGATTGTTATCAGCACTCTCGAACTTGTCATAAGTGCCAAATCTATGCTGATAAGGTGCGTGTACCTCCGGCCCCCTTAAATGTCTTGACAGCTCTGTGGCCCTTTGCAATGTGGGGAATTGACATGATCAGAGAAATCAGGCCCACCGCTTCCAACGGACATCGCTTCATCCTAGTAGCCATTGATTACTTCACGAAGTGGGTTGAGGCAGCCTCTTTTGCTACAGTAACCAAGAACATCGTGGCACAATTTATCCGACACAACCTGATCTGTCGATATGGTGTGCTAGAGAGAATTATTACCGAAAATGGTACGAATCTCAACAACACAATGGTCATCGAGCTCTGTAAACAGTTCAAGATACAACATCATAACTCTTCTCCCTACCGGCCGAAGATGAATGGCGCTGTTGAAGCAGCTAACAAGAACATTAAGAAGATTGTACAGAAGATGACAGTGACATACAAAGACTGGAATGAGATGTTGCCATTTGCTCTTCATGGGTACCGTACCTCAACACGGACATCGACAGGGGCAACACCCTACTCTCTGGTATATGGCATGGAGGCAGTCCTACCCATCAAAGTCCAGATACCTTCTCTCAGGATTACAAAGGATGTGGGTTTGAACAAAGACGACTAGATCCAAACCCGGCTTGATCGGCTAAATCTAATCAATGAAAAAAGACTTAATGCTATCCGCCATGGTCAGACGTATCAAAAGCGAATGATCAAGGCTTTTAACAAGAAATTTAGGCGTCAAGAATATCAAGTAGGGGATCTAGTAATCAAACGCATCATACTACCGCAAGGTGATCCCAGGGGAAAATGGAGCCCCACGCACGAAGGGCCATTTGTGGTTAAGAAGATTTTCTCGGGGGGAGCTATGATTCTAACCACCATGGACGGTGACGACCTTCCTCACCCTATCAATGCAGACATAGTGAAAAGATACTACGCCTAATCAAAGACCCGCTAGGTCGACTGGCCTAGGCAAAAATAAGGGCTTCCCGGCGAACCAAAAGGGTTCGGGCAAAAGTAAGGGATGAAAATGAAAAATTTGTACACCCGGCAAGTCGAAAACCCGAAAGGGAGGCTTGGGCAAAAAAGGGTATCCTGGTGGATTGAAAACACGAAAGGGAAATCCAGGAAAAAGTTAGGGATTGAAGCGTATCACTATGTCTCATTGGATTATCTTGCGACCAGACTTCGGTATCGACTATCAAACTCGGACGACGCCAACCAATCTGATCAACCTTCGGCCAAGTAGCAAAGTGATGAGACGCTTGAAGATATAAAGGCAATAGCAGAGTTGGAACCCAATGGGGTTGTTTCACATAGCTTTTTTTTCTTTCTTTTACACAAATTGGATAATTTTTGTCTTCCGGCAGTATTCTCTTACTAGAGCATTAGCCTCTTTGTACAAAATGCCTATTACAGGCCGACTTCAAAAAATCAATGCAAGATTCTTTTCACTTCAAGTTTGTTTTTTGTTTTGTTTTGCAAGAATGTCCAATGATTTATTTTTGATATATGCATTTGAAAATGATCGCTGCTCATAAATATTTACATAAGAAACAAAAGACAATTACTCGTAATTCCAGAAACAAGGAAAAAACAAGAAGTGCCAAACCCGACGGTTACTCTGCCCAGCAGGTATCGGGACAGAGCTAGCTAGGGAACATAATTATTGGTATATACAGAGCTAGCTTGGGAGCATAATTGTTGGTACATACACTCCCCACAGAGTAAAAAGTATCCAAAGGCATTGATGTCAGGTTCCCTGAAACAGGACATAACTATCCCCAGCCGAGGTTCATAATCACGGGCGAGTCATTAAATTTCATCCCCCAAGAGGAGTTTATTTATCCAAATACAAAAGCTCAATTTCCAACAGATCTCAACATCTCCAACAATGGAATTTCATCCCCAGCTGAGTTTATTCCTCCAGATCAGCAGGTCTACCAACAGAGTATCTCTTCTCGCTAAGTTTGGTCCCCGCAGAGTTATTCTCCGGCATCTCTTCCCGACAGAATATTTATAAATCTCCAACAACCGTCAGGGATTTATTTTCCCAAACGCGAGCATACCCCGATAGCATTTCATGAACATACATCATGACATACACATACATATCATATACAGCATAATCTCATTTATTTTGAGAACATCATCTCACCCTGCATTTCATGCATCACATATAACTAACCCTGATATCTTTTCAAGAAAAGAGGATTAGCTTCAACAAATTCAGCAGTTATGCAAGTCACATCTGCAGACGACTAATGGAAACTCAATTCCCGAACCCAAACAGGTCAACTAATCTACACTATCACTTTGAAGTAACCCTACTATCCAGGTTTCTTCCCATAAGCCCTACTATCCAGGCTTTCATATCAAAGTAACCCTACGACCCAGGTTCCTTCTCACATCCCTACTATCCAAGATTTCATATCGAAGTAACCCTACGATCCAGGTTCCTTCTCACAGCCCTACTATCCAGGATTTCATATCGAAGTAACCCTACAATCCAGGTTCCTTCTCACAACCCTACTATCCAGGATTTCATATCGAAGTAACTTTACGATCCAGGTTCCTTCTTACAGCCCTACTATCCAGGCTTTCATATCGAAGTAACCCTACGATCCAAGTTCCTTCTCACAGCCCTACTATCCAGGCTTTCATATAGAAGTAACCCTACTACACAGGTTCCTTCTTACAGCCCTACTATCCAGACTTTCATATCGAAGTAACCCTATGATCCAGGTGTCTTCTCACAGCCCTACTATCCAGGCTTTCATATCGAAGTAACCCTACGATCCAAGTTCCTTTTCACAATCCTACTCTCCAGGCTTTCATATCGAAGTAACCCTACGATCGAGGTTCCTTCTCACAGCCCTAATATCTAGGCTTTCATATCGAAGTAACCCTACTACCCAGGTTCCTTCTCGCAACCCTACTATCCAGGATTTCATATCGAAGTAACCCTATGATCCAAGTTCCTTCTCACAGCCCTACTATCTAAGCTTTCATATTGAAGTAACCCTACTATCCAGGTTCCTTATCACAACCCTATTATCCAGGCTCTCATATCAAGAAACCCTACTATCCAGGTTCCTTCTCAAAGCCCTACTATCCAGGATTTCATATCGAAGTAACCCTACGATCCAGGTTCCTTCTCACAACCCTATTATCCAGGATTTCATATCGAAGTAACCGTACGATCCAGGTTCCTTCTCACAGCCCTACTATCCAGGATTTCATATCGAAGTAACCCTACGATCCAGGTTCCTTCTCACAGCCCTACTATCCAGGTTTCTTCTCACAACCCTACTATCAAGGCTTTCATATTGAAGTAACCCTATGATCCAGGTTCCTTCTCACATCCCTACTATCCAGGCTTTCATATCGAAGTAACCCTACGATCCAGGTTCCTTCTCACAACCCTACTATCCAGGCTTTCATATTGAAGTAACCCTACTACTCAGGTTCCTTCTCACAACCCTACTATCCAGGATTTCATATTGAAGTAACCCTACGATCCAGGTTCCTTCTCACAACCCCACTATCCAAGATTTCATATAGAAATAACCCTACTATCCAGGTTCCTTCTCACAGCCCTACTATCCAGACTCTCATATCGAAGTAACCCTACTACCCAAGTTCCTTCTCACAGCCCTACTATCCAGGCTTTCATATCGAAGTAACCCTACTACCCAGGTTCATTCTCACAGCCCTACTATTTAGGCTTTTATATCGAAGTAACCCTACTATCCAGGTTCCTTCTCACAACCCTACTATCCAGGATTTCATATCTAAGTAACCCTACTATCCAGGTTCCTTCTCACAGGCCTACTATCCAGGCTTTCATTTCGAAGTAACCCTACGATCCGAGTTCCTTCTCACAGCCCTACTATCCAGGCTTTCATATCGAAGTAACCCTACGATCCAAGTTCCTTCTCACAACCTTACTATCCAGGCTTTCATATCGAAGTAACCCTACTATCCAGGTTCCTTCTCACAGCCCAACTATCCAGGCTTTCATATCGAAGTAACCATACGATCCAGGTTCCTTCTCACAACCCTACTATCCAGGCATTCATATCGAAGTAACCCTACGATCCAGGTTCCTTTCCCACAACCCCACTATCCAGGATTTCATATAGAAGTAACCCTACGATCCAGGTTCCTTCTCATAGCCCTACTATCCAGGCTTTCATATCTAAGTAACCCTACGATCTAGGTTCCTTCTCACAACCCTACTATCCAGGCTTTCATATCGAAGTAACCCTATGATCCAGGTTCCTTCTCACAACCCTACTATTCAAGCTTTCATATTGAAGTAACCCTACGATCCAGGTTCCTTCTCACAGCCCTACTATCCAGGCTTTCATATCGAAGTAACCCTAAGATCCAAGTTCCTTCTCAAAGCCCTACTATCCAGGCTTTCATATCGAAGTAACCATACTATCCAGGTTCCTTCTCAAAGCCCTACTATCCAGGCTCTCATATCGAAGAAACCCTACTATCCAGATTCCTTCTCACAACCCTACTATCTAGGATTTCTTATCGAAGTAACCCTATAATCCAGGTTTCCTCTCACAGCCCTACTATCCAGGCTTTCATATCGTAGTAACCCTACGATCCAGGTTCCTTCTCACAGCCCTACTATCCAGACTTTCATATCAAAGTAACACTACGACCCAGGTTCCTTCTCACAACCCTACTATCCAGGATTTTATATCGAGGTAACCCTACTATCCAGGATCCTTCTCACATCCCTACTATCCAGGCTTTCATATCGAAGTAACCCTACGATCCAGGTTCCTTCTCACAGCCCTACTATCCAGGATTTCATATCGAAGTAACCCTACAATCCAGGTTCCTTCTCACATCCCTACTATCCAGGCATTCATATCGAAGTAACCCTACTACCCAGGTTCCTTCTCACAACCCTACTATCTAGCCTTTCATATCGAAGTAACCCTACGATCCAGGTTCCTTCTCACAGCCCTACTATCCAGGCTTTCATATCGAAGTAACCCTACTATCCAGGTTCCCTCTCACAGCCCTACTATCCAGGCTTTTATATCGAAGTAACCCTACTATCCAGGTTCCTTCTCACAGCCCTACTATCCAGGATTTCATATCGATGTAACCCTATGATCCGATATCCTTCTCACAGCCCTACTATCCAGGCTCTCTTATCGAAGAAACCCTACTATCCAGGTTCCTTCTCACAACCCTACTATCCAGGCTTTCATATCGAAGTAACGCTACTATCCAGGTTCCTTCTCATAACCTTACTATTAAGGTTCCTTCTCTCTTATCTCTAGGCAGCAGTTCACAACACTGTAAGACCAGGACCCGATCAAACACGATTGGTTTTGCAGTTCCCCAGTAAGTCGTGGTACAACCTGTACACCGAACATATATACAGTTCACTTCCGCTTCCTCAAGCCGGAGTTAATTCCCCAGTAGAATAACGGACAACTAAAGCTCCTAAAATTCAATTTCTCCCAAGACAGATACCAACAATCCTCAGTAGATTCCTCCTCAACGATAGGAGTAGGGAGTCTCATCGAAGGAATATCTCGGGAGATCAACATTCTTTAGATGGCATCTTTAAACCCATCTCCGACGATTCTCCGTCACATCCAGGATGGCATCTTTAAGCCCATCTCCAACAATCTTCTATCATCAACCTAAGAATGGCATCTATAAGCCCATTCCCGATATCACGAATCAAGTGCCACTTCATGCCAGAGAAAATTTATGGGCACTCTAGTGTTTAATCATCTTCCACCTTCAGATCACGAAAGGCAGACGAGCCAATCTACATCCTCAAGTTTAAGAAGATTAAACAGGGGAAGCTGTTGTACCTCAAAATTTTCCCTCTCATTTTACTCAATACATACTCTTAGAGATCCTCAATTTGCTCAAGTTTACCCAAGAGTTGACCAGACAAACTCTCTCCTAAGGCAGTATGTCTCAAATTAGGGTTTCCATTTTTATCAATATAGGTGGACTCCAAAGACATCATATTCTCTCCATGGTCTAATTGTGTTCTCAATACCTTCCATATCAAGTTTCAAGGACTACACAAGAAGTTTGCTCAGTCAACTGCTCAGATGCTTGAGAATCAACTGTATCAGGTCAAAAGTCAACTGTGACCCATATACAGTCAAACTTCAAGATTTTTGGTCAACATTAACATTTTGAAGTGACTTTCATCAATTGATCAAGGGTTGATCATGATTCCCCAAGGAATGCTCCAAATTCATCAAAACCCAAAAGTTGCTAAATTAGGGTTTCTCAAGAAAAGTCAACTAAACTTTGACCAAGCATAACTTCCACATGCTTTATCATGAATTTTCCATCCAAAGCTCATTTTTAAGAGGATGCAATTCCCTACAAATCATCTTCAGCCCACAAGTTCAAAATATACACCCAAAAAAAGATATGAGTTTCTATATTATGGGTCCTTTTGAAAAGTCAACAAAAACACCTTTTGGGTCAAAGCTTCTTACATGAACATGGAAGAGTCAATTTAGATGAGACCAAAATGGTTGCTTAGGGTACATCCTAAGATTTCTAAAAAGTCCAAGAACACCTCTCTAGGGTTAAAATTGGAGGAGATATTCCTTGTTAAAGTTGACCTTTTTTGCAAAATTTCCAAAAGTCAAATGTGCTCAAAAATGGATTTTTTTTGCCAAATGGGCCTAACTTTTTATGCTTGCACCTCACTTATAACATGGTCCACGACCCAAATATTCACCCACACATTATTTTCTTCATTTTCCAATTTATTTTTATTTTTTATTAATTAAAAATTAAATTAAATCAAATAATTGGTGAATAATAGCAAAGATATGTTTTGATTTGGTTTTTGGACAGGTTGGCAATCAAAATATGCTGAGATATCAAGACCAAAACGAATCAAGCATAATTGGTACAAGAAAGGGATGATTTGGCTCAAAATAGCAAGTTTACATGTAGCATGGAAATCAAATCAAATCTCTCGTAATTGCAAAGATTCAATCCAATTTTATAACCCTAATTTATTCTTAGATATATATTGGACATGTAAAAGGCATGAGACAGGGTTTTTGCAGTCTTAGAAGAGAAATAACAAACTCAAAAAAGTGGACAAAAAGTGTGACTCGGTTTTCACTCCACAAGGCCTTTCAGAGCAATTCAAAGCCATCAATCGTATCCTGGAGCATCCATGAAGCCAACTGGATCATTTGCAAGTGTTATCTCCCCCAGAAACGCACGCAATCACTCCCACGATTTGCTTATTTTTTCCAAATTGATTACTGAATTTCCTGCATCATTAGCATATTTAAGTGATATATTTCTGATCATTGATATGTTTGAAACTTGACTGGATGATTTAATTGTGTTTTTGACGCATATACGTGCCTTTGCCGTTATTAGGGTTTTCGTGTGCGTTTTAGGGGTTTGTCACACAAGCTAAATTGGGCCAAAAGTAGAACACCATGATGTTCACGAGATCAAGACGAATTGATCCACATAGTTAGAAGTAATTTATCACGTGTCTTGTGCGTTTTGGAAATATGTAGGGGCTATAGCTATAAACGCTTAACCGTAGGTAAAAGGTATATACCTAACACGATGGTTCCAGGAAGAAGAAGATATGTGGCGTGATTCCATTAGGACGTTTGAATCTCTCGTGCGTTTCCCACTAACTCAGTTATTTTGTTATATTATATTTTGTTTTTATTCTATGTACAACAAAGCAGATTGGCCTGGTGGTAAGAGCGCTTGGTGGGGAGTATGAGGACCTGGGTTCGATCCTAGGTCCCAACAATTTTGTTTATTTTGCTTTCACTGTGCAGGATCATGTGCATCAACCTTGCACGCGCCTTCCATACTCCTCAAATCATCTCCAATGGATCACAACCTCTCCAGATCTAACGCATATCAATGGGGGATCTACGGTGCACCCTCCAGTCAACGCCACAGGAAATCAAGCGCTGACTTGGATTGAGGGGCTATTGGGCCTGAAAATCCAGAAATACACCCCCCATTCAACATAACACAAGCCCATTTCTTCCTTTTTTCTATTTTTTAATTCTTTTATTATTTTCCTTAATTATTTTAATTAACATCAACAAATATATTTTTATTTAATCAAAAATCACAATAACACAAAATTTATTTTTCTCATGAAATACTTATTTCTTTAATTAATTTAATTAGAAACTAAGATAATTTAATTCTTTTTTTGTAATTAAAAATAATTAGAAACTAGGTTTTAAATTTTACAATTGAATTATTTTTCTTAAATAAAAACCACAAAAAATACATAAAACCTTTTTTTATAAAATATTTTATTTTCTTGAATTATTTAATTTAGTTTAAATTAGGTTAATTCCAATTTCTTTTTATAATTTAAAAATGATTAGAATTAGGGTTTTAATTGTACATAACCTAATTAAGTCTTTTCTAAAAAATAACTTAAATATTTTTTCAGTTAGATTTTTAGGGTTTTCAATTTTTCTCGCATTTAATTTGCCGTGCGCATTTTAATTCCTTTTATTATTTTTGTAACTGCTCCGAGTTTGTAATATTTTTAACTAGGTTTTAATTCCGCATTTTTATTTTCGATCAAGATAATTATGTAACTGCTAAATCCTTGTAATAGCTAGGTTTATTTTTCGCACTTTAAATTCCTGCAAATATTTAACTGTTAGATGCATGCTAATAGGATTGTATGGGAAGAATATCTTGAAATTAAAACGGTAGATCACCTAATGTGCAAAGATTAATTAATTGAAAAATTCACATGCACATGTTTTCTCCTAGGGTTTACCTCACTTCGGTTGCCTTCGATAAACAGTCATTAAGCATAGGAGATTTTAGTGGTTGCCCTCCAGTCTGAAAGATTAAAATGTCCCATTCATATGTTGCCTCAGAAATGTTGCCTCGGAAATGTTGCCTCGGAAATATCTTAAGACTCTATGGTTACTATTAAAGTTTTCTAACTGTTGCTTTAGTGGCTGTACTCGTCCCTTTCGAACGTTCCTTACAAACTCCAACGACGGGGCTACCTACTCCTTAAATAGTAGGATAGAAATGCCTAAAGGAAAGGAGAACAAACAACCTTTTTTCAAGTATGTAGAATCTTATGTACTTGCTCAACAAAACATTTCACACAAACACCTTTCAAAACAAATTTTCAAAATAAACTTCGTCACATTCTTGAGGACTGATACAAGGGTTATCACGAAGTAAAACATTTTCAAAACAAGCACACACAAGCAATTTTAAAAAGATGAACAAGTAATTAAGAGCCCATGGAAAACCATGGATAGAAAGGGTGCTAACAACTTCCCTTTCTATAATCTACCCCCGTACTCAGAAACAACTCGAAAAATGTTTTTTCTGTTCTTTTTCCTTTTCCTGATGGATAAAATAAAAGTCAGTGACGACTCTTGCTTACCGCGACATTTTGCGAACAAAAAACGCAAACCAGTATAACAGTCGATTCTGCCACCATATCACAAAACCCAACAAAAGATAAATTCATAGAGATGAGAAGAGATAATCCACAAATATTTCGGGTTTTCAGTGCCGATCAATGAGAAATCCACCTCCAATCATCCATAAGCAAAGCCCTAGTGCTGTTATCTAAGTTAATCCACTACAAAAATAAGGTGGATCATCGTATGCGGCCAGACATGTATGAGAAAATAAAAGCTGAGGTAATGAAGAAATTCAATGCAAGTTTTTTAGCGGTGACCTCATATCCCCAATGGATCGCAAATGTGGTCCCCATGCCGAAGAAATATGGAAAGGTACGTATGTGCGTAGACTATAGAGATTTGAATAGGGCAAGCCCCAAGGATGATTTCCCACTACCACATATCAATGTCTTGGTCGATAACACTGCTCAACACAAAGTCTTCTCCTTCATGGATGGTTTCTTTGGCTAAAATAAAATCAAAATGGTTCCTGAGGACATGGATAAGACCACCTTTATCACATAATGAGGCACTTTCTGCTATAAGGTCATGCCTTTTGGTTTGAAGAATGCAGGGCAACCTACCAACGAGCTATGATAGCTTTATTTCATGATATGATCCATCATGAGATAGAAGTGTACGTTGATGATATGATTGCAAGGTCGCAAATTAAGGAACAACACCTTGATCATCTTCACAAGTTATTTGAGAGGTTGAAGAAATACAAGCTAAGGCTGAATCCCAACAAATGCACCTTTGGAGTAAGGTCTGAAAAGCTCATAGGTTTTGTAGTCAATGGCAAAGGTATTGAAGTGGATCCTGTGAATGTAAAATCCATTCAAGAAATGCCAGCTCCCTATTCTGAGAAGGAGGTCCAAGGTTTCTTGGGTTGACTTAACTACATTGGTCGATTCATATCTCACCTAACTGCTACTTGTGAGCCAATCTTCAAACTCTTGAAGAAAGATCAAGTGGCCAGATGGAATGACGATTGCCAAGCAGAATTTGACAAGATCAAAACGTATTTACAAGAACCTCATATCTTGATGCCTCCATTTGAAGGAAGACCTCTGATTATGTAATTGACTGTATTAGAGAATTCCATGGGGTGTGTGCTGGGCCAACATGACGAGTCTGGCCGAAAAGAGCATGTAATATACTACCTGAGCAAAAAGTTTTTTGACTGTGAATCTGGATATTCACTGCTCGAGAAAACTTGCTGCGCTCTGGCATGGGCTGCTCGCCGGCTAAGACAGTATATGTTGACTCACACCATGTTATTGATTTATAAGATGGATCCTATCAAGTATATCTTCGAGAAGACAACTCTTTCTAGACGGATTGCTAGATGACAAATGATCTTGATCTAATATGATATCCAGTATAATACATAAAAGGCCATCAAGAGAAGTGTTTTGGCGGATCATTTGGCCCATCAAGTTGTTAATGATTATTAATCCATGAAATTCGAATTCTCGGACAAGAATATCCTGCTAGTAATTGACTGCGAAAAGCCTGAACCATATGACAGACCTGAACAAGGATCCTGATGGACTATGGTTTTTGATGGAGCTTCCAATTCTTTAGGTAACCGAATCGGTGTTGTGATTATTTCCCCCGAAGATGGCCATACGCCTTTCACTGCCAGACTATACTTCGACCGTACAAACAACATGGCCGAGTATGAAGCGTCCATCTTTGGTCTTAAGGCTTCCATTGACCTAAGAATCAAATGCTTAAGCGTATACATAGATTCAACTTTAGTAATCAGTCAAGTTAAAGGAGAATGGGATACTAAGCACCCTAACCCGACTCCTTACAAAGAGCTTTTGCTAACCCTGATCCCATACTTTGAGGAGGTCACTTTCGAACACTTCCCAAGAGAAGAAAATCAGTTAACCGATGCCTTAGCAATAATGTCATCCATGTTCAAAGTCAATTGGGACAACGAGGCTCCTAAAATTACAATCGAAACATTTGACGAATCGACCCACTGTTATGAGATTGACACAAATGAGGAGAAGCCTTGGTATCATGAAGTGAGAAGATATCTTAAAGCACAAGAGTATCCTGAAGGAGCTTTCATCAACGGCAAAAAATTCCTGCGAATATTCTCATCCAAATTCTTCCTAAGCAATGGGATTCTGTATAAGCGCAATCATGATTCTACTCTGCTCCGTTTTATGGATTAGAAGGAGGCATAGAAGATCATGGAAGATATGCATGATGGCCTCTTTAGAACTCATTATAGTGGTCATACTCTGGCCAAGAAGATTCTGAGGACTGGTTACTATTGGTCGACTATGGAAACTGATTGCCACCATCACTCAAGAACTTGTCATAAGTGTCAAATATATGCCGACAAGGTTCACGTGCCTCCAATTCCTTTGAATGTCATGACTGCTCCATGGCCATTTGCAATGTGGGGAATTAACATGATTGGAGAGATCAAGCCTAATGCCTCCAATGGACATTGTTTCATCCTCGTTGCCATTGATTACTTCACCAAATGGGTCGAAACTGCCTCGTTTACCTTAGTTACATAAACGTTGTAGCCCGGTTTATTAAGCATAACCTTATCTGCCATTACGGTATCCCTGAAAGGATCATCACTGACAACAGAACCAATCTCAATAATGTTATGATTACGGAACTCTGTACGCAGTTCAAGATCAAGCATCACAATTCTTCCTCATACAGACCTAAGATGAATGACGCAGTGGAACCTGCCAATAAAAACATAAAGAAGATTATGCAAAAGATGGTGGTGACCTACCAAGACTGGCATGAGATGCTACCGTTTGCTCTCCATGGCTACCGTACTTTGGCTCTAACTTCAAATGGGGCAACCCTATTTTCCTTAGTATATGGCATGGAAGCTGTTTTGCCTGTGGAAGTTGAGATTCCTTCCTTAAGGATCATGAAAGAAGTAGATTTAGGCGAAGACGAATGGATTCAAACTAGATTGGACCATTTGAAATTGACTGATGAGAAGATGCTGGCTACTATTTGTCATGGTCAAATATATCAAAAGAGTATGATCAAGGCATTCAACAAAAAAATCAAACCTCGAGTGTATCAGACTGGCGATTTGGTAATAAAGCGCATTATTCTTCCACAAGGTGATCCCAGGGGAAAATGGACTCCCACTTATGAAAGGCCATTTGTTGTTAAGAAAGTATTCTCTGGCGGTGCCATGATACTAACTACTATGGACGGTGAAGAATTCCCTCATCCTGTGAAGGCAGACATAGTTAAAAAATACTACGCATAAAGAATGACCCACTAGATCGACATACCTAGGAAAAAATAAGGGTATCCAGACGAACCAAAAGGTTCGGGAAAAATTTAGGCATATATACAAAAGATTATACACCCGACAAGTTGAAAGCTCGAAAGGGCTGCTTGGGCAAAAAAGGGTATCCTGGTGGGTTGAAAACCCGAAAGGGAGGTCCAGGAAAAAGTTAAGGATTAAAGTGTATGACTATGTCATGTGAATCACCACAGCCAAGCTTTATTACCAAGGTCCAAGTTCAATGGTATAAGATCAATTCAATTAACTTCTTTCAACGACAAGGAATGATGTTTGAAGACATATGGGCAATGGCGGAGTTGGAATCCAATGAGATTACTTTCACATGGCTATCATTTTGTTTTCACTTTGTATTCCTTTCATTCTTTCGACGATTTCCTTTTATTAGGATTTCTGTCTTCTTGTACAAAAACGCCTGTTTATAGGTAAAACATCAATACAAATATACTTCGAAGTAAAAACTTTTTGTTTTCTTTTCTGTTTTGAGTGAAAAAACATCCAATGACTAAAATTGAATGAACATATGCATATTGTTTTACCCCAAAATTTTCCCTCTCATTTCTCAAGAAATCTCACATAAGATCTCCATTGATTCAAGACTACACAAGGTTTGATCAGCTCAAGACACCTCCTCAACACTAACAACTCAAAATTAGGGTTTGAGTTTGTACAATAATAATTGAACTTCTAATGCCTTGTATGACCTTCATGGATCATTTTGGATCCCCAAGATTTCTCATGTCATGTTTCAAGCTTTGGATCACATTTTTGCTCAGCCAGTTAATTAGTTGACCTAAAATCAATTGTATTAGGGAAAAAGTCATCTGTAGTCAATTTGTAGTCAAACTTCATAATTTTTGATCCATATCAATATTATGAACACATATATGTCAATTGATCATGTTTGGATCACAATTCCTCAAAGAAATTTGATCAGAACACCAAAAGAGCAAAATGGTCAAAATTAGGGTTTTGATTAAGAAAGCCCAGTCCTTGACTTTTAACCAAGAAGATGAATTGTTGGTTTAAGACATGATATAAAGGATTAAAATTCACCATCTTGACCTAATTTCATAGTTCAAATCACCTCTCAAGATCATTAGATTGAAAGATGAATTTCAGTCAACTGATGAAAAGTCAACTGTACACTGAAAAGTCAAACTTTAACTTTTTGATCAAAATCAAGTTTCGAAAATCATATTTCATCAAGACATGTCAAAATATGAAATTTGTTCATCAAGAAATTGAAAAGTCAAAGTTATCTTTGAAAAGTCAAAATTCTAGAACTTAGAAATTTTTCTAAGTGTTGGAAAGTTAACATTTTTTCATAACTTTGTGCCAAATTTCCACCATGATGCAAGATGATTCAAGGAAAACTTCCAATATGAAAATTGTAGATCTCAATGACATCTAAAACATTGTAGGGCATAACTTTTTCTACAAATGCTTGGATTGCAAGTTATGAATTTATGAAGACATGTCCATGAAACTAAAATACTTAGTGAAATTTTGGTTATTTTAGTTAGGATTTTAACCTAACTTCATGGCAACTTTTCACCTAGTTCCAAATTTAATCTTCGAAAATGTCCAACATAAAGGTTGTAGGGGATGTCACAAGCTTTCCAAAATATCCAAAAACTCATCAAGACCATACTTGAGCTAAGACAATCGAAGGTAATAAGTTAGGGTTTCAAACTTGTTTTGCAAGACATATTTGGTGATGAACATGAACCAAATCCATATCCATGCTGCATAATCCTCACTTTGCAGGACACAGACTTGTTTATTAATCCATAATTAATGGTTTACACAACTGATTATGCCCTTATCCAAGTTTTTGAAGCTTTGTCCAAAATGATTTTCCATTTATGGCACAAAGTTGCAATTTCCATTTTGATAAAGCATTACTTTTGCAATTGTCAACTTCTTGAGCCTCTCAATTGTTTTCTCTGCACACGAGTAAATTCAAAACCAAAAGCAACATGTATAAGGCCTCTACCAACTCAAACTATGCGTGTACAACACTTTGAGACTTGTTTTCTCACTTTTCTTCAAATACAAGTTATAGAGCCAAAAGACTAGAACTCAGAAACCTTGAGTGCAATTGATCTCTAACCTTTTCCATACATATACACAAGTATATTGCAACATAAGGGACGGGCTCAAGCACCCTAAAACTCCCCCCAAGCACTCTGCAACTTAAAATCTGCCATAACTTGATAGTTTTGATTTCACATAGCCATCTCCAAATCCACTCATACATATTGAGTTTTAATCATACAAACACTTTACATACTTCATGTGCAAGTGATCCAAGACTCTATTTCCTGACTGTAATCTCTCCATCACCATCCACCATTTTCAAAACTTAAGCTTACAACTTGACTTGAGTTGGGAGTTTCAGCCACCCTCAAAGCAAAGTAGGAGTTGGAACACACTCAAGAAGGTCCAGGCAAGCTAAAGAGATCATCAGGCCATCTCAAATTTTGCTTAAACTCCACACACGAATCCAGATGCTAGAGGTAAGTTTTCAAACTTCAATATCTTGATACAATCATTTTTTGTGCATACATTTTGAAGTAAAAATGTAGATATCATTGACCTAAAGCTAATCATGTTCATAATTTCCATTTATATTGACTGTGTGTATAGAATTTAGGATTTGAACTTTTGAAAAAAATTAGGTTTCAATTTAGGGCCAGCAAAATTAATCTTCATCTTTGAATTTTAATTTACATGATTTATATGGTTAGATCCGTGTTGAAAAAACGCATAACTTTCATGTTTGCACTTTTGAGAATGGATGAGAATTGAAGAAATTACAGAGGGTATGGCTGGCGCGAGGAAGAAGATGAAGTCACCTTTAGAAACATGTTTCAAATATATATTTATACTTTTGTTTATAACACCAGATGCATAGTCACCCTAGTGGTAAAGCGCGCGCATGTTAACCTATGGGACCTGGGTTCGAGCCCCAGTGGTACCCTTTTGTTTTTTTCATATTTTCTATTCACAGATCAGGTACATGTCAAGCTAGCACGCGCGTGGTACTCCCTCAATCAACCCCCTATGATCTTATCATCAACCAATCCAATGTATCTCACAAAGTGGCCTATGATGGAATCCCCACTAATCTCCACACTGGATCCTCCAGCAAGCGCTGGACCCCTGTATTGGGCTTGAATTTTTTTTCTAAGTCTTCACCCCCATTTTTACTTTTGTAGCACTGACCCATTTTATTCTCTTTTTTTTTTCGTTTTTATTTATTTGTTTCTTTTAATATTTTTTTTTTAATGCTAAAAAAAAATCATAAAATCATAAAAATATTAGATTTGGTTTTTTTTATATAAAAATTAGTTTATTTTAATCACCCTTTATTTTATTTACTAATTAGTTTATAAATTAATTAGAATTTAGAATTTTATTATTTCTTTGATTACATAAAAAAAATCTCTTTTGAACCAAAAAGACACAAAAATATTTTTTTAAAACAATTTTATTTTCTTTTAATTAACTTAGAACTTAGGACTTTTATTTAATTAATTTTATTTATTTACTAGTTTAATTAAATTCATATTAAAACCTTTCCATCAAAAACATTAAAAATTATTTTCTTTTCTAATTTACTTAGTTTAATTTCTTATTAGTTATTTTTTTTCTTTTTTTAGTTAAGCATGTTAAAATCTTTTCCCCAAAATCCAAACAAAAAATCCATCTCTTTTCCATTTACATCATTGCACATTATATTTATTCATTTCTTGTACATTATTCAATTCAATAAGGTTGTAATAGATAATTATGTTTAATTTCTTACAATCCCCATTTGTAAATTTGTATACCCCATCCCCAAATAATGTAATAGGGTAGTAAATTTACTTTCCACAATTTATCGCTTTCATATCAATGCTAGTAAATTAGGGTTTGTATGGAAAGATAAAATCAACAAGTAGATAACCCTAATCAAAGATTAAATGCATGCAAATCAAACACACTATTCACACGTGCACACCTAAGGTTAACTCCATTTGTTGCCTAAAAAATGGTCTAGTTACGCATGTGGAGTGTCTTAGCAAAACACAATCAAAAGTAAAAGATCATAGTCCCTCAATGACGTTACGAATGTTACCTTACAAATGATCTTAGTCCCTCAAAGAGAAATGCTAAGACATCTTACAATATTGCTATCATGACTATACGATGATCCACATCCGTCCCTTTACATCTAAAGATAAGGCTACTTACCAATCAAAGGTAAGATAGCAATATCAAAGGAAAGGAGGAAATGAACAAAATACTTTTGAGTAGGTAGAAACGTTCTTAGTTGCTTACTCACTTTCAAAACAAAACACACACCAAATATTTTCAAAAACAAACATCTTTTCAAATGCACCAACACTTTCAAAACATGAAATATTTTCAAAAGTCCAACACTTTATATACGTTCTTACAAAACGAGAATCATTACAAAGTTCGCCTAAACGAAGGCGCCTTTTCAACAATACTTTCAAAAACCACCATAAATCACACTTTCAAACAAAAGAAAATGATCTAGCAAGAAACTAAGAGCCCATAGATAACTATGGATGAAGAGGATGCTAACACCTTCCCTTTTCATAATCTACCCCCCGAACTCAAGAAATAATCTCAAAGGTCTTTCCTGTTATTTTCACCCTTTCCTTATTGGATAAAAGAAAATCCGGTGGCGACTCTTACTAAACCGTAGCAATTGCGATCAAACGCAAAACATCCCAAGTCAGTTCTTCCACCGTATTACAGAACTGTCGACTCTGCTGGGGAAAACATAAAAGTGGGGTTACCTTAGGGCTAGATCACCTTTATTTGTTTCATTGTTTGACTTGCTTGCTTTACATTTTGGTTCCTTGTTTGGACTTGTTTTGATCCTCTACCCGGATCTGGGATACCTTATAGGTAAGTAGCAATATATTGTGGAAGCTATGTGGGGTATACCAACATGGTCTAAGAAATAGCTAAGTTAGTGTGACACATTTGTGGGTACAGGTAGCCCTTCAGTAGTCAAGGAGAATACCGGGCCGCTGTGTGGTGTTATGAAGCACTAACTGACTTTAGAACCTTTACTTGACCAACTTGGCCATTAGGAAGTAGTGAGATAGTCGGCTTTGGTGCAGTCCAAAGTTGGTTGATACTCGATACTACGCTCAGTGAGATCAGACTTCTCGGGATATTTTGGTCGCCATTAAAGAGGCTTACGCTGAAACAATGCCCGATAAGAAAGATCAGTGATATTGAGATCCCTTAGAACCCGGTTACTATTACTAGGACAGGTTGAGCCAACTAAACTTCAAGATGGTACTTACCTATAAGACTCCATGTAAGCCTAAACCTAAGGACTTGTTTGCCTTGTGTGTATATGCTTACTTGTATATAACATCATAAACATCATAACATCATGAGAATTCTCATTAACCATTTCAAGGATTATTAGGATTTATCTTTGTTTTGTTTTGTAGGACATGGCGTCCATCTGCAGGAATACTATCCAAGTCAATCTCATAAGAATTCCTTCTCAACTCAAAGAATTATCATCAAGGGTCCATGAGAACTCTTCATTCACCAAAAGACATGGTCGCATCCTAAACTTGGTTACCTCAAGAACTGATGAAGATATGACGAAGGTGCTTTTCCAATTCTTCGACCCTTTGCACCATTGCTTCACCTTTCTCGATTACCAACTAGTACCTACTATGGAAGAATTCGCTCAACTCTTGAGGATTCCTATTCTCAATCAACTACCCTTCAACGGTACGGAAAGAGATCCAAGCCCTGAAGAGATTTCTTGAGTGCTACACTTGCAACAATCTGATGTCACGACTAATTGGGAAACAAGGAGTTGTGTCAGAGGGTTCTCAGCCAAGTTCTTGTTTGAAAAAGCTCAAGATTTTTGGAACTCTTTGGATTTACTAGCTTTTGAAGAAATCTTGGCCCTTCTCATCTATGGGATGATTTTATTTCCAAATCCTGACCAACTCATAGATGTAAATGCTGTCAAAATCTTCATGTCTCGCAATCCAGTGCCTACTTTATTGGGAGATATCCTACATTCTATCCACTCTCGAACTATGAGGAAGAGCGGGACCCTCATGTGTTTCACTCCTCTTTTGGATAGATGGTTTGTCTCATATCTCCCCCAGTCCGTATTGAAGAACGAGCAAGGTTTGAGGTGGTCCCATAGGTTGATGTCACTCAGTCATTCGGATATTCATTGGTGTTCTTGATCCTTAGAGAATGTTACTATCATCAACTGTTATGGATAATTCCCTAATGTCCCTTTTCTTGGAATTAGGGGAGGTATCACTTGTAACCCTTTCTTAGACTTACGACAGTTTGGGTATGCCCGAAGAGATGGTCCTCATGATATGCTCATCCAAGGAGTGGTATTCGACTACGAGAGCAACGATCAAGGCTACCGTCAGAGGTTTGTACGAGCTTGGAGGATGTCAAACAAAGTGGATAGTAGGACGCTGGGACACAAGAATTCCATTCCCCTTGAGCCTTACCTTAGGTGGGTACGAGCTCGTGCTCAGAAGCTCATAATGCCTCACCCCTCCATCCTACCAATTATTGTGGAGCCTGTTGCTGAAGGAGAAGTCCCCTATACTATCTTCCATCCTAACATGCATACTTCTCTTGAAGACTTACAAAAGGGGTGGATTCAGTTAAAAGAAGAACGAGACACTTTCGAAGATCAATTTTACGCTAGTGATAAAAGGGTTTTGGAGCTTAAAAATATACTCCATGAAGAACAAAGCTTGAATGCCTACCTTGCGCCGAAGAGGATGCGTTCGACCTTTTAATCTTAGAGATTTATTTTGTAAGCCCAAGAGGCATGTTGTAATCATTTTGAACTAATTAATGAAATTTGACGTTTGTTCATTCTTTCTCTATACAAATATAAATTTCATAAATCCTTGAAATCATTTGCATATACATCTTCCATGCATCATAACATAACAGGTTTTCCACGATAGGTTTCCTTATCTTTCTACTGTTTATTTCAGCAAGATGGATATCGAGAAAACAATGAAAGACCTACAAGCACAAAACTCCCAGTTTCAAGAGTCTCTGCTGACCCTAGCCAAGGGGAAACAAGAGTTGATGACGTTGCTGGAATACAAAAAGAAACCAAAGAGGAAAGCCCTAGTCAACATGGGCAAGAGATTCAAAGAGCCGATCTGTCAGATACTGGTAGTGGAAGACTCGTTTGAGGAAGACGAAAATAAAATTGGATAAGCAAGGAGTACCCAGGCTGGGGGTATCAATGATCAAGCATCTGATGATGAAGATTATTTTGATGAGCAGTATCCTCCTGTCGATGTTAAGTACAAGCATCTAGAGGACATACTGAAGGCCGTTGAGATTTAAGCCATCCCCGGTTTGGATTTTGATGATTTGGGTTTAATATCTGGGGTTTTCATTCTCCATAAATTCAAGATACCAGTCTTCGTTAAATATGATGGGGTTTCCTGCCTAAAACATCAGCTGAAGTCTTATGTGCGCAAAATTCAACCATACACCACCGACAAGAAACTCTGGGTTCACTTTTTTCAAGAAAGCTTGGCTAGGATGCAACTAGAGTGGTTTTACCGTCTTTGACTGACAGGGAACACATTGTTATGTTTATGGGCACTTTATCTGGTCCATTTTTCAACTTATTGGTTGGTTGTTCTTCTTCCGGTTTCACCGAGCTGATCTTAACCGGTGAAAGAGTTGAAAGAGGTATCAAAAGCGGGAAGATTCCCATAGCATCTGCTTCCACCTCAAATCCTGTAAAGAAACCTTTTACCGGGAAGAAAGAAACGAATGTTGTTTATGGGGCAAGGGCCCGTACCAAGAAGGATGACTGTCCTTCCGTTAATGTTGTTCGGATTTCTAACCCACCACCTGTTCAAAGACAATCTTCCAATCATCAACAGTTTGAGGCTTTGCGAAGACAATTCACAAGGATAGGTATGTCTCTATCCCAAGCCTTACAACACATGTTAAAGGCTATTTGGTGACACTGCATGATCCTCCGGCCAATCCATATACCTCTTCACCTAAATACAATCTGAATACCAAGTGTGCGTATCACTCAAATAGTCCCATGCATGAGACTGACCAATGCTGGGCGCTGAAGAATAAAATTCAAGACTTAATAGACAATAAGACCATTTAATTTGATCCTCCTCTAACTCCAAATGTAATCACCGCGCCTATTCCAAATCATGGCAAGAGTGTCAATGTTGTTGAAGACACTATTTTTGTTTCCTCCGTTGAAGACTTGACTACTCTGTTAAACATTATCAAAAAGAATCTGCTGAAAGCTGGGATTTTCCCCAGCTGTTTGAAGGATTGCGATTGCTGCGCCATACAACTCAATGGATGCAAAGGGATGAAGGAAGGCATTCAACGCCTGATAAATAACCATGAGATCCTATTTGAGAAGACTCAGTCCGCCAAAAGTTTGACCAATAAGTATGAAGACCTCTCCACCATAACAATCTCAAACAAGCCTCTTAGGATCTCCTCCAAGAGTCCTATCAGGATTTTAAATGAACTGAATATTGCTCCTCTGATAATTACCGCCCCCGGGCCAATTCCGTACTCTTCTAACAAAGCAGTGCCATGAAACTATGGTGCTGAGGTGTTTAACCATGGAATAAAGCAAGACGCTTGGATTGAAGAAAGAAAAGATGATAACATTGGTAACATTACTGTCTCTAGTAAGGTGACCAAAACTGGGAGAATATTTTGACCCAACATCTCGCCACCAACTGCTACAAAGTCACCTGTCAGCATCACCACTGCTAAGCCTAGTGCTGACACAAGGGGAAAAGAGAAAGTAGTTGAGCCTGCTGAGACAGAAATACCCGCAAAAGGCATTGTTGCTGAGGAACCTTCCGCTCGAGAAATGGATGAGATCTTGAAAATTATAAAAAGGAGTGATTTCAAGATAGTGCTGCAGTTGGGGAAAACCCCTTTCAAGATTTCCATGTTATCTTTTCTACTTTGTTCCAACGATCATGCTCGGGCGTTAATCAAATTCTTGAAGAAGGCCCATGTCCCTCATGAGACCACGACAGACCAGTTTGAAAATTGTGTGGCAAGCTTGACGGCCGATAATGATTTGGGGTTCTCGAATGCTGATCTGAAACCACTTGGAAAGAACCATAACAAAGCTATGCATGTTTTTGTTAAATGTAAGGGGACTACCCTATCACATGTTCTGGTTGACACTGGCTCTTCTTTAAACGTGCTACCCAAGGGGGCTTTAGACCGTTTAGAATGTGAAGGACTAGTTTTGAAACCAACTGATATTATTGCGAGGGCTTTCGATGGGTCCAAAACGACAGTTCATGGAGAGGTGGATCTCCCGATCAAGGTGGGATCACAGATTTTCAACTCTACTTTCTACATCATGGATATCCATCCTGCTCACTCCTGTTTACTGGGTCGCCCTTGGATCCACGGAGAAGGGGAAGTAACATCAACCCTTCATCAAAAGCTCAAGTATCCGGTCAAAGGAAGGATTGTCACTGTCTGTGTTGAGGAGGAGTTCATGGTGAGCCACCTCAACTCTTTCAAATATATGGAGATGGATGGAGAATTTATAGAAACGAAATTTGTGCCACCAATGGTTGCTACTGCCAAATTTTCCTCTGATATGTCCAAAGCTGTTAAGGTCGTGCCAAAGATGGTTTCGTTTAGAGATGCTCGTGCCGCAGTCGAAGAAGGAAGCTATGTCACTTGGGGGAAACTCCCCGAGATCCCATTCAAAGCAGACAAATATGGTTTGGGTTTCACTATCAAGGCTCAGAAAGAAGTGAGACGCGCTCGTACACGGAAGCCTCCTCTCCGTATTGGAAGTCATGAAGCTAACGCTGTGGTTGATTCTGATGATGAGGTTGCATTTGAAGAATGGGTATACCCTACTACAATAGAGCTCAACAATTGGCACGCAAAGGATTTCGTTCCCGTCTCCTTCATTGAGGAGTAATTACTTGCTTATTGCTTTCTATTAATTCAAGAACATTTTGTCTGTAATATTAAACAATGACTTTTAAGCCATATGCCTGGCCCGGGGCACTATGGTCCATTTGTCAAGGATTTTATTTATGTTCATTTTATCATATGATCATTCAATACAAATCATTGGAATTTTTTGCATTCGAACTTTTGTGCTCATTGTCGTTCTTTTTCTTCAATGCATTTTTCAAAATAGCCATGTGTCTTAAATGCACACACACACACTCTTGCAGGTCCTCATCCACTATGGATCTCATTGCCAATGACTCTACTATTTCCAACTATGATTTCGAACAACCAATTAACCAAGCCGAAGATGAAGGCGAGGAAGATTATGAAATACCAGGAGAACTAGCCAGACTTCTATTACAAGAGGAAAAAGATATTCAGCCACACGAAGAGTCAGTTGAAGTCATCAATCTAGGTACCGAGACAGACAAGGAAGAGGTCAAGATTGGCATTAACCTAGAAAGCAATGTCAAAAGCAGATTGGTTCAGATGTTGCATGACTATGTGGAAGTGTTTGCTTGGTCGTATGAAGATATGCCAGGGTTGGATATCGACATTGTAGTTCATCGTCTGCCGACAAAGGAAGATTATCCTCCTGTCAAACAAAAAGTTCGTCGCATGAGGCCTGACATGTATGAAAAGATAAAATATGAGGAGATGAAACAATTTGATGCAGGATTCCTAGCTGTGACATCTTATCCTCAATGGGTTACAAATGTGGTGCCAATACCAAAGAAAGACGGAAAAGTTCGCATGTGGGTAGATTATAGGGACCTGAATAGGGCAAGCCCCAAGGATGACTTCCCTCTACCTCATATTGATGTCTTAGTCGATAACACCACTCAGCATAAAGTCTTCTCTTTCATGGATGGTTTCTCCGGCTATAATCAAATTAAGATGGCTCTCGAAGACATGGAGAAGACCACTTTCATTACGCAATAGGGCACCTTTTTCTACAAGGTCATGTCGTTCGGATTAAAGAATGAAGGAGCAACATATCAAAGAGCTATGGTAGCTTTATTTCATGATATGATCCATCATGAAATAGAGGTATATGTGGATGATATGATTGCAAGATCAAAAATTAAAGAGGAGCACCTCAATCACCTATACAAGCTATTCGAGAGGCTGAAAAAGTACAAGTTGAGGTCGAACCCTAATAAGTTCACATTCAGAGTATGATATGGAAAGCTTCTAGCTTTTGTTGTCAGTGGTAAAGGCATCGAAGTCGATCATGCCAAGGTAAAGGCCATCCAAGAAATGCCAGCCCCCCACTCTGAAAAGGAGGTTAAAGGATTCTTGGGTCGTCTTAACTACATCACCCGCTTCATATCTCACTTAACTGCTACTTGTGAGCCAATCTTCAAACTCTTGAAGAAAGATCAAGTAGTCAGATGGAATGATGAATGCCAAGCTGCCTTCGACAAAATCAAAGAATATCTGCAAGAACCTATTGTTCTCATGCCTCCAGTTGAAGGAAGACCCTTGATCATGTACTTGACGGTGCTAGAGAATTCTATGGGGTGTGTGTTAGGCCAACATGACGAGTCTGGCCGAAAAGAGCATGCTATTTACTACATGAGCAAAAAGTTTACCGACTGTGAAACCATATATTCAGTGCTCGAGAAAACTTGCTATGCTCTGGCATGGGCTACTCGCCGACTAAGACAATATATGTTGACTCATGCCACTCTATTGATTTCTAAGATGGACCCTATGAAGTACATCTTTGAGAAACCCGCTCTTTCCGGACGGATAGCTAGATGGCAAATGATCTTGATTGAGTACGATATTCAATACACAATGAAAAAGGCCATAAAAGGAAGTGTATTAGAAGATAATTTGGCCCATCAAGCTATTGATGATTATTAGTCTATGAACTTTGACTTCCCGAATGAGAATATCATGCTAGTGACCGACTGCGCGAAACCTGGACCGTATGACGGAGCTGAACATGGATCCCGATGGACTATGGTATTCGATGGGGCTTCCAATGCTTTAGGTAATAGAATTGGTATTGTGATAATCTCCCTTGAAGGTTGCCACACTCCTTTCACTGCCAGACTATGCTTCGACTGTACGAACAACATGGCTGAGTACGAAGCATGTGTTTTGGGTCTGAAGGCTGCCATTGATTTGAGGATTAAGCTTTTGAATGTGTTTGGGGATTCTGCTCTAGTGATTAGTTAAGTAAAAGGAGATTGGGATACTAAGCACCCTAATCTCATTCCTTACAAGGAGCTTGTGTTATCTCTGATTCCTTACTTCGAAGAGGTCACATTTGAACACTTCCCTAGGGAAGAAAATTAGATGGCTGATGCCTTAGCCACAATGTCTTCTATGTTCAAGGTCAAATGGGACAACGAAGCTCCTATGATTACAATTGAGATATTTGACGAACCTGCGCACTGCTATGAGCTCAACACTGACACAGAAAAGCCATGGTACCACGAGGTGAAGAGATACCTTGAAGCACAAGAGTACCCTGAAGGGGCATCCATCAATGACAGAAAGTTCTTACGAAGATTTTCAGCCAAATTCTTCCTAAGTAATGGAATCTTGTACAAACGCAACCATGACTCTACTCTACTATGATGTATGGACAAGAAGGAGGCATAGGAAATTATGGAAGACATGCATGATGGTTTCTTTGTGACTCACTCTAGCGGACATACTATGGCCAAGAAAATCCCGAGAGCTGGTTACTATTGGTCAACAATGGAGACTGATTGCCATCACCACTCAAGAACTTGTCATAAATGCTAAATCTATGCTGACAAGGTCCATGTGCCCCCTACCCCTCTGAACATCATGACAACTCCGTGTCCATTTGCAATGTGGGGTATTGACATGATTGGAGAGATCAAACCCACTGCTTCCAATGTACGTCGCTTCATTCTTGTCGCTATCGATTATTTCACCAAATAGGTCGAAGCTGCCTCATTTGCATCAGTCACCAAGAACGTGGTAGCCAGGTTCATCAAACATAACCTCATTTTCCACTATGGTATCCCCGAAAGCATCATCACCGACAATGGTACTAACCTCAACAATGCTATGATTACAGAACTTTGCACTCAGTTCAAAATCAAGAATCACAATTCTTCTCCTTATATACCTAAAATGAATGGCGCAGTGGAAGCGGCCAACAAAACTAGTAAGAAGATTATACAGAAGATGGTAGTAACCTACAAAGACTGACATGAGATGTTACCGTTTCCTCTTCATGGGTACCATACTTTAGCTCGGACATCAACTGGGGCAACTCCCTTTTCTTTGGTCTATGGCATGGAAGCTGTTCTGCCAGTGGAAGTTCAGATTCCCTCATTAAGGATTATGAATGAAGCAGGCCTAGGCAAAGACGAATGGATCCAAACAAGATTGGATCAGTTGAACTTGATTGATGAAACATGACTGGGTGCTGTTTGTCATGGTCAGATGTACCAAAACCATATGATCAAGGCTTTCAACAAAAAGATCAAGCCTCGAGTATATCAAGCTGGTGACTTGGTAATAAAGCGCATCATTCTTCCACAAGGCAACCCCAGGGGCAAATGGACTCCCACCTATGAAGGGCCATTTGTTGTCAAGAGAGTGTTCTCTGGTGGTGCCATGATGCTGACTACCATGGACGATGAAGACTTACCACATCCTGTGAACGCATACATAGTTAAAAAGTATTATGCATAAGACCTAGTGAAGTCCCAGATCCTCTGGTGGTGCCCTAATCCCTAGTGAAGTCGCCAATAAAGTAATTTATATCTCCCAAAGTTGCTGTGAAGCCTGGAATCCGACCAAATAACAGTTTTAACTTCAGTAAGTTACTGTGAAGCCTGGATCCAACCAGATAACAATCAACTTCATTCGTTCAAATACTATGAAGCCTGGCCCCAACCAGATAATAATGTAACTTTTTAAATACTATGAAGCCTGGACCTGACCAGATAATAGTACAACTTTCAGTCACTATGAAGCCTGGACCCGACCAGATAATAGTGTAACTTTTCAGATACTATGAAGCCTAGACGCGACCAGATAATAGTACAACTTTCAGTCACTATGAAGCCTGGACCCGACCAGATAATAATGTAACTTTTCAGATACTATGAAGCCTGGAATCGACCAGATAATAGTGTAACTTCTCCAAGTACTATGAAGCCTGGACCCGACCAGATAATAGTTTAACTCCTAGAGATATTGAAGAACCTGGACTTAACCAGACAAGGTTTTAACTTCTTTTCCCCAGTAGAGTTTGCCTTTACCCCAACAAGTTATTGTGAAGCCTGGATCCGACAAGATAGCAATTAACTTTATTCCCTCAGAAATTCAATGTGAAGCCTGGAATTCGACCAGATAACGACTAGTTTTAAGAAAGTTAATGTGAAGCCTGGATCCGACCAGATATCAGTTCAACTTTATCATTTCAGACGATTTATTGTGAAGCCTGGAATCCGACCAGATAACAATTAACTTTTTTCCCTCAGAAATTTGTTGTGAAGCCTAAAATCCGACCAGATAACAACTAATTTCAAGCAAGTTACTGTGAAGCCTGGACCCGACCATATATCAGTTCAACTTTATCTCTTCAAGCAAGTTACTGTGAAGCCTGGACCCGACTAGATATCAGTTCAACTTTATCTCTTCAAGCAAGTTACTGTGAAGCCTGGATCTGACCAGATATCAGTTCAACTTCATCTTTTCAGACAAGTTATTGTGAAGCCTGGACCCGACCAGATAGTAATTAACTTTATCCACCTCAAAAATCTGCGGAGCCTGGAATTCGACCAGATAGCAGTTTAACGTTAATAAGTTACCGTGAAGCCTGGATCCGACCAGATAATAGTTAATTTATCCTTCCCCAGTAAGTTACTGTGAAACCTGGAATCCGACCAGATAGCAGCTGACTTCCTCATCCTCAGCAAGTTGGTGTGAAACATGGAGTCCGACTAGGTAACAGTTAACATTCAAGAGATAATCCCTAGCGGAAGCATTCTTTTAACAAAATTTGAAGATATGTATATTTTTCATCCCCAACAGCAATTCTTGATTCAGCTTCCCAGAACTCCTCAGCAGTAGTCAGGGATTTATTTTCCCGGAAAAGTATGCATCTAAATAAAATCCCACATTCATACATCATATCATATGCATACGAAACACATTTAGCACAATCTCATTCATCTTGAGAACGTCATGCATACAGCTGCATTTAACTAACCTTTTTTCCACAGGCAAAACATCAAGTTTTAGTATAAATCGACCAAAGATTTATGCTGATACTTCTTCCAGTGTTTACCATCATTCCTCCAAATGGCATCTATAAGCCCATTCCCAATGCATCTTCGAGTGTAAATTTCTGGGCACTTTAGTGTTCAATCATCTTTCACCTTCAAGTGACGAATGGCGGATCCACCAATCTAACTATTCAGGTTTAATAAGATTGAACAGGGGCAGATGTTGTATCAAAAAATTTGCCCTCTCATTTCTCAAGAAATCTCTCATAAGATCTCCATTGATTCAAGACTACACAAGGTTTGATCAGCTCAAGACACCTCCTCAACACTGACAACTCAAAATTAGGGTTTGAGTTTGTACAAATATAATTGAACTTATAATGCCTTGTATGACCTTCATGGATCATTTTGGATCCCCAAGATTGCTCATGTCAAGTTTCAAGCTTTGGATCACATTTTTGCTCAGTCAGTTGATTAGTTGACCTAAAATCAACCGTATTAGGGAAAAAGTCAACTGTGGTCAATTTGCAGTCAAACTTCATAATATTTGATCCATATAAAAATTATGAACTCATATATGTCAATTGATCAAGTTTGGATCATAATTCCTCAAAGAAATTTGATCAGAACACCAAAAGGGCAAAATGGTCAAAATTAGGGTTTTGATTAAGAAGGCTCGGTCCTTGACTTTTGACCAAGAAAATGACTTGTTGGTTAAGACATGATCTCAAGGATTCAAATGCACCATCTTGACCTAATTTCATAGTTCAAATCACCTCTCAAGATCATTGGATTGACAGATGAATTTTAGTCAACTCATGAAAAGTCAAATGTACACTAAAAAGTCAAACTTTGACTGTTTGATCAAAATCAAGTTTCAAAAATCATATTTTATTAAGACATGTCAAAATATGAAATTTGTTCATCAAGAAATTGAAAAGTCAAAGTTATCTTTGAAAAGTCAAAATTCTAGAACTTAGAAATTTTTCTAAGTGTTGGAAAGTTAACATTTTTTCATAACTTTGTGCCAAATTTCCACCATGATGCAAGATGATTCAAGGAAAACTTCCAACATGAAAGTTGTAGATCTCAATGAGATCTAAAACATTGTAGGACATAACTTTTTCTAGAAATACTTGGATTGCAAGTTATGAATTTATGAAGACATGTCCATGAAACTAAAATAAGTGAAATTTTGGTTATTTTAGTCAGGATTTTGACCTAACTTCATGGAAACTTTTCACCTAGTTCCAAATTGAATCTTCAAAAAGTCTAACATAAAGGTTGTAGGGGATGTTACAAGATTTCCAAAATGTCCAAGAACTCATCAAGACCATACTTGAGCTAAGAGAATCGAAGGCAAGAAGTTAGGGTTTCAAACTGGTTTTGGAAGACATATTTTGTGATAAACATGAACCAAATCCATAGCCATGCTGCATAATCCTCACTTTGGAGGCCTCAAACTTGTTTTTAACTCCATAATTAATGGTTTACACAACTGATTATGCCCTTATCCAAGTGTTTGAAGCTTTGTCCAAAATGATTTTCTATTTATGGCACAAAGTTGCCATTTCCATTTTGATAAAGCATTACTTTTGCAATTGTCAACTTCTTGAGCCTCTCAATTGTTTTCTCTGCACACAAGTAAAGTCGAAACCAAAAGAAACATGTCTAAGGCCTCTACCAACTCAGACCATTCTTGTTCAACACTTTGAGACTTGTCTTCTCACTTTTCTTTAAAAGCAAGTGTTAGATCCAAAAGACTAGAACTAAGAAACCTTGAGTGTAATTGATCTCTAACCTTTTCCATACATATACACAAGTCTATTGCAACCTAAGGGATGAGCTCAAGCACCCCAAAACACTCCCAAGCACTCTGCAACTCAAAATCTGCCACAACTTGACATTTTTGAGTTTCACATAGCCATCTCCAAATCCACTCGTGCGTATTGAGTTTTAATCATACAAAAACTTTACATACTTCATATGCAAGTGGTCCAAGGCCCTGTTTCCTAACTGTAATCTCTTCATCACCATCCACCATTTTCAAAACTGAAGCTTACAACTTGACTTGAGTTAGGAGTTTCAGCCATCCTCAAAGCAAAGTAGGAGTTGGAACACACTCAAGGAGGTCCAGGAAAGCTAAAGAGATCACCAGGCCATCTAAAATTTTACTCAAACTCCACACACGATAATATCTTGATACAAGCATTTTTGTGCATACATTCTGAAGTAAAAATGTATATATCATTGCCCTAAAGTTAACCATGTCCATAGTTTCCATTTATATTGACTGTGTGTAGATAATTTTGGATTTGAACTTTACGAACAAATTAGGTTTCAATTTAGAGCCAGCAAAATTAATCTTCTTCTTTGACTTTTAATTTACATAATATATATGGTTAGATTCGTGTTGAAAAAACGCACAACTTTCATGTTTTCACTTTTGAGAATGGATGAGAATTAAAGAAATTACAGAGGGTCTGGCTGGCGCGAGGAAGAAGATGAAGACACCATTAGAAACATGTTTCAAATATATATTTATGCTTTTGTTTATGACACCAAATTTATAGCCACCCCAGTGGTAAAGCGCGCGTCTGTTAACCTATGGGACCTGGGTTCGAGCCCCAGTGGTACCCTTTTGTTTTTTTCCTCATATTTTCTCTTCACAGATCAGGTACATGTCAAGCTAGCACACACGTGGTACTCCCTCAATCAACACCCTCTAATCTTATCATTAACCAATCCAATGTATCTCACAAAGCGCCCTATGATGGACTCCCCACTAATCTCCACACTGGATCCTCCAGCAAGCACTGGACCCCTGTATTGGGCTTGAATTTTTTTTGCTAAGTCTTCACCCCCATTTTTACTTTTACAGCACTGGCCCATTTTATTCTCTTTTTTTTTTAATTTTTATTTATTTGTTTCTTTTATTATATTTTGTTTAATGCAAAAAAAATCATAAAATCATAAAAATATTAGATTTAGTTTTTTTTATATAAAGATTAGTTTATTTTAATCACCCTTTATTTTATTTATTAATTAGTTTATAAATTAATTAGAATTTAGATTTTGATTATTTCTTTGATTACATAAAAAAAAATCTCTTTTGAACCAAAAAGACGCAAAAATATATATATTTTTAAAACAATTTTATTTTCTTTTAATTAACTTAGAACTTAGGAATTTTATTTAATTAATTTTATTTATTTACTAGTTTAATTAAATTCATATTAAAACCTTTCCATCAAAAACATTAAAAAATATTTTGTTTTCTAATTTATTTAGTTTAATTTCTTATTAGTTTTTTTTCTTCTTTTTTTAGTTAAGCGTGTTAAAATCTTTTCCCCAAAATCCAAACAAAAAATCTATCTCTTTTCGATTTACATCCTTGCACATTATATTTATTCATTTCTTGTACATTATTCAATTCAATATGGTTGTAATAGATAATTAGGTTTAATTTCTTGCAATCCTCATTTGTAAATTTGTATACCCCATCCCCAAATGATGTAATAGCATCGTAAATTTACTTTCCGCAATTTATCGCTTCCATATCAATGCTAGTAAATTAGGGTTTGTATGGAAAGATAAAATCAACAAGTAGATAACCCTAATCAAAGATTAAATGCATGCAAATCAAACACACTATTCACACATGCACCCCTAAGGTTAACTCCACTTGTTGCCTAAAAAATGGTCATGTTATGCATGTGGGGTATCTTAGCAAAAAACAATAAAAAATACAAGATCATAGTCCCTCGATGACGCTATGAATGTTGCCTTACAACTGATCTTAGTCCCTCAAAGAGAAATGCTAAGACATCTTACAATATTGCTATCATGACTATACGATGACCCACATCCGTCCCTTTACATCCGAAGATAAGGCTTCTTACCAATCAATGGTAAGATAGCAATATCAAAGGAATGGAGGAAATGAACAAAAGACTTTTGAGTGGGTAGAAACGTTCTTAGTTGCTTGCTCACTTTCAAAACAAAACACACACCAAACATTTTCAAAAACAAACATCTTTTAAAATACATCAACACTTTCAAAACATGAAATATTTTCAAAAGTCCAACACTTTATATACATTCTTACAAAATGAGAATCATTACAAAGTTCGCCTAAACGAAGGCGCATTTTCAAAAATACTTTCAAAAACCACCACAAAGCACACTTTCAAATAAAAGCAAATGATCTAGCAAGCAACTAAGAGCCCATAGATAACTATGGATGAAGAGGGTGCTAACACCTTCCCTTTTCATAATCTACCCCCCAAACTCAAGAAATAATCTCAAAGGTATTTCCTGTTCTTTTCACCCTTTCCTTATTGGATAAAAGAAAAGTCAGTGGCGACTCTTACTAAACCGCAACAAATGCGATCAAATGCAAAACATCCCAAGTCAGTTCTCCCACCATATTACACATATGAACATGATTAACTGTTAATAAATGTATGTTTAAAAATAGTAATAAACATTTTCTTAAGGATTCAAGATATCCCCATAGAGTTACTTCAACAAAATTATCCCTACAAGATGGAATTCATACAGTATTCATCCGAAATTCCAATATCCTGAAAATCTCCAGCTAAGTTGACCTTAACTAATAAAGAAACTTTGTGGAGTACTTCCTCAAAAGAAGTTATCTCCCTAATAAGGTCTTCAATATCTTTCTGAACAGGGTTTTTTTCCCCAACAAGCTACAAATTTCCCAACACGAGTCTTTTTATCAAACTACTACAAATCAACAAACAAAACCCCTTCTCACCAACAGAGTCGATACTATCCCCAGTAAGTTGTTGCGAAGCCTGGAAACTGACCAGATAACAGTTAACCTCAGAAGTCGCTGCAAAGCTTGAAATCTGACTAGATAACAATTAACTTCAGTAAGTTATTGCGAAGCCTGGAATCCGACCAGATAACAATTAACTTCATTCATCCTAGAAATTTGTTGCGAAGCCTGGAATCCAACCAGATAACAGTTAAATTCAGTAAGTTGCTGTGAAGCCTAGAATCCGACCATATAATAGTTAACCTAAGAAGTTGATGCGAATCTTGGAATCCGACCAGATAACAGTTAACTTTAGTAAGTTGTTACGAAGCCTGGAATCCAACCATATAACAATTAACTTCATTCATCCCAGAAATTTGCTGTGAAGCCTGGAATCCAAACAGATAACAGTTAAATTTAGTAAGTTGCGACGAAGCTTGGAAACCGACCAGATAACAATTAACCTGAGATGTCATTGCGAAGCCTAGAATCCGACCAAATAACAGTTAACTTCAGTAAGTTGTTGCAAAGCCTGGAACCCGACCATATAACAATTAACTTCATTCTTCCCAGAAACTTGTTGCGAAGCCTGGAATCTGACCAGATAACAATTAAAGTCAGTAAGTTGCTACGAAGCTTAGACTTCGACCAGATAACAGCTAACCTCAAAAGTCGCTACGAATCCTGGAATCTAAACAGATAACAGTTAACTTCAGTAAGTTGTTGCGAAGCCTGGAATACGACCAGATAACAATTAACTTCATCCACCTCAGAAGTTTCTGTGAAGCCTGGAATCTGACCAGATAACAGTTAACTTCAGAAAATCATTGTGAAGCCTGAAATTTGACCAGATAATAGTTAACTTCAGTAAGTTTCCGCGAAGCCTGGAAACTGACCAGATAATAGTTAACCTCAGAAGTTGCTGCGAATCTTGGAATCCGACCAGATAACAATTAACTTCAGTAAGTTGTTGCGAAGACTGGAATCCGACCAGATAACAATTAACTTCATTCATCCTAGAAAATCATTGCAAAGCCTGGAATCTGACCAGATAACAGTTAAATTCAGTAAGTTGCTGCAAAGCCTGGAAATCGACTAGATAACAGTTAACCTAAGAAGTCGTTGTGAAGCCTGGAATCTGACCAAATAACAATTAACTTCAGTAAGTTATTGCAAAGCCTGGAATCCGACCAGATAACAATTAAATTCATTCATCCCAAAAATTTGTTGCGAAGCCTGGAATCCGACCAGATAATAGTTAAATTCAGTAAGTTGCTGCGAAGCATGGAATCTGACCAAATAACAGTTAATCTAAAAGTCGCTGCGAATCCTGGAATCCAACCAGATGACAGTTAACTTCAATAAGTTGTTTTAAAGCCAGGAATCCGACCTGATAATAAGTTATGGGTGCACTTCTTTCAAGAGAGTCTATCTGGGACTCAATTGGAGTGGTTTTACCAGTTAGAAGGTTCCAACATCCATACCTGGGAGGACTTGGCCACCACTTTCTATCGTCAATATCAGTATAATGCTGATCTGGTGCCAACTAGAGTGCAGTTACAAGGAATGACAATGGGTTTCAATGAAGGTTTCAAAGAATATGCACAAAAATGGAGAGACCTGGAAGGTAGGGTGAAACCACCATTAACTGCTATGGAGTTGGTAGATATGTTCATGGGAACATTGACAGGACCATTTTTCAACTTTTTAATTTGGAACTCATCATCTGGTTTCAGTGAGTTAATCTTGACTAGTGAAAGGGTCGAGAGCGGTATCAAAAGTGGAAAGATTCCCATGACCTCTTCCTATACATAAAATACTATGAAGAAACCTTTTACCGATAAAAAAGAAACTAATGCCGTGTATGGGTCAAAGGGCCATATCAAGAAGGACCATCGTCAATCCGAAAATGCCGTTATAATCTCCAATCCAACCTCTACTCATAGACCACAACAACAAGCTGGCAAAGACTTGATATTCTAAGAAGACAATTTACAAGGATCAACATGTCGCTATCCCAAGCCTTGCAACACCTATTGAAGGATAACTTGTTAACATTGCGTGATCCACCATAAAATCCCAATGTTTCATCTCCGAAATACAATCTGAACGCCAAATGCGCTTATCACTCCAATAGCTCCGGACATGACACTGATCAGTGTTGGGCTTTGAAATGCAAAATTCAAGACCTCATCAACAACAAGATCATTGAGTTTGATCCACCTACAACTCCGAATGTAATCATTGCACCAGTGCCAAATCATGGCAAAGGTGTCAACACTATTGAAGATACTGCTTTTGTTTCCTCTGTTGAAGACTTGACTACTGCGCTGACTATTGTTAAAGAAAATTTGTTGAGAGCTGGGGTTTTCCCTGGATATCTTAGAGACTGTTGCTACTGTGCCAAAAAAGTTTATGGATGCGAATGGCTGAAAAAGGGTGTCCAACACCTCATAGATAGCCATGAAATCCTGTTTGAAAGAAGTCCATCCATAAAAAGTTTCTTTGAATTCATACCGCAAGAAGTTAAAGACATATCCATCATCACTGTCTCCAACAAATCTATTAGGATCTCTTCAAAAGGTCCTATTAGGATTTCCAACGAACCAAGGATAGCCCCATTGATAATTACCACTCTGGGTCCATTTCCTTATTCTTCTGATAAAGTAGTACCGTGGAATTATGGCGCTGAAGTATACTACCATGGCATTAAACAAGACTCCTAGATTGACGAAGACAAGATTGATGACATTACCAACATTATTGGCTCTAGCAAGGTGACAAGGACGAGGAGAATCTTATCTCCTAACATTTCACCTCCGACCACCACGACCACACCTGTCCGAATTACTGTTGACAAACCTAGTGTTGATGCTAGGGGTAAAGAAAAGATGATTGAGCCTACCAGGATGGAGGCGCCTGCCAAAGACATTACAATTGAGGAACCCTCCACCCAAGAGATGGAGGAGACTTTGAAGATCATAAGGAAGAGTGATTATAAGATAGTAGAGCAGTTGGGGAAAACCCCCTCAAATATTTCTATGCTATCTTTATTACTTTGTTCTGATGCGTATGCTTAAGCCTTGATAAAATTTCTGAAGAAAGCTCATGTTCCTCAAGAGACTACAGCCGATCAGTTTGAAAATTGTGTAGCGAGTTTGACTTCCGATAATGGATTGGGATTCTCGGATACTGATTTAACTCTAGCCGAAAGAAATCACAACAAGGCTTTGCATGTCTCTATTGAATGCAAAGGAACCACTCTATCCCATGTATTGGTGGATACTGGGTCCTCTATAAATGTCTTACCCAACGGTGCCCTAGGTCGATTGGATTGCAAAGGTTTGGTGTTGAAGCCAAGTGACATAGTGGTAAGGGCTTTCGATGGATCAAAGAGGATGGTACATGGAGAGGTTGACCTCCCCATCAAAGTTGGTTCTCAAACTTTCAACTCGACTTTCTATGTGATGGACATCCGTCCTGCCTACTCTTGCCTACTTGGACGCCCTTGGATACACGGGGCAGGAGCAGTGACTTTTACACTTCATCAAAAAATGAAATATCCAGTCAAAGGAAAGATTGTTACTGTGTGTGGTGAAGAGGAGTTTATGGTTAGCCATATAAATTCGTTCAAATATGTTGAGCTGGATGGAGAGTTCATAGAAACTCCTTTTCAAGCCTTCAAAGTGGTCCCTCCCATGGTTACTGCTGCCAAGGTTACTCTTGATGTTCCAAAAGCTGTTAAAGATGTGCCAAGGATGGCTTCCCTCAAAGACGCTCGTGCTATGATTGAAGATGGAGGATGCACCATTCCCTGACATCCCTTTCAAATTAGACAAAAGTGGTTTGGGTTTCACTGCCAAAGCTCAAAAGGAAGTCAAACATGCTCGCATAGGAAAACCACCTCTTCGCATCAACAATCATGAAGTGAATTCTCTTGAAGACTCCGACAACGACTGTGATTTTGATGACTGGATCTACCCAATTACCGAGGAAGGACTCAACAACTGGCGTGCCAAGGATTTCATTCCCATCTCCTTCAACAAGGAGTAATTACCATTTACTGTTTTATCAATTTAAGAACTCTGTCTGTAACTTTATTGAAACAATGACTTTAAGCCATGTGCCATACCCGAGGAACCATGGTCCATTTGTTAATGGTTTGTTCATTTTCATACGCCATATGATCATTTAATGAAAAACGTTGGACTCTTTTGCATTCAAAATTTTGCGCTCATTGTCTTTCTTTCACTTTATTACATTTTCAAAATAGCCATGTATCTTACATGAACACACACACATATTTGCAGATCCTCATCCACTCCGGGTCTCATTGACAACGACTCTGCTATTGTAATCTATGACTTTGAACATCTAATCTACAAAGCCAAAGACGAAGGCGAAGAAGATTGTGAAATACCTAGGGAATTAGCCAGACTTCGGATATAAGGGGAAAAGGCCATTCAACCGCACGAGGAACCTGTTGAGGTGATCAACTTAGGTACTGAGGAAAACAAGAAAGAGGTTAAGATTAGCGCCAACTTGGAAGACGGTGTCAAAAGCATATTGGTCCAGATGTTGCACGACTATGTTGAGGTGTTTGCTTGATCATATGAAGATATGCCAGGGCTTGATACTGACATTATGGTTCATCGTCTACCAACGAGAGGGGATTATCCTCCAGCCAAGCAAAAGGTTCGTCGTATGCGTCCAGACATGTTTGAGAAAATAAAAGTTGAGGTAATGAAGCAATTCAATGTAGGCTTTTTGGCAGTGACCTCATATCCCCAATGGGTGGAAAATGTCGTCCCCATTCCGAAGAAAGATGGAAAGGTCCATATGTTCATTGACTATAGAGATTTGAATAGGGCAATCCCCAAGGATGATTTCCCACTACCATATATCGATGTCTTGGTCGATAACACTGCTCAACACAAAGTCTTATCCTTCATGGATGGTTTCTCTGGCTAAAATCAAATCAAAATGGCTCCCGAGGACATGGAAAAGACCACCTTTGTCACACAATGGGGAAGTTTATGCTATAACGCCATGCCTTTCGGTTTGAAGAATACAGGGGCAACTTATCAACGAGCTATGGTAGATTTATTTTATGATGTGATACATCATGAGATAGAAGTGTACGTTGATGATATGATTACAAGATCGCAAACTGAGGAACAACACCTTGATCAACTTCACAAGTTATTTGAGAGGTTAAAGAAATACAAGCTAAGGCTGAATCCCAACAAATGCACCTTTGGAGTAAGGTCTGGAAAGCTAATAGGTTTCATAGTCAGTGGCAAAGGTATTGAAGTGGATCCTGTGAATGTCAAAGCCATTCAAGAAATGCCAGCTCCCTGTTCTGAGAAGGAGGTATGAGGTTTCTTAGGTCGACTTAACTACATTGCTCGATTAATATCTCACCTAACTGCTACTTGTGAGCCAATCTTTAAACTCTTGAAGAAAGATCAAGTGGCCAGATGGAACAACGATTACCAAGAAGCCTTTGACAATATCAAGGAGTATTTACAAGAACCTCCCATCTTGATGCCTCCAGTTGAAGGAAGACCTCTGATTATGTACTTGACTGTATTAGAGAATTCCATGGGGTGTGTGCTAGGCCAACATGATGAGTCTGGCTGAAAAGAGCATGCAATATACTACCTAAGAAAAAAGTTTACCGACTGTGAATCCAGATATTCACTTCTCGAGAAAACTTGTTGCGCTCTGGCATGGGCTGCTCGCTGGCTAAGATAGTATATGTTGACTCACACCATGTTATTGATTTCTAAGATGGATCCTATCAAGTATATCTTCGAGAAGCCAGCTCTCTCCGGATGAATAGCTATATGGAAAATGATCTTGATCAAATATGATATCCAATATACTACATAAAAGGCCATCAAGGGAAGTGTGTTGGCGGATCATTTGGCCCATCAAGCTTTTAATGATTATCAATCCATGAACTTCGAATTCCCGGACAAGAATATCCTGCTAGTAAGTGTCTGCGAAAAGCCTGGACCGTATGACGGGTCGAAACAAGGATCCCGATGGCTATGGTTTTTGATGGAGCTTCCAATGCTTTAGGTAACGGAATTGGTGATGTGATTATTTCCCCAAAAGGTGGCCATACACCTTTCACTGCCAGACTATGCTTCGATTGTACAAACAACATGTCCGAGTATGAAGCGTGCATCTTGGGTCTTAAGGCTGCCATTGACCTAAGAATCAAATGCTTAAGCGTATACGGAGATTCAGCTTTAGTAATTAGTAAAGTTAAAGGAGAATAGGATACTAAGCACCCTAACCTGACTCCTTATAAATAGCTTGTGCTAACCCTGATCCCATACTTTGAGGAGGTCACTTTCAAACACTTCCCAAGAGAAGAAAATCAGTTAGTCGATGCCTTAGAAACAATGTCATCCATGTTCAAAGTCAATTGGAATAATGAGGCTCCTAGAATTACAATCAAAAGATTTAACGAACCGACACATTGTTATGAGATTAACACGGATGAGGAGAAGCCTTGGTATCATGAAGTGAGAAGACATCTTGAAGCACAAGAGTATCCTGAAGGAGCTTCCATCAACGACAAAAAATTCCTGCGAAGATTCTCATCAAAATTCTTCCTAAGCAATGGGATTCTGTACAAGCGCAACCATGATTCTACTCTGCTCTGTTGTGTGGATAATAAGGAGGCAGAGAAGATCAGGGAAGATATGCATGATGGCCTCTTTGGAACTCATTCTAGTGGGAATACTTTGGCAAAGAAGATTCTGAGGGCTGGTTACTATTGGTCGACTATGGAAACTGATTACCACCATCACTCGAGAACTTGTCATAAGTGTCAAATCTATGCCGACAAGGTTCGCGTGCCTCCAATCCCTTTGAATGTCATGACTGCTCCGTGGCCATTTGCAATGTGGGGCATTGACATGATTGGAGAGATCAAGCCCACTGCCTCTAATGGACATCGTTTCATCCTCGTTGCCATTGATTATTCACCAAATGGGTCAAGGCTGCCTCGTTTGCCTCAGTTACAAAGAACGTTGTAGCCCGATTTATTAAGCATAACTTCATCTGCCGTTATGGTATCCCTGAAAGGATCATCACTGACAACAGAACCAATCTCAACAATGCTATGATTACATAACTCTTTACGCAGTTCAAGATCAAGCATCACAATTCTTCCCCATACAGACCTAAGATGAATGGAGCAGTGGAAGCTGCCAATAAAACATAAAGAAGATTTTGCAAAAGATGGTGGTGACCTATAATGACTGGCATGAGATGTTACCGTTTGCTCTCCATGGCTATCGTACTTCGGATCGAACTTCAACTGGTGAAACCCTGTTTTCCTTAGTCTATGGCATGGAAGCTATTTTTCCCGTGGAAGTTCATATTCCTTCCTTAAGGATCATGAAAGAAGTAGATTTAGGCGACGACGAATGGATTCAAACTAGATTGGACCAGTTGAACTTGATTGATGAGAAAAGACTAGTTGTTGTTTGTCATGGTCAAATGTATCAAAAGTGTATAATCAAGGCATTCAACAAAAAGATCAAACCTCGAGTGTATCAGACTGGCGATTTGGTAATAAAGCGCATCATTCTTCCACGAGGCAATCCCAAGGAAAAATGTACTCCCACTTATGAAGGGCCATTTGTTGTTAAGAAAGTATTCTCTGGCGGTGCCATGATGCTAACCACTATGGACGATGAAGAATTCCCTCATCCTGTAAACGCGGACATAGTTAAAAAATACTACGCATAAAGAATGATCTGCTAGGTCGACATACATAGGAAAAAATAAGGGCATCTCGGCGAACCAAAAGGTTTAGTAAAAAGTTAGGGATATATGCAAAAGATTGTACACCCGGCAAGTCGAAAACCCGAAAGGGCGGCTTGGGCCAAAAAGGGTATCCTAGTGGGTTGAAAACCCGAAAGGGAGGTCTAGGAAAAAGTTAAGGATTAAAGCGTATGACTATGTCATGTGAATCACCACAGCCAAGCTTTATTACCAAGTTCCAAGTTCAATGGTATAAGATCAATTCAATTAACTTCTTTCAACGACAAGGGATGATGTTCGAAGACATAGGGGAAATGGCGGAGTTGGAATCCAATGAGATTACTTTCACATGGCTATTATTTTGTTTTCACTTTGTATTCCTTTCATTCTTTCGACGATTTCCTCTTACTAGGATTTCTGTCTCCTTGTACAAAAATGCCTGTTTATAGGCAAAACATCAATACAAATATACTTCAAAGTGCAAATTTTTTGTTTTCTTTTCTGCTTTGAGTGCAAAGACGTCCAATGACTAAAATTGAATGAACATATGCATATGAACATGATTAACTGTTAACAAATGCATGTTTAAAAACAATAATAAACATTTTCTTAAGGATTCAAGATATCCCCACAAAGTTACTTCAAAAAAATTATCCCCACAAGATGGAATTCATACAGTATTCATCCGGAGTTCCAATCTCCTGACAATCTCCAGCTAAGTTGACCTTAACTAAAAAATAAACTTTGCAGAGCACTTCCCCAAAAGAAGTCATCTCCCTAATAAGGTCTTCAATATCCTTCTCAACAGGGTTTATTTCCCCAACAATCTACGAATTCCACAACATGAGTCTTTTTCTCAAACTAATACAAATCAACAGACAGAATCCCTTGTCACCAACAAAGTCAATACTATCCCCAGTAAGTTGTTGCGAAGCCTGGAAACCGACCATATAACAGTTAACCTCATAAGTCGTTGCGAAGCCTGGAATATGACCAGATAACAATTAACTTCAGTAAGTTGTTGTGAATCCTGGAATACGACCATATAATAATTAACTTCATTCATCCCTGAGATTTGCTGCGAAGCCTAGAATCCGACCAGATAACAGTTAAATTCAGTAAGTTGCTACGAAGCCTGGAATCTGACCAGATAACAGTTAACCTCAGAAGTCGTTGCGAAGCCTGGAATCCGACCAAATAATAGTTAACTTCAGTAAGTTGTTGCGAAGCCTGGAATCTGACCAGATAAGAATCAACTTCATTCATTTCTAAAATTTGATGTGAAGACTGGAATCCAACCAGATAACAGTTAAATTCAGTAAGTTGTTGTGAAGCCTGGAAACCGACTAGATAACAGTTAACCTCAGAAGTCATTACGAAGCCTGGAACCCGACCAAATAACAATTAACTTCAGTAAGTTGTTGCAAAGCCTGAAATCCGACAAGATAACAATTAACTTCATTCATCCCAGAAATTAGCTGCGAAGCCTAGAATCAGACCAAATAACAGTTAAATTCAGTAAGTTGCTGCGATGCCAAGAATTTGACCAGATAAAAGTTAACCTCAGAAGTCGCTGTGAAGCCTGGAACCCGACATGATAAAAGTTAACTTCAATATGTTTTTGCAAAGCCTGGAATCCGACAATATAACAATTAAATTCATCCACCTCAGAAAGTTTCCGCGAAGCCTGGAATCCGACCAGATAATAGTTAACTTCAGAAAATCGCTGTGAAGCCTGGAACCCGACCAGATAATAGTTAACCTTAGTAAGTTGCTGCGAAGCCTAGAAACCAACCAAATAACAATTAACCTTAGAAGTTGTTTCGAAGCCTGGAATCCGACCAGATAACAGTTAACTTCAGTAAGTTATTACGAATCTTGGAATCCGACCAAATAACAATTAACTTCATTCATCCTAGAAAATCATCGCGAAGCCTGGAATCCGACCAGATAACAGTTAAATTCAGTAAGTTGCTGCGAAGCACGGAAATTGACCATATAACAGGTAACCTCAAAAGTCATTGTGAAGCCTGGAATCTGACCAGATAATAGTTAACTTCAGTAAGTTGTTGCGAAGCCTAGAATCCGACCAGATAACAATTAACTTCATTCATCCCAAAAATTTGTTGCGAAGCCTTGAATCCGACCAGATAATAGTTAAATTCAGTAAGTTGTTGTGAAGCCTGGAATTCGACCAGATAACAGTTAACCTCAAAAGTCACTACAAAGCTTGAAATCTGACCAGATAACAGTTAACTTCAGTAAGTTGTTGCAAAGCTTGGAATCCACTAGATAACAATTAACTTCATCCACCTCAGAAAGTTGTTGCGAAGCCTGGAATCCGACCAGATAACAGTTAACTTCAGAAAATCTAAGCGAAGCCTGGAATCGAACCAGATAACAGTTAACCTCAGAAAGTTGCTGCGATGCCTAGAATCCGACCAGATAACAATTAACTTCAGTAAGTTGTTGCGAAGCCTGGAATCTGACCAGATAACAATTAACTTCATTATCCTCATAAAGTTGTAGCAAAGCTTGAAATTCAACCAAATACCAGTTAACTTTCATCCTCCCCAGTTAAATTATGATTCCCCAGTAGAGTAATGGACAACCCATGTTCCTGAATTCTATTTCCCAAGCAGAAACTAACATTCCCCGCAGATTTCCCTCAAACGGAAAACAGGAATTCCCAGCGGAAGCATTCTAAACAAAGTTAAAGATACACATACTCTTCATCTCCAGCGATGGTCTGGGATTCAGCTTCCCGATACTCCCCAACAATTTGTCAAGGATTTATTTTCCAGACAAAGATGCACTTGAATGTTTCACATTCATACATCATAGAACATACATGACAAATGCATACAACATAATCTCATTTATTTTGAGAACATCATTATTCCATGCATACATCTGAATGCAACTAACCCTATTCCTTGCAGGAAAAATCAATCAACAAAACAAAGATCTCTTCTGGTTAAATTTATTTCTTCTAGATTAAAGACAGGCAAACAAAGACCTCTTCTGGTTAGATTCACTTCTTCCAGTTAAAAATAGGCAATCCACAGACCTCTTCTTGTTGTGATTATTTCCCCAGTGAAGTCATCAAACAAAATACCTCTTTTGGTTTAGATTTACTTCTTCTAGTTAAAAACAGACAAAAGACGTCCACAGTTTCAGTATAAATCGACCAACGATTTATTTTGATATTTCTCCCTCGACAATCACTCTGGATGGCATCTATAAGCCCATCTCTGACAAACTATTCATCACTTCTCCAAATGGCATCTTTAAGCCCATTCCCGATACAATCAACTAACACATTGTCGAGTGAAAAATTCTGGGCACTTTAGTGTTCAATCATCTTCCACCTTCAAGTCACAAATGGCGGACTCGCCAATCTAACTCTTCAGGTTTAAGAAGATTGAACAGGGGCAGGTGTTGTACCCCAAAACTTTCCTTATATTTTTCAAGACATTCCTCATAAAGGATCTCCAATTCTCAAGGATGATCAAGAATTGATCAGACAAAATCACCTCCGAAACACTGAGACCACAAATTAGGGTTTTGACTAAGAACGACTGATCATTGACTTTTTGACCTAATACATGACCTAATGGATTGAAGCATAATCTCAAAGACTAAAACATAACATGTTGAGACAATTCCATGGCTTAAATCATTTCTCAAGATCAGTGGATTGATAGTTGAAATTTGGTCAACTGATGACAAGTCAATTGATACACCAAAAGTCAAACTTTGACTTTTTGGTCAACATTTAGTTTCAAAGATCAAAATTCATCAAGACATTCAATAATATCAATCTTGATCATCAAGAAGTCAAGAAGGTCAAAAGTCAATTTGAAAAGTCAAACTTTTCAAGAATTAGAAATTTTTCTAAGTGTTTTTATACATGTTTATTTCATAACTTCATACCAATTTTTCACCATGATGCAAAATTATTCAAAGGAAACTTTCAACATGAAAGTTTTAGATATTTATGAATTCTAAAACTTTGTATTAGAGGGTCGATGTCCAAAAAATGCTTAGATTTGAAGATATAAGCCCATGAAGTCATGACATTTTCATCTAACACTTAGAGAAATTTTTAACAGATTTTGGTCAGGATTTTATCCCAACTTCTTAGAATTTTTTCACATAGTTCCAAGATAATTTTGTCAAAATGGCCAACATAAAAGTTATAGAGGATGTTTCAAGCTTTCCAAAACATCCAAGATTATGAATTTATCATACTTGAGCTAGGAGGTTCAAGGGCATGAAGTTGGGCATCCATCCTCGAATTACAAGTCTTTTTGTTGAAGAACACGTGATCCAATCTACATGCTATGCTGCATAATCTTATGTTGCAGGCCTTCTTGCTTGCAAATGTCTCCATAATTTAATGTTTACACAAAAGCTTGAACCATTATCCAAGAGATACAAGCCATTATCCAAATAACTTGCCATTTAAGGTAAAAAGTTACCATTGTTATTCTTGAAAAGCAAGCTCGTCGGTACAAACTTGTCTCGAGCCAATACCTTGTTTACTTTTGATTTTACTCCACCATAAATTATGGAAAGTAGCCCCTCTATACTAGCAACTTTGGTACTTCACATTGGGACCATGGAAGAATTGACATAGTTTGATATTTGCATCCCAACCAAACAATAACATGCTGTATTGAAAACCTAATCAGCTCTTGTTCCCAAACCTCTTGCCTATAAATAGGGGGAGCATTTGAAAGAGTAAGAGGCCAGAAAAAATAGAAAGAGAAACTAGCACTCAAAATCCCTTCACTCACAAAAAACCAGAACTGTTCATAAAACCTCCATCTTTGAGCTTTGGAGTCCAAATCTTTGAATATCATACCTTGCAAGTTTTCCTCAAACAAACCATCCAAATACTTCACATACATCATATAGAAGTTGTTCAAACACGAACAATTTATGTAACATCATTATCACCACTTTCCAAACTCAAAAACATTGTCTTGCAAGTTGACTTGGTTGGAAAGATCCAAACACTTTCAGCATAAAGTAAGGATCGAAGCAACTTCAGGGAGGTCTAAGGAAGCTCAATCAATCATCACATTGCACCTGGAAACATCCATACACATTTTGAGTTTTCACTTCAAGATGTATGTTTTCTCAAACTACGATATCCTTGTTCATATATCATTTTACTTTCGTTTTCAAAATAATAAAACTGGACAAATCAGAGTAGAAGAGTTGCAAACACTCAAAACTACAAAAAAATACTTCTGGAAGCCTGACACGGTCGACCGTGTCACCTGACATGGGTCGTGTTAGGAAGAAAACATGACAAGTGACAGGACAGGGTCTTGACACGGGTGCCAGTGTCACAGGACACGGCCTGTGTCAATCTTACTGGGATTAAAACTTGACAAAATGATAGGACAGGGTCTTGACACGGGTGCCCATGTCATAGGACACAGCATATGTCAATCTTACTGGGATTAAAAGCTTGACAAATGGTAGGACAGGGTTTTGACACGGGTTCCCGTGTCAGCTCAATTGAGACAAAAAAAATACATGCATGGATTATTATAGGGTCCTAACACGGGTGCCCGTGTCACGTGACACGGCCCGTGTCAGCCTAAACACCAACAATCTTGACTTTGAGACTTTTTATTCAATTTTGTTGTAATAGTAATTAGGTTTTAATTGCTTTCATACCCATTTATAATTTGTACCTTGTTGTACCCCAAAATTTGCCCTCCCATATTCCTCAAGATATGTCAAGAATCATCTCTAAATTGCTCAAGATGGCTCAAGGGTTGTACAGTCAAATCACCTCCTAAGGCAGTCAATTCAAAATTAGGGTTTTGGATCTTTCAAGGAATTTGGGGTTCTCAATGGTTCAATCAAGTCTCATAGGCCTATATACATTCTCAAGCACCTACATGCCAAGTTTCAATACTCACAGTGCCAATTTGCACAGTCAAAAGCCCCATTTGATCTACAGTCAACTGCAAGGGAAAAATGGTCATTTTGCAGACAAAAGTCAGAATTCTTGGTCAACATATTATTTTGAGTTCACAATCATCATTAGATCAAGTCTTGATCATGATTTCACAAGAATATCTCAAAAATCATCAAGGTGCAAAAGTTACTATTTTTGGACAGTAGAAAAGTCAACAGTACCTTGACCAGGGCATAACTCTTTCATGGTTTATCAGAAAAATCCCATCCAAAGCTCATTTTGAAGAGGATTCAATTTCCTACAATCCATCTTCACACCCCAAGATCAAGAAATGCTCTCACAAAAAGTTACAAATTTTTACATTATAGGTCAATTTCAAAAGTCAACAAAAGTACACTTTGAGTCAAAGGCCATAACTTGAGATTGGTAAATCCAAATGACATGGGACCAAAAGCATTGGTTAGAGGACTTCAAGAGATTTCCAAAATGTCCAAGAACATGGTCATATGATCAAAATTGAAGAAGTTATGCATTGGAGAAGTTGGGAAATTTTCATGAATTTGCAAAAGTCAACTATCCTCAAAACTCCAATTTTTTGACAAAAGGGCCCACTTTTTCCACTTGATTTAGTCTTGTCATGCCACACACGTGTCCCATGCTTGATTTCATGACCAAACATTTATTTTTCTATTTTATTTAATTTTTATTGATTTAATTCATTTTAAATCTATAATAATTCAAATAAAATCTAAAAATCAATGAAAAGGGATCTTTATGATTTGTACAGCTTGCAAACTTCATGTGACAACCAACCAATTCGTGTTAAGGCTTATTTGTGCACAAAATCTTAGATTTGGCCATATTTGGAAAGGTTAATAATGGTGATAAAGTCAAAACCTAATTCTTGAATATACATGGATTAAAGCCCAACTCTTGACCTAGAATCATTGTCTTATATGCAAGCAAGCCTCCATAACCTAATTCACGACCTAAGAATTCCTAAAACAGCAAGAACGAATTGCAAAAAATCATTGAAAAAGTGTGAGATCAAGAACGATATTGGAGGCGTTTTAAGACGAAAAGAAGAACGTAGCTCTCTAGCCTGATACCCTGTGAAGCGAAAGCGATCAAAACCAGACCTCAAGACCCCCTAAATAGCGCTGTAAGTCCTCGCGAACTGGCCTCTGAACATGGAATACCAACTTCCAGTTCTTGCACTTTTTCTTCAAAACATTAGCATATTCATGTTTATTGTTTGATTTCTAACATAACTGCAATAGTCAATTTTGTTTTTATGCCCTGTATCGTGATGCCCGATTCTAGGGTTCATATGCTTGCTTGTTAGGTGTTTTTGATACAGGAAAAATTGGCCACAATAATTGGTATAGGAGTGATCAGGAGATGGAGACGAGATCAACCATGGCCTTAGATGGCATTTTCATAGCCTAGGGTGGATTTTAGAGATGAGCCACGAATTTTGATGCGGAATCAAATCCGCAGGAAAAAAATACAGGGTTTGGGGGAAGAAGACGACCACACGTCGCTCTCCCATTGGTCTATTTTGAATTAACGCACGTTTTTATTTTTTTCCATGCATAAGCGTTTGTTTGCTACATATTAATTCGTGTATATTATATTTACAAAAGAAGCGAATGGCTCAGTGGCTAGGGCGAACGTCCAATGGCTAACGGGACCTGGGTTCGAATCCCAGGTCCCCCAAAACCTTGTTATTTTTCTTCCACAGGTATTCACGTGCAGATTTCAGAAGGAAGTCCACCATACACCTCAAATCTCGGTGCGCTAGATGTCTCCAAACCCAAATCTAATGGCCAAAGCTGATTCCTCACCATAGTCTCCAGTCAATGCACACGCATGGGATGGCCACAGTCAAAGCAGGCTTGAGCATTTTTGGGCCACAAATTTCCAGATTCACCTCCTGGTTTTGGCTTAAACCCCCTCAATGGGTTAATTTCTTTCTTTTTTTTTATTTCCCTTTATTTAATTATTTTATTATAACCTAATAATTTATTTTTGCTCATAAAAATCAAAAAATACAAAAACATCATTTTTATTAAAATCATCACTTTTATTATTTTTTGCAAAGAAATAATTTAATTAATTTAGTTTTTTTATTAGGCATAATTTTAACATTTTTTGCAACCAAATAAAATTAATGTAGAATTAGGGTTTTTAATAAATATTTAATACTTTTTAATTTAATCCTTAAAAATAAAAAACTCAAAAATATTTTCTTTAAATTAATTAATTCCATTTTTAATTTAGACTTAATTCTTAAATTCAAAAAAATAACAAAAATATGTTTTATTTGACAAAAAGGGTCAAAACCCTAAAAAACTCTCTGATTCAATTTTTTCTCGCGCGTGTGATTTTTTTTTAATTCATATTTTGATCCATATAATTGTATTTGCTCCGAGGATGTAATATTTTTAATTAGGACTTTTTACCGCTTTTATTTATTTTCCGCAATTTACTTTTCAAGGGTTGTTTTTGGCGATGTAAATACCCGACGCCTTGTAATCGCTTAGTTTTATTTTCCGCAACCCTTAACTGCTAGATGTATGCTAATAGGCTATGCATGACAAGATCTACCTTAACTTAAAATCAATCGTAGCTCACCATGACATGTAAAGATAACATAACTGAAACTTGACACACTCGCACATGCCACTCCTAGGGTACGCCTCACTTGGTTGCCTCGACGTGGTCATTGAGTATAGGAAGTTTTAGAGGTTGTCCTCCTGTCTAAAGATCAAAGTTTCCTCGAAACGGTTCTCTCGATAAAAAAATGATCTAAGACATTAGGGTTACCAGTAAGGCGTCCTACCATTGCTTTAGTGACCACATGTCCCTTAATCGAATTGACCCGAAAACTCCAACGACGGTGCTACCTACTTCTCAATAGTGGGATAGCACTGTCTAAAGGACATTTACACAGTTTAATTCCTTTTGAGTAGGTAGAGGTTCTCAGGTACTTGCTCTTTCAAAACAAAACAACTTTTCGCACTTACACTTTTCAAACAAAGTTTTCAAACAACACTTCATACACTCTTGAGGACAGAAACAAGAGTTAAATCGAAGTTTTCAAACAAAACTTTTTTCAAAACCCACAAACACAAGAAAAGCAAAACTTTTGAAAACACAATGAGCAAGTACCTACGAGCTCGTGGATAACCACAGATAGAAAGGGTGCTAACACCTTCCCTTTCTATAATCTACCTCCCGAACCCGAGAAACATCTCGAAAATGAATTTTGCTGTGCTTTTGTCCTTTCCTTGTTGGATAAAATAAAATAAAGTGGCGACTCTTGCTTACCACAACATTTTGCAAAAACAAACACAAACGCGAACCAACATTCCAAGACAGTCAGTTCTATTTCCACCGATCACAGAACTGGCGACTCTGCTGGGGAAATTTATAAGTGAGGTGTACCTTAGGATTAGATCACTTGTGTTTTCAATTGTATGCTTTAAAATTTGTGGGCTTGTATCGGAGTTTTATAGATCCTAACCCGGATCTGGGGGTACCCTTTTTTAGGTAAGTAGCAATAAACTGCGAGGGATCTGTCCGACGTAGACCGACACGGATGAAGCAGTAGCTACGTTGGTGTGACACCTTGGTCTGTACCGATATCCCTTGTGTTTGAACGAGGAGAATATGGGTCTTCTGAGGAGTCGTTAAGCACCAACTGGCCTTAGAACCTTAAATTGACCAACTTGGCCATAGAACAGTAGCAGTATGCTACGCTCATTGAGACTAAACTCTCGCGATGGTTCCGGCCGCAAGAAAAGGTTGCCAAACTGGAATTATGACCGATTGAGGGTAGTCAGTGATATTGAGATCCTCTAGAACCCGATTACTATTTTTAGGACAGGTCTTAACCAACTGAAACTGAAAGAGGGTAATGCCTAAACTCCATGCCAGCCTAAACTTAAGGCTGTATGTGTGACTTGTGTGCCTTCAAACTTGAACTACTTGCACATTCTTGTTATCTGACAACATGAGTTCCTTACAGGTTTTTTTTTACAATCCTTATCCAATAATTTGGACTCATTGCATGGCTTACTTACATCACCTCATACATCACTTCACGCATAGCATACACATCATAACATCATACCATAGCATTTCCTTAACCATTTCAAGGATCTCAAGGGTTTGTGATGCAGGTCATGATGAACCAAATGCCTAGCAAGGGGCAAAGGCGATTTATTTTCCTCTAGCCAAGGTTGTCTAGAAATCCAAGCACGATAACTTGAGTCAGGGGCTATGACCCACTTGATATGGTGAGCTTGACTCTTGAAGAAGGATTCTCAGCAACATGAAGTTCCTTCAATCAAGCTGCAAAATTCAAATTCTAACAAGTTTCTTTGTTTACCCCACGAGATCCTTGAAAACATTGCATACATATATCATACATATCATTGCATTACAGGTACCATTACAGGTCTCTTATCTTCTTCGCTATTTATTTCAGCAATCATCATGTCTACTAAACCTTCCACTGAGCAAGCTATCAAGGCCCTCCAGGCCCAGAATGCCCAGTTTCAAGAGTTGGTCATGAGCCTAGCTAAGAGTCAACAGGACTTGAAGACCCTGATTCTGAAAGAAAGGAAGAAGAAGAAGAAGAAGAGGACTGTCCTATTCAACACCGAACGCAGGTTTGGAAATGGACTGCAAAATGAAGTTGATCTGACCACCTCATATGGAGGGAAAGACAGTCCACAGGAGAGGAGGGTTCCTAGCCCTATAGTCTCCGACAATGAGGCAGATTATGATGAAGAGCAGTATCCTCCGGCTGAGGATAGGTACAAATAGTTAGAGGACCGCTTGAGCGCTATGGAGATACAGAACGTGCCCGGGCTGGACTTCGGAGACCTAGGTCTATCCTCTGGGGTGGTGATTCCCCATAAATTCAAGGCACCCGCCTTTGCCAAGTATGACGGAGCTTCCTGTCCAAAGCTGCACCTCCGGTCATATGTGAGGAGAATCCAACCTTACATTGTTGACAAGAACTTGTGGATCCATTTCTTTCAAGACAGTCTTTCAGGGACTCAGCTTGAGTGGTTCTATCAGCTGGATGGAGCCAGTATCTGTAACTGGGAAGATTTGGCTACGGCATTCTATAAGCAGTATCAATATAATTCCGACCTCGCTCCTAAGCGTACCCAACTCCAGGGTATGTCAATAGGGACGGGTGAAGGATTTAAAGAGAATGCTCAAAAGTGGAGAGACCTTGCCGGAAGGGTGCAACCACCTTTAACTGATCGTGAACTTGTTGATATGTTTTTGGGGACCCTGTCTGGTCCATTCTTTAATCATCTGATCGGAAACTCTTCAGCCGGGTTTACATACCTTATCTTGACCGGGGAGAGAATTGAAGCTGGCATCAAAAGTGGGAAGATTCAAGAAGCTACACCTTCTGATGCTCATAAAAAGCCTTACAGTGGGAAGAAGGAGTCCAATGCTGTGTACAGTCAAAAGAGTCGTTGTGACCAACACGTAGGGGCAGTCTTGATCTCTGGTTCTGCGTCACACCGACAACAGCAAAGGGGAAATCAACGAAGGTCGGACGAGCCTAAAAGACAGTTCACCAACATCAACATGCCATTGTCACAAGCATTGCAGCACATGTTGAAGATGAATCTGATTACGATGATAAACCCTCCTTCGAACCCTAAGACTTCTTCTCCTAACTACAACCCAGATGCAAGGTGCGCTTATCACTCCGATAGCCCGGGGCACGATACTAACGATTGTTGGACGCTGAAATACAAGATTCAGAATATGATTGACGCTAAGGAAATCGAATTCGAGCCTCCTGAGACTCCCAATGTGATCACTGCTCCCTTGCCAAAACATGGCTAGGATTGAAAGAACTTTTGTTCATTTGAATTATGAAATTGTATTTTTCTTTGCTTATTCAAACAATTATCATGTCAAACTCTTTTATTTCATTAATGCATTACACATGTCTGTTTTGAATTAATTGTTTTCGTTATGCTTAAAATTGCTTCATATTTCCTTTTTGTGATGTTCAAACTCTCGATTAAAAATTCTAAGCCTTTTGAGGGAGGATGACGAAAACGATACCACGATCTTTACAGTATGCTTTTGAACAGACCCCGCTGATGAAGTACAGGCATTATTTCAAATCCTAAATAGTGGAGTTATAAGGAAGATAATCCCTCGTCAACCCCTTCAAGCCAAAGAAGTTGGAGTTTTTCTTTTCACACAAAAATTAAAAATCTTAATTATAACCTGGGGCAGGGTAGTTTTCTCAGTTGATCCAGGTGGACAATGAATGGCATCAAAGGAGTCCTTCCAAAACAAAAGACACTGATGGTTCCCTATAATCGCCAAGACAGGCAGTCATTATCTTTCAAAAACAAAAGCCGAATAAGTCAAAACCTATGAAGGAGACTTACAAAACTGGGGCATCCCGCTGACTGTAATCACAAAAGAAACAGTTCAGGCAAAAAGACAGGGATAATAAAATCAAAAAGAAAGAGGTCCTACGAACCCTCCACAAAAAAAAATGACTGCCTGTTCAAAATAAACTGTCAGTATCCAAACCATCACTGGTATATCAGAGCAAAGACTCAAACAAGATCTAATGCACGATTAGCTGAGTTTAGGTTTGAAGAACATCACGAAGAGCGGGTGGGTACAAATAAAATTTGAGCCTTTATCCTTTGTTCTTAAACCGTGAACCAGGCCACGTTATAACCCTTAAAAGTCCTAGCTGAAGCATGGGTTAGTTTGAAAGCATACTGTTACCAAAGGTATCCTGGCTCCTGTAGGGCTTGCTGTAAAATCCTGAGTTGACTTCACATTTTTCAAAAAAAATTCACTTGTTTTATTGAAAACTGCATTTTCAAAGAACTTCAAAACAGGCATAAGCTTTGCATTCTTAAAATAACATTGTTTGCATATGGCTATTTGTTCAAACAGCAGAGAAATTTGCACAACGAATATCTAGTGAACAAAAACCTTCTCAATAAAAAGAGTCATCTCAAGTGGAAGAAACACTTCCAACCAAGGGGCAGACGTAATCATTGTCCATCATCTGGGACAGTCAAGTCAAGATTCAAGGAATCTCTCAAAATTCCAAATAGCCAGGGGCAGATCTCCACCCGAGTCACTTGGGGCATTAGACATGAATTCCAGCAATGAATCTTGCATGATCAAACATCTTCTGGTGGTATGGCAACACAATACTACCGACAGTGACAACTCCCTGCACTCTGGGAACGTGGACATAGTCAAAAAATACTACGCATAATCAAAGACCCGCTAGGTTGACTGGCCTAGACAAAAATAAGGGCTTCCCGGCGAACCAAAAGGGTTCGGGCAAAAATAAGGGATGAAAATGAAAAATCTGTACACCCGGCAAGTCGAAAACCTGAAAAGGCGGCTTGGGCAAAAAAGGGTATCCCGATGGACTGAAAACCCGAAAGGGCGGTCCAGGCAAAAGTTAGGGATCAAAAGCGTACGACTATGTCCCGTCATCTCGTCACTTGCCTACCAGAAGAAGATTTGTCAATCGGCAATTATCAAGCACCTCATAGGCCCTCTTCTCCCGCAGAAACTGGGACAATAAGAATTGTCCGAACTGTACAAGTTGCTCTGTCCTCCAGGTACAAGGTAGATTCAGTTGAAGAGTATGACCAAGATACCTTCACTCCCCGCAGAGTAAGACAGTAAGGGAAGCTTTCCCCACTAAGACCTGCATCATGGACGAATCAGCAATACTCTCCCCAAGCAGAGTTAGTCTACCATCAGTCCCGAAAAGGCTCGGTATTCCCAGAAGGTCTTGATATTCCCCAACAGAGTATAAAGATATTCCCCAGCAAGCATAAAGAGCATCCCCCGACAGTCTTAATATTCCTCAACGGAGTATAAGAATGTTCCCCGATGGAATACAAGATACCCCCAGTGGAGCCATTTCCCAGCGCAGTCTAAAAAAGCTTCCCCGCCAGAGTTGAATCATCTTACCCAGTAGATTCTGGAAGCTTGTCCCCTGTAGAATACAAATGCATCTCCTCAGCCAAATTCAGAGGTTATCCCCACAAGAATCTAACTGGGTTATCCTCAGCGAGTTGCAACTGAAAGATCATCCCCAGCGAAGTTCTTTCTAGCCCCAACGGAGTTCATCATCAAAATCCCCAACAGAGCTTATCAACGGAATCCCCAACGGAGTTATCGTTAAAATCTCAGCAAAGCATCTCTTCCCACAGAGTATTTCCCCTCAGAGTAATCTCTTCACCAGGTTTATTCCCCAACGAAGTCATCTTCTCCTACAGGTTTATTCTTGCAACCATCTTCGTGCATCATCCCTAGTGGAAACGAAGAATTCAACCATACTCTTCAACATCAGCCCAGAATTTAACAAACTCCCCGGCATTTGTCAAGGATTTATTTTCTCAGACGAAAATACATTCATAAAAGTTTCACATTTCATACCTCCTATTTACATACATGATAAAGTGTATACGACACAATCTCATATATTATGAGAACATCATGACATCATGCATTTCATACATCATGACATTGCATACAGCTAACGTTTTGCCCTTTTCAGGAAGAGGTCAAACCAAAGATGGCTACCATCAACCTTTTAAGTTCTAGATGAATACCTGTAACAAGCCAGGAAAATTCTGTGGACGACTGATTGTAGATCAATACCTGTAACAAGCCAGGAAAGTTATCTACATGAAGAGATTGAAGATCAATACCTGTAACAAGCCAGGAAGACCATCTTTCTTTCTCAAATAAGAGATTCATACCTGTAACCATCCAGGACAACTATCTCATCGGCCAACTTCCTTAAGTTCCAGATTAATACATGTAACAAGCCAGGAAAATTCTGTGGACGACTGATTGTAGGTTAATACCTGAAACCAGCCAGGAAAACCACATACACGAGGAAATTGAAAGTTAATACCTGTAACAAGCCAGGAAGACTTTCTTTCTCAAGTCAGAGATTAATACCTGTAACAAGCCAGGAAAATTCGGTGGACGACTGATTGTAGGTTAATACCTGAAACCAGACAGGACAATTATCTACTTGACCATCATGAAGCAACCCTACCCCGGTTCCTTCTCAATTTCAGATGAAGTTTTACACGGACTCATCATCAGGAAACCCTACACCGGTTCCTTCTCAATTTCAGATGAAGTTTTACACGGAATCATCATCAGGAAACCCTATACCGGTTCCTTCTCAATTTCAGATGAAGTTTTACACGGACTCATCGTCAGGAAACCCTACACTGGTTCCTTTTCATTTCCAAGATGAAGTTTTACACGAACTCATCCCAAAGTAACCTCACCCAGGTTCCTCCAGAAGTTTTACACGAACTTATCCCAAAGTAACCTCACCCAGGTTCCTCCAGAAGTTTCACACGAACTTAGCCCGAAATAACTTTACCCAGGTTCCTCCAGAAGTTTTACACGGACTCATCACCTTACCCAGATTCCTCCAGAAGTTTCACACGAACTTATCCCGAAGTAACCTTACCCAAGTTCCTCCTTACAATTTCCCGACGTAGTTTTACCCAAACTCCTTGCAAAGCAACCCTACACAGGTTCCTTCCTTCCAAGATGCAGTTTCACACGGACTCATCATCAGTCAACCCTACAAAGGCTTCCTTCCTTCCAAGATGCAGTTTCACACAGACTCATCATCAGTCAACCCCACACAGGTTCCTTCTTTCAACTTACAAAGTTACAATTCAACAAACAATCTCCAGATGGCATCTATAAGCCCATCCTCCTACCAACAATCTCCAAATGGCATATGTAAGCCTATTCCCGACATCACATTGCTGATACTACACCATGCGAGTGCAAATTTCTGGGCACTTCAGTGTCCAATCATCTTCCACCTTCGGATCACGAAAGGCACACAAGCCAATCTACATCCTCAGGTTTAAGAAGTTTGAACAGGGGCAACTGTTGTACCCCAAAATTTGCCCTCCCATATTCCTCAAGATATGTCAAGAATCATCTCTAAATTGCTCAAGATGGCTCAAGGGTTGTAAAGTCAAATCACCTCCTAAGGCAGTCAATTCAAAATTAGGGTTTTGGTTCTTTCAAGGAATTTGGGGTTCTCAATGGTTCAATCAAGTCTCATAGGCCTATATACATTCTCAAGCACCTATATGCCAAGTTTCAAGACTCACAGTGCCAATTTGCACAGTCAAAAGCCCCATTTGATCTACAGTCAACTACAAGGGCAAAATGGTCATTTTGCAGACAAAAGTCAGAATTCTTGGTCAACATCTTATTTTGAGTTCACAATCATCATTTTATCAAGTCTTGATCATGATTTCACAAGAATATCTCAAAAATCATCAAGGTGCAAAAGTTACTATTTTTGGATATTAGAAAAGTCAACAGTACCTTGACCAGGGCATAACTCTTTCATGGTTTATCAGAAAAATCCCATCCAAAGCTCATTTTGAAAAGGATGCAATTTCCTAAAATCCATCTTCACACCCCAAGATCAATAAATGCTCTCACAAAAAGTTACAAATTTTTACATTATAGGTCAATTTCACAAGTCAACAAAAGTACACTTTTAGTCAAAGGCCATAACTTGATATTGGTAAATCCAAATGACATGGGACCAAAATAATTGGTTAGAGGACTTCAAGAGCTTTCCAAAATGTCCAAGAACATGGTCATATGATCAAAATTGAAGAAGTTATGCATTAGAGAAGTTGGGAAAATTTCAAGAATTTGCAAAAGTCAACTATCCTCAAAACTCCAATTTTTGACAAAAGGGCCCACTTTTTCCACTTGATCTAGTCTTGTCATGCCACACACGTGTCCCATGCTTGATTTCATGACCAAACATTTATTTTTCTATTTTATTTAATTTTTATTGATTTAATTCATTTTAAATCTATAATAATTCAAATAAAATCTAAAAATCAATGAAAATGGATCTTTGTGATTTGTACAGCTTGCAAACTTCATGTGACAACCAACCAATTCGTGTTAAGGCTTATTTGTGCACAAAATCTTAGATTTGGCCATATTTGGAAAGGTTAACAATGGTGATAAAGTCAAAACCTAATTCTTGAATATACATGGATTAAAGCCCAACTCTTGACCTAGAATCATTGTCTTATATGCAAGCAAGCCTCCATAACCTAATTCACGACCTAAGAATTCCTAAAACAGCCAGAACAAATTGCAAAAAATCCTTGAAAAAGTGTGAGATCAAGAACGATATTGGAGGCGTTTTCAGACGAAAAGAAGAACGTAGCTCTCTAGCCTGATACCCTGTGAAGCGAAAGCGATCAAAACCAGACCTCAAGACCCCCTGAATAGCGCTGTAAGTCCTCGCGAACTGGCCTCTGAACATGGAATACCAACTTCCAGTTCTTGCACTTTTTATTCAAAACATTAGCATATTCATGTTTATTGTTTGATTTCTAACATAACTGCAATAGTCAATTTTGTTTTTATGCCCTGTATCGTGATGCCCGATTCTAGGGTTCATATGCTTGCTTTTTAGGTGTTTTTGATACAGGAAAAATTGGCCACAATAATTGGTATAGGAGTGATCAGGAGATGGAGACGAGATCAACCATGGCCTTAGATGGCATTTTCATAGCCTAGGGTGGATTTTAGAGATGAGCCACAAATTTTGATGCGGAATCAAATCCGCAGGAAAAAAATACAGGGTTTGGGGGAAGAAGACGACCACAGGTCGCTCTCCCATTGGTCTATTTTGAATTAACGCGCGTTTTTATTTTTTTTCCAGGCATAAGCGTTTGTTTGCTACATATTAATTCGTGTATATTATATTTACAAAAGAAGTGAATGGCTCAGTGGCTAGGGCGAACGTCCAATGGCTAACGGGACCTGGGTTCGAATCCCAGGTCCCCCAAAACCTTGTTATTTTTCTTCCACATGTATTCACGTGCAGATTTCAGAAGGAAGTCCACCATACACCTCAAATCTCGGTGCGCCAGATGTCTCCAAACCCAAATCTAATGGCCAAAGCTGAGTCCTCACCATAGTCTCCAGTCAACGCACACGCATGGGATGGCCACAGTCAAACAGGCTTGAGCGTTTTTGGGCCACAAATTTCCAGATTCACCTCCTGATTTGGGCTTAAACCCCCCCAATGGGTTAATTTCCTTCTTTTTTTTATTTCCCTTTATTTAATTATTTTATTATTTTATTATAACCTAATAATTTATTTTTCCTCATAAAAATCAGAAAATACAAAAACATCATTTTTATTAAAATCATCACTTTTATTATTTTTTGCAAATAAATAATTTAATTAATTTAGTTTTTTTATTAGGCATAATTTTAACATTTTTTGCAACCAAATAAAATTAATGTAGAATTAGGGTTTTTAATAAATATTTAATCCTTTTTAATTTAATCCTTAAAAATAAAAAACTCAAAAATATTTTCTTTAAATTAATTAATTCCATTTTTAATTTAGACTTAATTCTTAAATTCAAAAAAATAACAAAAATATGTTTTATTTGACAAAAAGGGTCAAAACCCTAAAAAACTCTCCAATTCAATTTTTTCTCGCGCGTGTGATTTTTTTTATTCATATTTTGATCCATATAATTGTATTTGCTCCGAGGATGTAATAGTTTTAATTATGACTTTTTACTGCTTTTATTTATTTTCCGCAATTTACCTTTCAAGGGTTGTTTTTGGCAATGTAAATACCCGACGCCTTGTAATAGCTTAGTTTTATTTTCCGCAACCCTTAACTGCTAGATGTATGCTAATAGGCTATGCATGACAAGATCTACCTTAACTTAAAATCAATCGTAGCTCACCATGACATGTAAAGATAACATAACTGAAACTTGACACACTCGCACATGCCACTCCTAGGGTACGCCTCACTTGGTTGCCTCGACGTGGTCATTGAGTATAGGAAGTTTTAGAGGTCGTCCTCCTATCTAAAGATCAAAGTTGCCTCGAAACGGTTGCCTCGATAAAAAAATGATCTAAGACATTAGGGTTACCACTAAGGCGTCCTACCATTTCTTTAGTGACCACATGTCCCTTAATCGAATTGACCCGAAAACTCCAACGACGGTGCTACCTACTTCTCAATAGTGGGATAGCACTGTCTAAAGGATATTTACACAGTTTAATTCCTTTTGAGTAGGTAGAGGTTCTCAGGTACTTGCTCTTTCAAAACAAAACAACTTTTCGCACTTACACTTTTCAAACAAAGTTTTCAAACAACACTTCATACACTCTTGAGGACAGAAACAAGAGTTAAATCGAAGTTTTCAAACAAAACTTTTTTTCAAAACCCACAAACACAAGAAAAGCAAAACTTTTGAAAACACAATGAGCAAGTACCTAAGAGCCCGTGGATAACCACAGATAGAAAGGGTGCTAACACCTTCCCTTTCTATAATCTACCTCCCGAACCCGAGAAACATCTCGAAAATGAATTTTGATATGCTTTTGTCCTTTCCTTGTTGGATAAAATAAAAGACGGTGGCGACTCTTGCTTACCGCAACATTTTGCGAAAACAAACGCAAACGCGAACCAGCATTCCAAGACAGTCAGTTCTATTTACACCGATCACATACCCCCATCCCCTAAATGATGTAATAGCTTAGAGTTTTACATTTCGGCAATTTATCGCTTTAAATATAAATGCTAGTAATTAGGGTGTGTATGGAAAGACATAAATTCAACAAGTAGCAAACCCTAATTCAAGAAAAAATTCATGAAATCAAAACGCTTTGAACACTTGCACCTCTAGGGTTAACCTCACTTGTTTCCTTGAGAAAAATAGTCATGTCTCGCATGTGGGATACTTTAGCAAAAACAATAAAAAACAAGATCGCAATCCCTCAATGACCCTTCAATGTTGCATTCGGTAAATGATCTTAGACCCTTACAAATTTCTAAGTTATCTTATAACATTGCATTCTATAGCTATACGATGACCCACGCCTGTCCCTTCACATCTAATGATATGATTTCATACTAATCAATGGTAAGATAGCAATATCTAAAGGAGGAGGAAAAGAACTAAGACTTTTTGAGTAGGCAGAACGTTCATAGTTGCTTGCTCACAACCATTTTCAAAACATCTTTCAAACACACCAACACTTTCAAATGAAATATTTTCAAAAGTCAACACTTTGTATGCATTCTTATAGAGACGAGAATCATTACAAAGTTTGCCTAAACGAAGGCACTTTTTCAAAACCCATCACAAACACATTTTAAACAAAGCATTTTAAAGTGAGCTAGCAACTAAGAGCCTGTAGATAAATACAGATGAAAAGGGTTCTAACACCTTCCCTTTTCATAACTTACCCCCCGAACTCAAGAAAAAAATCTCAAAAAGTCTTTCCTGTTCTTTTCACCCTTTCCTTTATTGGATAAAAGAAAAGTTGGCGGCGACTCTTGCTATCCACAATAATTGCGATCAAACGCAAAAAAACCCAAGTTAGTTCTCCCACTGTATTATATCCGAGATGCCCTTAATTTTTCCTAGGTGTGTCAACCTAGCGGGACATTCTTATGTGTAGTATTTTTTACTATGTCCGTGTTCACAGGGTGTGGGAAATCTGCATCGTCTATAGTGGTAAGCATCATAACACCGCCCGAGAATACTTTCTTGACAACAAACGCCCCTTCGTAGGTGGGAGTCCATTTTCCCCTGGGATCGCCTTGTCGTATAATGATGCGCTTTATTACCAAGTCACCATCCTGGTATACCCGATGCTTAATCTTCTTGTTGAGTGCCTTAATCATACGCTTTTGATACATCTGACCATAACAGACAGCTGTAAGCCTTTTCTCGTCAATCAGATTCAATTGATCCAACCTAGTTTAAATCCACTCGTCTTCGTCTAAGTTTGCTTCTTTCATAGTTCTTAGAGAAAGGATTTGAACTTCGACAGGCATGACATCTTCCATGCCATAGACCAAAGAGAAAGGGGTTGCCCCAGTTGATGTTCGTACTGAAGTACGATAGCCATGTAGAGCAAATGGTAAATCTCATGCCAGTCTTTGTAGGTTACCACCATCTTTTGCACAATCTTCTTCATGTTCTTGTTGGCGGCTTCCACTGCACCATTTATCTTAGGTTTGTATGGAGAAGAATTGTGTTGCTTGATCTTGAACCGCGTGTAGAGTTCAATGATCATGGCGTTGTTGAGATTGGTATCAGTCAGTGATGATCCTCTCAGGGATGCCACACTGACATATGAGGTTATGCTTGATGAAGCGGGCCAAGACGTTCTTGGTAACTGAGGCAAATGAGGCTACTTCAACCCACTTTGTAAAGTAGTCAATGACGACAAGAATGAAACAATGTCTATTAGAGGCAGTAGGCTTAATTTCTCCAATCGTGTAAGTGCCCCACATTGCGAATGGCCAAGGAGCAGTCATGACATTCAAAGGAACTGGAGGCACATAGACGTTATCAGCATAAATCTGGAACTTATGACAAGTCCTCGAGTGATGGTGACAATAAGTTTCCATGGTCGACCAATAGTGACTGTGATATGGTGGGAGATCTGACTTGAAGTTTTGCGTTTGTGTTTGCAAATGTTTCAGTTTAGCAAGAGTCGCCATCGAATTTTTATTTTATCCAAAGGAAAGGTCAAAAAGCACAGGAAAGACCTTTGAGATGTTCTCTTGGGTTTGGGGGGTAGATTATGAAAAGGGAAGGTGCAAGCACCCTTTTCATCCATGGTTATCCATGGGCTCTTAGTTACTTGTTTAGATCACTTGCTTTTTCTTTTCAGTTGTTTGAAATGGTGCTTGGTGTGTGGTTTGGAAAATGTTTTGAAAAGAGGCCATCGTTGTGGCAACCTTTGTAATGATTCTTGTTTGAATATATACAAAGGTGTTTGTCTTTTGAAAAGATGTTTCAATGTTTGAAAGTTTATTTTGGGAAATGTTTTGAAATTGTGTGGTGATGTGTTTTTGAAAATAGCAAGGATGTTTGCAAGTTTTGATCAAGTAACTAGATGCATCTACCCTATCTACTCAAAGATCGTTCCTACACATTTTTAACCCTTTTGACAGTGTTGTTTTACCATTGCATTTGATAAACAACCTTGTGTTTGGATGTTAAACAGGACAGGCGCGGGTCATCGTATTGACCATGATAGCAATTGTGCTAAGTATCTTTAGCAAATTTTTAAGGGACTAGATCATTTTTTATAGGCAACCAAGATAGCGTCATCGAGGGACTATGATCTTTTGTTTTGTTTTTGTTTTGCCAAGATACTCAACATGCATACCATGGCCAATTTAAAGGCAACAAGTGGATGAAAAACCTAGGGGTGCATGTGTGCATTGTGTTGTCAATTTACATGCTTTTAAGTGTTGTATTAGGTCTAGCTATTTGTTTTGATTTTGGATATTGCATACAAACCCTAATCTTTATCATGGCATATTTGAAAGCATAAATGCGTGAAATAAATCTACGACTATTACAACATTGATATGGGGAGGGGGATACAATTTTGAATGGGGAGTATTTGCAAGAAAATAAAACCCTAAGTTATTACAACCAAATTGAATTTCTTGTGCAAATAAATAAATATGCAAATATTTAAATGGGAAAATAAATATATATGCAATATATTATAAATATGCAAAAATGTTTTATGTATTATTTTTATGTGTATAAAAATATAATATTTAATGTGTAAAAAAAAATATTATTTTTATTAAGGGTGGAAACACTAATTTGTTTTAAGAAAATATATATATATATATATATATATATATATATATATATATATATATATATATATATATATATATATATATATATATATATATATATATATATATATATATATATATATATTAATTATATTATTTATGTACAATAAAATAATAAAATATATACAAATGTCAAAAAATAAAAATTTATTAGAAAAAATATTTTTTAAGTATGTAAATAATAAAAATAAAAATATAATATTTTTATGTATTATTTTCAAGTTTTTATTAAAGAAAATAAAAGTATGTTATTTAATAATTATTTTTATGTTAGAAACAAAATAAAAAAATACAAAATAAAACGTGAAAATTTATGAAAATGTTTTTGATATTTTTTTATGTTTAGAAAAAATAAAATAAAATCAGAAATGAAAAAGAAATAGAAAAATATAAAAATATAAAACAATGGGCCAAGGGGGTGCAATCAGCAAGCTGAGGGGCGCCAAAAGCAAGGAATAGCCAGGCCCAGCCCAGCTACTTCATCTTCAACCTTTGTTCAACAAAAATACGCGCGTTCTGAGTTCAACTTCGTATCTCCTGTTTCAGTGCTTAAAAACAAAAACTTGTAACATGAAAGTTGTAGAGCATAATCACACGATTCCAACCATATAAAAAACTTAATCTAACTCTCAAAGGCCAGAGAGAATTTCTTTGGCCCTAATTTCTAACCTAACTTTTTCAGAATGTTCATCAATCAAATTCTCTCAATACAGTTAACTTAAATGAAATCTATGCATATGTACAGCTTAAGGGCAATGAGTACTACATTTTTTATTCACAAACCTAAGCCTAATGATTCCTAAATAGAGAGATAGAAAGTTGAAAAATACCTGTTTCAGTTGAACTCGAGTATGGTAATGCAGGGGTTTTCAGTGAGGCCAGAGATGTTTGTGAGCTTGCCTGAACTTCCTTTGACCTTCCCTAATGCTTTGTTTGCTTTGAGCTTGCTTGAATAAGCCTGTAGAAGTCAACCTCCACAAGCTGAAATCAGAAATGGTGAAGCTTGCAAATGGAGTTACAGTCAATGGCCAATGGTTGGGATAGCTTAGGTGGATTATATGGAAGGTATTGGAACTAGTTTGGGACAAAACGCACGAGTGGTTTTTGTTTTGGAACTCAAAGTGCAGAAACTGCCCTGTTTTACAAGAAGATGGTATTTTTGTGTTTTAGAAGGCTTGAGGGTTGGATTTCTCGTGCTTCTGACTCAAGGCAATATGCAAAAGTTGTTTCAAATGCTTACAAACTTTGTTCTTATCAGATTTCAAAGATATGGATCTTTTGCAAGTTTACTTGGTTTTGAAGTAAAAGTGTGAAGTGATATAAGACAGGCCTGTACAGGCTATCTTCAAGCATGCACCAGATGGTTGTAACTTTGCCTAAGTTTATGGAACTTGTTTGCTGCAAAGAGAGGGGTTTAAGGCTCAAGGAAAGCAAGTTAACATAAAGTTGCCTTTATCAAAATGGCATAGTTAGCTTTTTGCCAAAAATAGATTAAACCCTTGTGTAAACTTCCAATAATCAGATTAATGCCTTAAACCAATGAGTTTGCATTAAATTTTTGAGTTTGGAAGGGTTTAGATACCTGTATTCAAGTACAAACAAAGTTAGACAGATTTTGCAAATTGTGTCAACATGAAAATGCCATGGATCAAAAGTGAGTTTTTGCCAAATTCAAACCTTTGATTCTCCCTAACCATAAATGATTTCGGAGAGTTCTTGGATATTAGTGAAAGCTTGTAACATGCTATATAATCCATCTTTGAAATGAATTTTTAGATTCCTAGTGGAACTAGGTGAAAAATTTCCATGAAGATAGGTCCAAATCCTGCCTAAACTAGGGCAAAATTTCACTAAGTTAAAAGTTTCATGGACCCTTGTTCCAAAAATCATAACTTAAGATCCAAGCTTCTTTTGGGAAAACTTTATGAATCAAAGTTGTAGATTTTATGGAGGACTACAACTTTCATGTTGGAAGTTTTGTTTGAATCCACTTGCATCATGGTGAAAATATTTAGAAAAGTTGGGGAAAAAATAAGAAAATTTCAAAACATAGAAAAATTCTAAGTTATGAAAATTTTCAACCTTAAACCCTAATTTGAAAAATTAGGTTTCTTGATGAACAAGTTTCATTTTTTGACACATCTTGATGAAAAATGACCCTTGCAGTTGATTTTGACCAAAAAGTCAAAGTTTGACTTTTTAGTGTACATTTGATTTTTGATCAGTTGACTGGAAAATTCATCTGTCAATCCAATGCAATTGAGATTTTTTGAACCTTGTGAATAGGTCAAGATGATTCCATTGAGTCCTTGAATCCATGCTTGAACCCAATTTTCCATTGGCTAGGTTAAAAGTCAGAAATTTCCCTTATACAATCAAAACCCTAAAAATGACCATTTTGCCCTTTTGATGATCTGATCAAATTTATTGAGGAGTTGTGGTCCAAACTTGATCAAATGGTTCATATGAGCCTAAAATATTGATGTGGATCAAAATTTATGAGGTTTGACTGTAAATTGGCCACAATTGACTTTTTCCCCAATACAGCTGATTTCTAGGTCAACTGTCCAATTGACTGGGCAAAAATTTGATTCAAGGCTTGAAACTTGGTAGAGGAAATCTTATAAGTCCAACATGAAGTATGAAAGTCACTTTGAGCATTATAAGTCCAAAATTCCTTGTGCAAACTCAAACCCTAATTTAGGTCAACAGTGCAAGGAGATGTCTTGAGTAGAGCAAACCCTAGCTTGGTCTTGAGTTCAAAGAGTCTTGTGAGGAGAAATCTTGATAAAATGAGAGGGCAAATTTTGGGGTATAACAACTTCCCCTGTTCAATCTTCTTGAACCTGAAGAGTTAGATTAGTGAGTTTTCCTTTCGTGACTCAAAGGTAAAAGAGGATTGGACACTAGAGTGCCCGTAAATTTGCACTCGTCACACTGTGGTTGAGGAAATGGCCTTAAAGATGCCATTTGGAGATGATTGAATCTTGTTGGAGATGGGCTTAAAAGATGTCATCCAAGGATGTTGATCGCATAAGAGATTCCTTTGCGAGAGCCCGTATACCTGTTGTTGAGGAGGACTACGCCGGGGAATGTTGGTTTCTATCGTGGGAGAAATAGAATTTTAGAAGCTTCGGTCGTCCGTTATTCTACTGGGGATTCATCTCCTGGTTGAAGAGGTTTAAATGAACTGCTATTTGGTCATGCTCCAAACTTTATAAGGAATTAAATTGTTATCCGGTCACCTTAGGGCTTCAAAGTAATTGGCCGAGTAAACTGTTATTTGGTCAACATCCAAGCTTCACAATATACCTTACTGTTATCTGGTCAACATCCAGGCTTCACAGTCTTGTAATGCTATTTGGTCAACATCCAGGCTTCATGATACCTTACTTCCTATCTGGTCAACATCCAGTCTTCAGAAGGAAATCAAATGGTTATCCGGTCGCCTCCGGTTTTCCATTTGATTTTGGGGCCTACTAATATCCAATTGGATCTGAGCTTCAAAGTAATTGGCCGAGTAAACTGTTATTTGGTAAACATCCAAGCTTCACAGTATACCTTACTTCCTATCTGGTCAACATCCAGTCTTCAGAAGGAAATCAAATGGTTATCCGGTAGCCTCTGGTTTTCCCTTTGATTTTGGGGCCTACTAATATTCGGTTGGATCCGGGCTTCAAAGTAATTGGCCGAGTAAACTGTTATTTGGTCAATATCCAAGCTTCACAGTATACCTTACTGTTATCTGGTCAACATCCAGGCTTCACAGTCTTGTATTGCTATCTGGTCAATATCCAGGCTTCATGAAAACTCGTAGGGGATTCAACTATTTTCCGGTCGATCTCTGGGCTTCAGTATAATCAAGATAAAATCTGGTCGAGTTCAGGATTTATAACTGGAACAGGAATCTGCACATTGATTTGAATAAGCAAATAGGAAAGCATCCGCTTCTGGAGCACCTCTAAGCCGTTTTCTGAGCTTTGAATATTTGTTTTAAGCAACTGTTAATTTTATCCTGAAAAGGGTGAAAGGTTAACTGAAACACAAAGTTATGTTGCATGAAATGTATGATGCAATAAGATGTGTTTTATCAATGTTTATGATATGTGAATGTAATGTATGCTGATTCACTGTCTTGCTGAGGAAAATAGTTCCTTGACCGCTAGAGACAAAAAAACTTTGACTGCTGCCGAGGAAAATAAATCCATGACCGCTGTTGGAGATTCAAGATCTTTGACAACCTCTGTGGGGAGAAGCTATAGTGCTGGGGAGATCAGGAGTCTGGGTTGTATGCCAATCTACTGGGGACTTCAAGAATGAGAATCTTCGTTCTGTTGGGGGTATTAGGGGAAAACTGAATGGTTTTTGTTGGGTTTTGGTATCTCAAAGTTTCATCTCCGCTGGGGATCTTAATGATGTGCTGATTTGATCGTGTATGGACATTTGATTCTGTTGAGGAAGAAAGTTTTAAAATAACTCTCTGGGGAATTATCTGGTTTTAAAGATACTCTCCGGGGAAATTGGAGGAAACTGGATGGTCTCCAATGATGTTCAAAGGTTGAAGGTTTGACTCCGTTGGGGAAGAAAGTTTCATCTTCACTGAGGGTTTGTAGTTCAAAGTTTTGCTCCGCTGGGGATTGGGAGTTTGAAAACTCAACTTTGATGGGGGTTTAGAAACTTAACTCCGCTGAGGATATATATTTCAAGGCTTTAGTTCCGCCGAGGATCTGGATGATGTACTGCAGGGGATTTCTCCTGGAATAGCCTAAAGACATTTTCCTATACTTTCAACCTATCAGTAATTATTCTTTCTCATTTCGTTTCATTTGTAAGCAATGATTATATTCAAATGCATATGCTCATTTAATAAATCATTGGACGTTTTCAAATAAAACACAAGTGTAAAAAAGAAAGAAAAGGCAAACAATTTTCTGCACTTTGAAGTATCTTTGTATTAACTTTATGTAAGTATTTTGTACAAAGGAGATAGAGATCCTAGTAAGAGAATGTTATCATAAAATTGAGAAAAATTTATACAAAGAAAGGTGGCTATGTGTAACAATTCCATGGGGTTCCCATTCTACTATAGCCTTCGTGACTCTGAGTATCTTGTCCATTCGTTGCTTCGTTCGTAGATGATTAGATTGATCAGAAGCTTAGAGCTTGTCCGTGAAGAGATTGTCCTTAAAGTGATCCGACGAGACATAGTCATACGCTTTAATTCCCTAACTTTTTCCTGGATCGCCCTTTCGGGTTTTCGATCCACCGGGAAACCCCTTTTTGCCCAAGTCTCCCTTTCGGGTTTTCAACTTGCCGGATGTACAGATTTTTTTTGTTTTATCCCTAATTTTTGCCGGAACCACCCTTTTGGGTTTTCGATTCACCAGGATGCCCATTTTTGCCAAGTCGCCCTTTCGGGTTTTCAACTTGTCGGGTCGTTTATGCGTAGTATCTTTTGACTATGTCTGCATTCGCAGGGTGCGGTAGGTCGTCGCCGTCCATGGTGGTTAATATCATTGCCCCATTAGAAAAGATGTTTTTGATCACAAATGGTCCTTCATAGGTAGGAGTCCATTTGCCCCTGGGATCACTTTGCGACAAGATGATCCGCTTGATTACAAGATCTCCGACTTGATACACCTGACATCTGACTTTCTTGTTGAAAGCCTTGATCATCCGTTTTTGATACGTCTGACCATGACAAACAGCAGTAAGTCGCTTCTCGTCAATCAAGTTAAGTTGATCAAGCCGGGTCTGAATCCAATCGTCTTCACTCAAACCAGCATCCTTCATGATTCTCAAGGAATGAATCTGAACTTCCATAGGTAAAACAGCTTCCATGACGTATACCAAAGAAAAGGGTGTTTCCCCAGTTGATGTACGCGCCGTGTTACGATATCCGTGCAGAGAAAACGGTAACATCTCATGCCAGTCCTTGTAGGTGACTGTTATCTTTTGAATGATCTTCTTGATATTTTTGTTTGCAGCTTCGACAACACCGTTAATCTTTGGCCGATAGGGAGATGAATTGTGATGTTGAATCTTGAACTGCTTGCATAGAGCGGTGATCATAGTGTTGTTCAGGTTTGTACCATTGTCCGTGATGATACGGTCGGGGATACCATACTGGCATATGAGGTTCTACTTGATTAAGCGGGCAACCACATTCTTTGTAACGGAGGCGAAGGAAGCTGTTTCGACCCACTTGGTAAAGTAATCAATAGCCACCAGGATGAAGCGGTGTCCATTGGATGTTGTATGCTTGATATCTCCAATCATATCGATACCCCACATTGTGAATGGCCAAGGAGCTGTTAGGACATTGAGAGGAACTGGAGGAATATGTACCTTGTCCGCATAGATTTGGCATTTGTGACAAGTACGGGAATGTTGATGACAGTCAGCTTCCATGGTAGACCAGTAGTAGCCTGCCCGTAGAATCTTCTTAGCCATCGTGTGTCCGCTCAAGTGGGTTCCAAATGTACCATTATGCAGTTCATCCATGATCTTCTCAGCTTCAACCTTGTCCACACAACGAAGCAGAACGCAATCATGGTTGCGCTTGTATAGGATACCATTGCTCAGGAAGAACTTGGCAGAGAATCTCCTTAAGAACTTTTTGTCGTTGACTGAAGCTCCTTCAGGGTATTCTTGTGCTTCGAGATACCTTTTGACGTCATGAAACCAAGGTCGGTCCACTACTTCTTTGGTATTAATCTCGTGACAATGTGCAGGTTCGTCCATTCGTTCAATGGTGATTTGAGGAGCCTCAATATCCCAGTTAAGTTTAAACATGGATGACATTATAGATAGCGCATCTGCTAGCTGATTCTCTTCTCGCGGGAAGTGCTCGAAGGTGATCTGTTCGAAGTGTGGTAACAATGTCAGGACATGTTCTTTGTAAGGATGAGTTTAGGGTGTTTAGTATCCCACTCTCCTTTGATTTGACTGATAACCAAAGCTGAGTCCCCAAATACAACCAAAGATTTGATTCCCAAGTCAATAGCAGCGTTGAGACCAAAGATGCAGGCTTCATACTCGGCCATGTTGTTGGTGCAGCTGAAGTAGAGTCTAGCGGTGAAAGGTGTATGGAAACCTTCTGGAGAGATATGTACCGCGCCGATACCATTTCCAAGTGCATTTGAAGCACCATCAAAGTATAGGGTCCATCGGGATCCTTGTTCAGGTCCGTCATACGGTCTGTTTTCTTCAGTGTTGCTCAAAGTCATGATATCCTCGTCGCGGAAATCGAACCTTATGGATTGGTAATCTTCGACAGCTTGATGGGCCAGATGATCAGCTAGCACACTCCCCTTTATAGATTTTTGGGTCGTGTACTGTATATCATATCCGGTGAGGATCATCTGCCATCTAGCGATTCTTCCGGATAGAGAAGGCTTCTCGAAGATGTACTTGATCGGATCCATCTTAGAGATCAGTAAAGTGGTATGTGTCAACATATACTGCCTTAGCCGGCGAGCAACCCATACCAAAGCGCAGCAAGTTTTCTCGAGCAGTGAGTAGCGAGTCTCACAGTCGGTAAACTTTTTACTAAGGTAATAAATGGCATGCTCTTTTCAACCAGACTCGTCATGTTGGCCCAGTACGCACCCCATTGAATTATCCAAAAAAGTCAAATACATGATTAGCGGCCTTCCTTCAACGGGTGGCATCAAGATAGGAGGTTCTATCAAATACTCCTTGATTTTATCGAAAGGAACTTGACAGTCATCATTCCATTCAACCACCTGATCTTTCTTCAGCAGCTTGAAGATTGGTTCACAGGTAGATGTTAGGTGAGAAATGAACCTTGCAATGTAGTTTAGGTGTCCCAAGAAACCTCTGACCTCCTTTTCAGTGCGGGGGGCAGACATTGCTTGTATGGCTTTGACTTTGGCAGGATCAACCTCAATGCCTTTGTTGCTGACGATGAATCTCAAGAGTTTACCAGACCTGACTCCGAAAGTGCACTTGTTAGGGTTCAGTCTGAGCTTGTACTCCTTCAACCTGACAAACAACTTTTGCAGATGGTCGAGGTGTTCTTCTTCTGTTTGTAAATGGGCTATCATGTCATCTACGTAGACTTCAATCTCATGATGTATCATGTCATGAAACAAAGCTACCATGGCTCGCTGATAGGTTGCCCCAGCATTCTTCAGTCTGAATGGCATCACTTTATAGCAGAAGGTACCCCACTGCATAACAAAGGTAGTCTTCTCCATGTCTTCGGGGGCCATTTTGATCTGGTTATACCCTGAAAATCCATCCATGAAAGAAAATACCTTGTGCTGAGTTGTGTTGTCAACCAAGATGTCAATGTGCGGTAGTGGAAAGTCATCTTTAGGGCTAGCCCTGTTTAAGTCTCTGTAATCCACGCATATTATCACTTTTTCGTCCTTCTTAGGCACAGGCACAATGTTAGCAACCCATTATGGATAGGAAGTAACAACAAGGAAGCCAACATTGAACTGCTTCATCACTTCAGCTTTGATCTTTTCGGACATGTCGGGCCTCATCCAATGGACTTTCTGTTTGATTGGTGGACAATCTTCTCTTGTAGGGAGAAGGTGAACCACAATATCTGTATCGAGTCCCGACATGTCTTCGTAGGACCAGGCGAAGATCTCAACATATTCATTCAATAGTTGAACTAAGCGCTCCTTGACATTTGGCTCTAGGTTGGCACCCACTTTAACTTCTTTTCTGTCTTCGGCAGTACCCAAGTTGATAGTCTCTAACAGCTCTTCATGGGGGCAGAATAGCCCTTTCTTCCTGTTGTATAAGTTTATCCAACTCTCCAGGCACTTCACAGTCTTTATCACCTTCGTATTCGGCATGATTGACCAGATCTTCAGAGTCACTGAAGGCCATAGCAGAATTATTTCCCATGGAATCCGAAATGGAAGGGTACCTGCATTTTGTGAGTGTGGGTGTGTGTTCACAAAATGCAGGTACCCTTCCATTTCGGATTCCATGGGAAATAATTCTGCTATGGCCTTTCAGTGACCTCTGAAGATCTTGTCAATCATGCCGAATATGAAGGTGAAAAAATCAAGCCCTTACAAATGGACCTATGTGCCCCGGGTAAGGCACAAGGCAAAAAGAGTGTTCCGATTATTTAAAAATTATTACAGACCAACGGAAAATGTTTGAAAGATAAATTACTGATTGATGAAAGTAATGGGAACGAAGTCTTTCGCCTCCCAATTCAGTCCTCCTTCAATAGTTGGAAAGATCCAATCTTCAAAGTTGCTCTCATCTTTACCATCCTCCAGAGCGTGAACTCCATGATGAGTGATCTTTAATGGTGGTCCTCCAGCCCGGGAGCGGCGCACAACCTTTTGAGCAGATGTGGTGAAACCCAAGTCGAACTTATCTGTCTTGAAAGGAAAATCTGGTAGCTGACCCCATACTGTATTTCCTCCTTCCTCGATCACAGCCTTCGCATCTTTAAGGGATGACATCTGGGACACAGGCTTGGTAATGATGGGTACAGAAGTCATTGTCTTGGCTGCCGCAACTTCAGGAGAAACCTCTTCAAAGTGTTGGAAAGGGGTTTCTATGAATTCACCATCTAACTCCACATAGCGGAAAGAATTAAGATGGCTTATCATATACTCCTCCTCACCATAAACCGTTATGATTTTCCCCTGGACTGGGTATTTGAGAATTTGGTGTAGAGAAGAAGTGACTGCCCCAGCGTTTTGGATCCAGGGTCTTCCCAACAAGCAAGAATATGAAGGACGGATGTCCATCACATAAAATATAGAGTTGAAAATTTCCGTTCCCACTTTAATTGGGATGTCCACTTCCCCTTGGATCATCCTCTTAGAACAGTCAAAGGCTCTAACAATGAAATTGCTGGGCTTTAGGGTCAAACCTTCACAGTCCAATCTGTCCAATGCTTTCTTTGGCAGGACATTTAAAGACGACCTGGTATCAACCAGAACATGAGCAAGAGTAGTCCCTTTGCATTCCATCGAGACATGCAGCATGTTATTATGCTTTCTCCCCTTAGATGTTAGATCAGCATCGGAGAAGCCAAGACCATTGTCAGCGGTTAGGCTGGATACACACTCCTGGAACTGGTCCGCGGAGGTTTCTTGAGGCACGTGGGTCGTCTTCAGAAATTTGATCAAGGCTTTGGCATGAGCCTCAAAACAGAGCAATAGGGCCAGCATAGAGATTTTTTAAGGGGTTTACCCCAGTTGTTTTACAACATCATAATCTCTTTTCTTAATTATTTTTAAAATCTCCTCCATTTCCTTTTGAGTGGTCTCGGGGATGACCAAAGGCTGAGCCCTCGTCCCGACGGGCGCTTCTTGGATCCCCTCACCTTTATCAGCAACAACAATAGAAGGTACAACTACGGGAGTAACAATTTCTTCAATAACTGGACTTCGCACAGAGATGTTGACCGGCACAGGAGTAACCTTAGGAGCATTTGAGGGTCCGAAGATTTCCCTTAGAGGAGCAATCTCCGGAGAGAAAATTCTTCCGCTGCAGGTGATCTTACTCATCCCAGCGATATTTCCTATGTCAGGAGTTTCTTCATCGGAATTTTCTTCCACTGATTCAATCTGCTTAACACCGTGGTAGAAGATCTCTCCTCCATAATTCCACGGTATTATCTTGTTGGACTTGTATGGGATAGGCCCCGACATAGTTATCTTCAGATATACAAACTTTGGATCGGGTGTAATATTAACAGGTCTTTTGGAGACCTTGGAAAGACTGGCGGAAATGGTAATTATAGCAACATCTTCGATAGGAATCGGAATAACAGGAGTTTTCTCAAATTAGGATTTCTTGATTATCCATTAGGCGTTGGATGCCTAACTTCAATAGCGGACAGTCGGATTGTAAGGACGAACAACGGTAACAATCTTTTTCACAGCCCGGGAAAATCCCGGCTTTCAACAGATTCATCTTGATTATTGGTAAAGGGGTCATTAAGTCATCAACAACAGCAACATATAGATCCTCTTTGATAGAATGGGCACTGTGATCATGCTTTGGCATTGGGGCAGAGATCACATTCGGCTTTTCGGGCGTGTCGAATTCCACCTCCTTGGCATCTATTAAATCCTGGATCTTGTTTTTGAGGGCCCAACAATTGTTGGTGTCGTGCCCTATTCCATCTGAATGATAAGCACATTTAGCGTTGGCATGGTAAAAAGGAGAAGTTGTATTCGGATTTTGTGGTGGCTCTCTCAAGGTTGTAAGGTTTAACTTCAAGATATGGGGGAGAACCTGGGCAGGCGTCATGTTTATTTTAGTAAATTGCCTAGCAGGCCTTCCCACTATTTGTTGGTTGGTTCTGGGTTGATCGTTTCTAGGCTGATCAGTTGCCGTCTTTTGAATCATTACAGCGCCACCGCTGGCCGGCGCTCCACTCTTCCTTGACCTCTTTTGGAGTAAACAGCTGACACCTCTTTCTTTGCTGGAAAAGGTTTTTTAACGGCATCGGAAGCAGATGTATCTTTTTGAATTTTACCGCTCTTGATGCCAGCTTCGACTCTTTCACCTGTCAGAATTAACTCGGTGAACCCCGCAGATGAACTCCCTATTAGGTGATTAAAGAATGGACCTGACAGCGTCCCCAAAAACATATCAACAAGCTCTCTTTCAGACAATGATGGCTGCACCCTTCCAGCCAAATCCCTCCATTTCTGGGCATACTCCTTAAAGCCTTCATTAGAGACCACACCCATACTCTGTAATTGAGTACGAGTAGGTGCTAAGTCTGCATTATATTGATATTGTCTGTAGAAGGCAGCAGCCAAATCCTCCCAATTATGTACATCAGATTTCTCAAGCTGGTAGAACCAATCTAATTGCGTCCCCGAAAGACTATCTTGAAAAAAGTGGACCCACATATCCTTATCAGAAGAATGAGGTTGGATCTTTCTGACTGTGATACGGTGGGAGAACTGACTTGAGTTTTTGCATTTGTGTTTGCAATTGTTCGGTTTAGCAAGAGTCGCCACCGACTTTTTATTTTATCCTAAGGAAAGGTCAAAAAGCACAGGAAAGACCTTTGAGATGTTTTCTTGGGTTCGGGGGGTAGATTATGAAAAGGGAAGGTGCTAGAACCCTTTTCATCCATGGTTTTCCATGGGCTCTTAGTTACTTGTTTAGATCACTTGCTTTTGCTTTTCAATTGTTTGAAATGGTGCTTTGTGTGTGTGATTTTGAAAATGCCTTGAAAAAGAGGCTATCATTGTGGCAACCTTTGTAACAATTCTTGTTTGAATGTTTTACAAAGGTGTTTGTCTTTTTGAAAAGATATTTCAATGTTTTGAAAGTTTATTTTGAAATTGTGTTGTGAGGTGTGTTTGAAAATAGCAAGGATGTTTTGCAAGTTTTTGATCAAGTAACTAAGAGTTGTCTACCCTATTTTACCCAAAGATCTTTCTTATGTTTTTAACCCTTTTGACAGTGTTATTTCACCATTGCATTTGGTGAACAACCTTGTGTTAGGATGTTTAAATGGGACAGGCGCGGGTCATCGCATATAATCATTGAAAGCAACTTGTGAGACGCTCTAGCAATTTTGTAAGGGACGAGATCGTTTTATCGAAGGCAACATTGAGGGTCATCGAGGGACTACGACCTTTGTTTATCGAAGGGACATTTGCTAGAGTGTCTCATATTCGAGGGACATGATTGCATTTTCCGAGGCAACAAGCGAGGTTACCCTAGAGGTGCAAGTGTGCATTGTGTTTGTCAACTTTCATGCTTTTTGTCTTGTATTTAGGTCATCTAGCGATTAATTTTATATTTTCGCATACAAACCCTAATCTCTAGTCATGGCATATTTGAAAGCATAAAGTGCGAGAATTAAATTCTAAGCTATTACAAAAGTATCTGGGGATGGGGGTACAAATTATTTACAAATGAGGATGAATCTCACAAGGATAATAATGTCCATATATTAGGTGTTACAACCAAATCGAATCGTCGCAATTCAAATATAAAGCTATAACAAAATATAAAAATAAAGAGAATCAATAAATTATGAAATGCATGTATTTATTAACTTAAAAAATAAATAAATAAAATCCATTCTAAAAAAAAGGAAGATTAAGTATTATTATTATTATTTTATTAATTATGAAAAGAAAAAGTTTTAAAGAAAGAAAAAAATTACTTTGAACTAAGTCTCTATTATTTTTTATGTTTTCAAATAGAGCAAAATTATTTAATAAAACTATTTTTTAAGAGAGTCAAAGTTTTATTATTAGCTTTATTATTAAAAGAAAACAAATAGATTTAAAATGAATTCATAGAAAAAGGGTTAGAATTTGTTATTAAAAGAGAAATAGGCCATGGATTTATATAGATTAGGCCAAAAACAAAAGAAACAAATGGGCAAAATGCAAAGGGAGGGGGGTGCGTTGGCCAGATTATGTGGGCTTAAGGCATTTGTTTGGGGCGAAGGCCCAGATGAAAAATTTGTACAACATTTGTTAGGGTTCAGCATTTGGGTTCTCAGAATTAGGGTTTGTGTGTTTGGTTTCAACAGCGGCGCCACTCTCCCACTATCTTCTTCATCTTCATCCTTCTCAGGCCATGATGCTCCAATTCTCTCCCTAAACCTAGCTACCAGAGCGCCACCCTCTCACTCTCTATCCTCTTTGCAACGATCCAAGGCCCTGTTCGAACGGTATGAGTCGTTATCTTTTTCGCGTTTTACAGCTTCATGGTTTGATTCGCTTTGTCTTGTTCAGATTTGTTTTTAATCTATGGTCTTTGCATGTTTTGAGATGCAGTAAGGGTTTGAAAAAAAGTACCTTGGGAAAAATGGAGAGGAAAGGTGAGATGGAGTTGGTGGCGGCGTTCCTGGTGGCCGGAGGCGGAAGGGAAAAGAAATGATGGGCGAGCGTTTTTCTGGTATCTATTTCGTCCCTTTAACACCTTGAATGTTGATGATGAACTCTTTCTGAAACTTGCTGCCTTTGAAATTCTTTCCCTCTTTGTTGAATATTGATGATGAAATTGGTTCTGAAAACTGTGTTTTTGTTGATTGTTGAAAATCCTTTCCCTCTCTCCTTGAATGTTGATGATGAAGGTTTCTGAAACTCTTTGCCTTTGCTTCTGAAACTCCTTCTTTGTCTCTCCTTGAGTGTTGATGATGAGTGATTCTAAAACTTTTGATATTGTTGTTTTTGAATATGATGTTTGATGATGAAGAAATTCTGAAAACTTGTTTGTATTTTGAATGTTTTGAAACATATTTTTTTGCTTCTGAAACTCTCTCTTTTCTCTCTTCCTTGGATTTTGAAAGGTTGATGATGAAAATAACTTCTGAAACTGGTTTTTGTGGTTGCTTCTTGTTGAAGCTTGGTTGATTGGTTTGGATTTGTTTATGATGACATGTTTCTGAAACTTTTGGGTTCGTTTGTGGATTTTGTTGAAAACTGAGTTTGGTGGTTGATGCTTCAAAGGGTTTTTTGTGATTGTTTTGCTTGTAGTTTTACAGTTTTAATTTGGTTATGCAGTTGGGATTTGGTTGAAACTGTAAATTTGGTGGTTGAGGTTTCAAAGGGTTTTTTGTGATTGTTTGAAACTGTTTGGCTGTTTGGTTGTTTGGTTTGTTTTGAGAACATGTTTGGTTAATGGTTTTGGTGAGCTTGTTATTGGGATATGCAGGTTTGTTGGTTTTCTGCAGTTTTGGCCAGATTGTGGTTTTGAAACTGTTTGGGAATTGGCTTGTTTGCGGTTTGGTATAGGTTTGAAAACAGGTTGCTAGGCTTGCTTTAGTTTGTGGTTTTGCAGTTTGGAACTGCAGGCTTGGCAAGCAGGTTGGGAAGCTTTGTTTGGTTTGAGCAAGGCTTATGGTTTGAGCAAGCTTGGCTTGTTGAATTTGTTTTGGGCAAGCTGGTTTGCAGTTTCAGACTTGGCTTTTGTTCAGATAATGTGATTTGCTGCAGGTTTGAGGGTTTACAGTTTGTTAACAGGTTGGGTGATTTGAGCAAGCTTGGCTTGTTGAGTTTGCTTGACAGGGTTGGAGCTTGTTTGTGGTTCTGTTTGGGCTTTGTGGTTTTTTCACAAAGTGCTTTTTCTTCTTCCCCCTTTCTGCTATGCAATTTGTTTTGTTTTATATCCTCTTGCTATTTGACTTGTGATAGCCTGCTCTTTTAGCCAAACTGTCAAACCTCACCCAAGGTGATATCTTTTTCTCTTTCTCTCTCCATGAAAACAAGCATTTTTGCTTTGTTTATTATTATTTCTGAAAAATTGCCTCTGGAAAATGATGACAGCTTTTGACAAGCTTTGACTTGTCAAGTGGGTTACCTCCTGCTGTTTTACTTTTGCCTACTATATTTTTTTCTGCTTTCATGCTGCTTGCCATATTTGCACAGTTTGCATTCCATTTGTTTTATAACTCAGTTTGGGCAATTTGTTTTGTAGCTCCATTTGGGACTTTGCTTGCTGTTTGTTACAGCAGGTTCCTTGCTTGTGCTGCATTGTATATTTGTTTGACCTATGCTTTGGCAGTTTTGGCGCCTGTTTTCCCTTTTGAATTTTGTAACTCAGTTTGGTTTGCTGCCATGTTTAGTTTGCTTAGTTTGTCAGTTTGGTTTGTAACTCAGTATGCTTGTATTTTTTCAATTTGTATTTTTAATTTTGTCTTTGTGAACCAAGAAGAGCACTTTTCTTGTGATTTGCAGAGAGAAAAATAAAGCGTGATGAAAAATAAGCATTATGATTCCAGACAGCCAATTTTAATGATGACTTTTTCTTTCTTTTTCATTTGAAAATTCTTGTACTGATTTTCTTTTCCTTTGTCTTTTTCAGGTGAGCACCAATTGGACGATAGAGGAAGCAGAGGAAGCAAGAGACCTTGAGCCTGGGGCAATGGAGTTTAGGCTTAGAATTTTTTATTCATTGTAATGATTTATTCTTCAAATACTATAAGTTGTAAAACATATAATATTCAAACAATAAATTATTTTTGTAACAATCATTTGCAATGAATAAAAAAAAGTATTTTATGAGATCAATTAATAATTCAATAAATCCTTCTACTGTCAATATCTTTCAATTCTTCTTTTGCATCTTCACTTTTTATTTAAGATTCCTGATTTAAAATAACTGAAATTGCACTCCAGCATTTCCAATACAGATAACTTAAAATCCAAGCAATCCCTAAAGATTTTGTAATCTCATATTCTTGCAACAGTATCCCAATCACAATACACATTGTATAATAAACAAGCAAGCATTCCATTAACCGACAAACATTTCATTCCATTAACAAGCAGATGTCTTGATATTCCAAATAACAGTCTCAACTCCTATTTCTTATCCCAGATAATCAAACCTTAAGAACCATCAGCTAACCTTTCAGCAAGCTTAAAAAAGTGTGAAAACAATGTAACAGCAAACTGAATTTCTGTGGATTCAATTTCTTCTGAGAGATACGAGAGAAACCCCGATTCTTGATTTAATGCCAAAGAAAAGTCTGTTTGATCAATTCCTGAGCCAATCTTAAAAATCAGAGAAAAACCCTAGGGTTGTGATTTCTTGTGAAAAAGGGAGGGCAAATTTTGGGGGTACAACACTGACGTAAGACCGTAGGTGCATCTTTGGACAAGAAAAACCATCATATTTAGCAAATGTAGGCACCTTGAATTTAGGGGGAATCACAATCCCAACAACCAACCCTAGCTCCTCGAAGTCCAGCCCAGGCACTCTTTGTACCTCCATAGCCGCCAGACGCTCTTCCAGATTCTTGTACTTGTCGTCTACAGGAGGGTACTGCTGCTCAGAATAGTCTTCATCCTCTTCTTCTTCTTCTTCAGCCTCAGACTTAGATGGTACTGCAACTCCCTTTCCTTTACCTATCCCTTCATCAAATGTTGAGGGGAAATCCAAGACCCTTCTAGCTTGGTTCTCAAATCTTCTACCTAGAGTAGCCACACACACCAATTTTCTTTTTCTTTTTCTCTTTTTCCTTTTCCTTCTCTAACAGTGCTTTAAGATCCTCCTGACCCTTTGCCAAGGTCATGAGTAGTTGTTGGAACTGTGAATTATGCGCTTGTAGATCTTTGACTGTCTGCTCTATATCCATCTTGCTGAAATAAACGGCAGAGAGATAAGGAAACCTGGTGTGAACACCTGTTTATGCATATGATGAATGATATGTATGTAACGCATTCAAGGATTCAGAAATTCAAATTTGTTGTAAACAAAAAGAACACACGTCATATTAATAAGATAGAATTTGTTAGTACATAAGTTCCTCATGGGCAAAATAAATACAAAACTGTAATGTAAAAAGCCGTTGTGCATCCTCTTTAGCGCGATGTAGGTGTTGAGAGTCTGCTCTTCGTGGAGTTGACGAGTAAGTTCCAAAACCTTCTTCTCACTGGCGTAGAAGCTGGCTTCAAAAGTGTTATGTTCTTCCTTGAGCTGTATCCAACTCTTTTGCAAATCTTCCAAAGATGTTGGCATGTCAGGATGTAGGAGGGTGTATGGAACCTCTCCTTCCATAACAAGCTCTTTGATCATAGGCAGAATGCAGGGGTAAAGCATCATAAGACTCTGGGCGCGGGTTCGTATCCACTTGAGGTAAGGCTCAAGGGGGATGGAATTCTTGTGTCCCAGTGTCTTACTATCCACTTTGTTGGGCATCCTTCAAGCTCGGATAAACCTTTGTCGATGTCCTTGAGCGTCGTTGTCGAAGTCAAAAACAAGTCCGGAATCAGCATGTCATGAGGGCCATCCCTTCGGGCATAGCCAAATTGTCTCAGAGCCAAGCAGGGGTTGTAGGTAATACCTCACCTGATGCCAAGTAGTGGGACATTAGGTAATTCCCCACAACGATCAATGATGATGACATTTTCTCTAGACCGAGAACACTAATGAACGTCAGAATGTGTAAGAGTCATCAACCATTGTGACCACCTCAAACCTTGCTCATTCTTCAAGACTGACCGGGGAAGGTGATAAATAAACCACCTTGCTATAAGAGGAGTACAACACATGAGAACACCTCTTTTCCTCATTGTTCGTGTGTAAAATGAGTGGAGGATGTCCCCAAGCAATGTAGGCACAGGATTCCGAGATATGAAAATCTTGACAGCATTCACATCTGTAAGCTGATCAGGGTTTGGGAACAAGACCAACCCATAGATGAGAAGTGCTACAATCTCCTCAAAAGCTTGTAGGTCTAGAGAATTCCAGCATTCTTGTTCCTTCTCAAACAGAAACTTTGCCAAGAAACCCTTGACACCACTTCTGGTTTCCCAATGACCTTTGATATCAGATGGTTGCAAGTGTAAGTCTTGAGAAACATCTTCAGGCTTTGGTTCTCTTTCTGTACCGTTGTAAGATAGTTGATGGAGAATAGGAATCCTCAGGAGTTGAGAAAATTCCTCCAAAGTAGGCACTAGTTGGTAATCAGGAAATGTGAAGCAGTGGTGTATGGGGTCAAAGAACTGGAAGAGAACTTTCACCATGCCTTTTTCAATGTTGGAGTTGACCAAGTTGAGAAGTCTACCATGTCTTTCAGTGAAGGGAGAATTATCTGGAATTTTGGAAGCAAGCTCCTTGAGTTGAGGAGGTATTCTCACAAGGTTGACCTGGATTGTTTTCCTTCAGAGTGATTCCATAACCTACAAAACAGGAACAAAGATGAAGATCCAAATCCTTGAAATGGTTAGTGGATGCAAATGATGCTTCATGATGTTTATCATGTATGCACAAGCATATGTACAAGCAAGTCACACAAGTTCCTAGTTTCAGGCTTGCATGGGGTTTCATAGGTAAGTACCCTCTTGAAGTTAGTTGGCTCAACCTGTCCTATAAATAGTAACCGGGTTCTAAGGAGCTCAATATCACTGGATTATTTTCTGTGTTCATTGTTTCAGTTTAGCCACTTAACTGGCGATCGAAATATTCCAAGAAAACAACCCTCAATGAGTGTAGTATCGAGTATCTAGCAACTTCGGACTGCACCAAAGTTGGTCATCTCACTACCCCTAATAAGGCCAAGATGGTCAAGTAAAGGTTCTAAAAGTCCATTAGTGCTTCATGACATCACTCAGCGGCGCCATATTCTCTTTGATTAACTCAAAGGCTACCGGTACCCACAAATATGTCGCACTAATATATCTATTGCTTCAACCATATCGATATACCCCGCATAGTTTCCACAATATATTGCTATTTACCTATGAATGTTTCCCAAATCCGGGTAGAGGATTTCAAACCCAAACAATAGAACCAAGTGTAAAGCAATCAAAGGAAACAAGATAATCATGTAAAGGTGATCTAAACCCTAAGGTAACCCCACTTTTAGATTATTCCCCAGCAGAGTCGCCAGTTATATGATACGGTGGGAGAACTGACTTGAGGTTTTGCGTTTGTGTTCGCAAATGTTTCGGTTTAGCAAGAGTCGCCACTGACTTTTTATTTTATCCAAAGGAAAGGTCAAAAAGCACATGAAAGACCTTTGAGATGTTTTCTTGGGTTCGGGGGGTAGATTATGAAAAAGGGAAGGTGCAAGCACCCTTTTCATCCATGGTTATCCATGGGCTCTTAGTTACTTGTTTAGATCACTTGCTTTTGCTTTTCAATTGTTTGAAATGGTGCTTTGTGTGTGGTTTGGAAAATGTTTTGAAAAGAGGCCATCGTTGTGGCAACCTTTGTAATGATTCTTGTTTGAATATATACAAAGGTGTTTGTCTTTTGAAAAGATGTTTCAATGTTTGAAAGTTTGTTTTGGGAAATGTTTTGAAATTGTGTGGTGATGTGTTTTTGAAAATAGAAAGGATGTTTGCAAGTTTTGATCAAGTAACTAGGAGCATCTACCCTATCTACTGAAAGATCTTTCCTACACATTTTTAACCCTTTTGACAGTGTTGTTTTACCATTGCATTTGGTAAACAACCTTGTGTTTGGATGTTAAACGGGACAGGCGCGGGTCATCGTATTGACCATGATAGCAATTGTGCTAAGTATCTTTAGCAAATTTTTGAGGGACTAGATCATTTTGTATAGGCAACCAAGATAGCGTCATCGAGGGACTATGATCTTTTGTTCTGTTTTTGTTTTGCCAAGATACTCAACATGCATACCATGGCCAATTTAAAGGCAACAAGTGGATGAAAACCCTAGGGGTGCATGTGTGCATTGTGTTGTCAATTTACATGCTTTTAAGTCTTGTATTAGGTCTAGCTATTTATTTTGATTTTGGATATTGCATACAAACCTTAATCTCTATCATGGCATATTTGAAAGCATAAATACGTGAAATAAATCTACGACTATTACAACATTGATATGGGGAGGGGGATACAATTTTGAATGGGGAGTATTTGCAAGAAAATAAAACCCAAAGTTATTACAACCAAATTGAATTTCTTGTGCAAATAAATAAATAGGCAAATATTTAAATGGGCAAATAAATATATATGCAATATATTATAAATATGCAAAAAAAAATTTTGTATTATTTTTATGTGTATAAAAATATAATATTTAATGTGTAAAAAAAAATAAGAAAATAAAATATTATTTTTATTAAGGGTGGAAACCCTAATTTGTTTTAAGAAAGTATATATATATGTATATTAATTATATTATTTATGTACAATAAAATAATAAAATATAGGGTTAATACCTATTTTCACCCCTGACATATAGGGTGTATTTGAAAAACCCCCCTGCCAAAAAAAAGTTCCAATTGTTACCTTGACAAGTTTTAAAAGTTTCAATTTTTACCTTGAGGATGTCACATCACCTAAAAGGCTGATGCGGCTTATATTTTTGTTACATTTGTATGTTTTTGTTATGCCATGTCACACAATACCAAATAAAATGTCCAGAATGCCCTTTCTACATTTTTCTTAAAATCCCAAATTATCCACATCTTCACATTTCCTTGTAGCCCTCTTTGAACAAGATCCTAAGACACTTTTGGGCACCAAAACACTGACCTTGTCCCTTTTGCTCTTTTCTTTCATCTTTTTGGGATCCTTGGATGCACAACGCTTGAATCTCAATGATTTCCCTTCGATCTCCACCATATTCCCACTAACTGGAACAACTACCTCCACTTGTTCAAATTGCTCTTCTTCTACGTCAATTACTCTTTCCTCTTCACTGTCATTGAAACATTGGCTTGCATCAACATAGTCACCAGTACTATCATCTCCACTAGAGGTGCTGAAGTCATTAACATTAGGTACCAGAACCTTGGTCATCATGTCTTCTACACCGTGCTCTACCCAAAGATCACTGTGAACCCTACAAGACATACAATGCTTAGCAACTTCTACAGCTCCTGCATCATCAACAACATTTGTAAACCCTTCATTCATTTGCGGAATCTTTCTCCATAGCCTAAAACCTTCATAACCCCAATCTTTAACCAGACTAACAGCTTCAAAAAAGCTCCATTTATCTTCGTCCTGACCTTCAACAGTAGTCTCACTACCTCCTCTATAATACGTATGGCTGTCTTGCACGAAACTCCCCCCATGATGAAACACTAAATTAAACACACCCATTTGCAAGGATGAAGAACCCTAATCGCAGCCTCTGAATTGAAACTGGCTTTTTTTGTAAAATAATTTTGCAAACAAATGAAGATCGATGGCTGTGCCCTAATTTGGAGGGTCTGAATTGAAACATAACATTTGCCAAATAATTTGGGATTTTAAGAAAAGGGCATTCTGGACATTTTATTTGGTATTGTGTGACATGGCATAACAAAAACTTACAAATGTAACAAAAATATAAGTCACATCAGCCTTTTAGGTGATGTGGCATCCTCAAGGTAAAAACTGAAACTTTTAAAATTTGTCAAGGTAACAATTGGAACTTTTTTTTGGCAGGGGGGTTTTTCAAATACACCCCATATGTCAGGGGTGAAAATAGGTATTAACCCTAAAATATATACAAATGTCAAAAATAAAAATATATTAGAAAAAATATTATTTAAGTATGTAAATAATAAAAATAAAAATAAAATATTTTTATGTATTATTTTCAAGTTTTTATTAAAGAAAATAAAAGTATGTTATTTAATAATTATTTTTATGTTAGAAAAAAAAATAAAAAATTACAAAATAAAATGTGAAAATTTATGAAAATGTTTTTGATATTTTTTTATTAGAAAAAATAAAATAAAATCAGAAATGAAAAAGAAATAGAAAAATATAAAAATATAAAACAATGGGCCAAGGGGTGCAATCAGCAAGCTGGGGGGCGCCAAAAGCAAGGAATAGCCAGGCCCAGCCCAGCTACTTCATCTTCAACCTTCATTTAACAAAAATACGTGCGTTTTGAGTTCAACTTCGTATCTCCTGTTTCAGTGTTTAAAAACAATAACTTGTAACATGAAAGTTGTAGAGCACAATCACACGATTTCGACCATATAAAAAACTTAATCTAACTCTCAAAGACCAGAGAGAATTTCTCTGGCCCTAATTTCTAACCTAACTTTTTCAGAATGTTCATCAATCAAATTCTCTCAACACAGTTAACTTAAATGAAATCTATGCATATGTACAACTTAAGGGCAATGAGTACTACATTTTTTATTCACAAACCTAAGCCTAATGATTCTTAAATAGAGAGATAGAAAGTTGAAAAATACCTGTTTCAGTTGAACTCGAGTATGGAAATGCAGGGGTTTTCAGTGAGGCCTGAGATGTTTGTGAGCTTCCCTGAACTTCCCCTGACCTTCCCCAATGCTTTGTTTGATTTGAGCTTGCTTGAATAAGCCTGTAGAAGTCAACCTGCACAAGCTGAAATCAGAAATGGTGAAGCTTGCAAATGGAGTTACAGTCAAAGGCTAATGGTTGGGATAACTTAGGTGGGTTATATGGAAGGTATTGGAACTGGTTTGGGACAAAATCCACGAGTGGTTTTTGTTTTGGAACTCAAAGTGCAGAAACTGCCCTGTTTTGCAAGAAGATGGTGTTTTTGTGTTTTAGAAGGCTTGAGGGTTGGATAGCTCGTGCTTCTGACTCAAGGCAATATGCAAAAGTTATTTCAAATGCTTACAAACTTTGTTCTTATCAGATTTCAAAGATATGGATCTTTTGCAAGTTTACTTGGTTTTGAAGTAAAAGTGTGAAATGATATAAGACAGGCCTGTACAAGCTATCTTCAAGCATGCACCAGATGGTTGTACCTTTGCTTAAGTTTATGGAACTTGTTTGCTGCAAAGAGAGGGGTTTAAGGCTCAAGGGAAGCAAGTTGACATAAAGTTGCCTTTATCAAAATGGCATAGTTAGCTTTTTGCCAAAAATAGATTAAACCCTTGTGTAAACTTCCAATAATCAGAATAATGCCTTAAACCAATGAGTTTGCATTTAATTTTTGAGTGTGGAAGGTATTAGAGACCTGTATTCAAGTACAAACAAAGTTGGACAGATTTTGCAACTTGTGTCAACATGAAAATGCCATGGATCAAAAGTGAGTTTTTGCCAAATTCAAACCTTCGATTCTCCCTAACCGTAAATGATTTTGGAGATTTCTTTGACATTTTGGAAAGCTTATAACATGCTCTACAATACATCTTTGAAATGCATTTTGAGATTACAAATGGAACTAGGTGAAAAATTGCCATGAAGATAGGTCAAAATCTTGCCTAAACTAGGGCAAAATTTCACTAAGTTAAAAGTTACATGGACCCTTGTTCCAAAAATCATAACTTAATATCCAAGCTTCTTTTGGGAAAACTTTGTGAATAAAAGTTATAGATTTGGTGGAGGACTACAGCTTTCATGTTGGAAGTTTTGTTTGAATCCAATTGCTTCATGGTGAAAATATTGGGCAAATTTGGGGAAAAAAATAAGAAAATTTCATAACTTAGGAAAAATTCTAAGTTATGAAAATTTTCAACCTTAAACCCTAATTTGCAAAATTAGGTTTCTTGATGAACAAGTTTCATTTTTTGACACATCTTGATGAAAAATGACCCTTGGCACTTGATTTTGACCAAAAAGTAAAATTTGAATTTTCAGTGTACAATCGATTTTTGATCAGTTGACTGGAAAATTCATCTGTCAATCCAATGCAATTGAGATCTTTTGAACTTTGTGAATAGGTAAAGATGATTCCATTGAGTCCTTGAATCCATGCTTGAACCCAATTTTCCATTGGCTAGGTTAAAAGTCAGAAATTGCCCTTCTGTAGTCAAAACCCTAAAAATGACCATTTTGCCCTTTTGATGATCTGATCAAATTTCTTGAGGAGTTGTGGTCCAAACTTGATCAAATGGTTCATATGAGCATAAAATATTGATGTGGATCAAAATTTATGAGGTTTGACTGTAAATTGGCCACAATTGACTTTTTCCCCAATACAACTGATTTCTAGGTCAACTATCCAATTGACTGGGCAAAAATTTGATTCAAGGCTTGAAACTTGGTAGAGGCAATCTTATAAGTCCAACATGAAGTATGAAAGTAACTTTGAGCATTAGAAGTCCAAAATTCCTTGTGCAAACTCAAACCCTAATTTAGGTCAACAGTGCAAGCAAATGTCTTGAGCAGAGAAAACCCTAGCTTGGTCTTGAGTTCAAAGAGTCTTGTGAGGAGAAGTCTTGATAAAATGAGAGGGAAAATTTTGGGGTACAACAATGACCAACTATCAGAATCTTCTTGGCCATAGTATGTCCACTAGAGTGAGTATCAAAGATGCCTTTGTGCTTGTCCTCCATAATTTTCTCTGCTTCCTTCTTGTCCATACAACGAAGCAGGGGTGAATCATGATTGCGCTTGTACAAAATCCCATTGCTCAGGAAGAACTTGGCAGAGAATATCTGTAGGAATTTCTTGTTGTTGATTGACGCCCCTTTGGTATATTCTTGAGCTTCAAGATATCTTTTCACTTCGTGAAACCAAGGCTTCTCCTCTACACGATCAGTGTCAATCTCATAGCAGCGCGCCGGTTCATCAAATCTTTCGACAATAATCATGGGAGCTTTATTGTCCCACTTTACCTTGAATGTAGATGAAATTATATCTAAGGAATCTTCCAATTGAGTTTCTTCCCTTGGGATATGTTCAAAGGTGATCACTTCAAAGTACGGGACCAAGCTTAGCACAAGTTCTTTGTAAGGGATAAGATTTGGATGTTTTGTATCCCACTCTCCTTTAACTTGACTGACTACCAAGGCTGAGTCTCCATATACACTTAAGAATTTGATTCTTAGGTCAATAGAAGCTTTAAGACCCAAGATGCATGCTTCGTACTCCGCCATGTTATTGGTACAGTCAAAGTAGAGTCTGGCAGTGAAAGGCGTATGGCAACTGTTGTACCCCAAAATTTGCTCTCTCATTTCTCAAGGAATCACCCTGGATTCTCATGTTTTCTCTCATACAATTTCAAGCCTTAAATTATCATTTTTTCCGAGCAAACCATTCACAAGGGCAAAATGGTCCTTTGCATGCTGAGAAGTCTAACTTTGATTTTTGGACCAAAACCAAGTTTCAAGAATTATATTTCATCAAGACATGTTGGAATATGAAGTTTGTATCATCAAAAATTTCAAATTCAAATTTACTATGGAAAAGCAAAATTTCTAAATACTTGGGATTTTTTCTAAGTATTTAAGAAAATGACACTTCAGAACTTCCGAGCCAGCCTCCAGGCAGGAGCAGTCAGAAGTTGTAAACATGGTTCAGCACATAGTCTTCAGTCAGAATATGGCTCTTCAGCATCTACGCAAGTTCAGTCAGAGTTTGCTAGGGTAATGCAAAAAAGGTAATAAAGCGTAATACGAATCCTGAAAGCCCCTTCAGAACATGCTGGAGCCAGAAGGTAAGAGGATCAAAAGATTGGATGCTACGCTGAAGCATAACTTTTAATATAGAGTTTTCAAAGATAAATCAAAGAAGGTTACTGGAAAGCCTGGGGAATCCTTTAGAACATGCTGAGGCAACAAAGTATAAAGATCAGAAGTTGGATGTTTGTCCTAGATAGAACTTCTGATCCAGATTTAAGCAATGAGGCAAAACCTCAAATTACAGGATTTCAGATTTTGAAAAATCTCATCATCATTTAATTCTCATTTAATGCTCACAACCACTTTTGAGTCTTTATCCAAAGGATCTCCCCACGTGTGGTATAGAAACACCCTTGTTATCCTTAAAAGCAACTTTTATACAGAAGTATGGGAGGGTCCATGTGTTACTTTTTGCTTGTGGGTTTACTTTTTCTTAAATCCCTGCTTTCTAATCCAGTCTAGGCTAAAAAACTGCCAATTATCACACCCTTATTTTCGAACTTGCTTCAAGAACAAGTCATCATCTAGCGTATTATGTTGGCGCTACTTGACCTCTCAAAAACTACAAAATATTTGCCTATAAATAGAACACCATTGATCACTGAGAAAAGGTCCAGAAAAAAATTTGAGAAAGAGGTCAAAAATTTGAGAAAGAAAAGCCTTGAATCCCTGCCAAAATTCCAAGAATTCCAAGAACTGTAAACACAACACATAAAACCTTGTTAACTTTTGATTCCTTGCATTCAAAACTCCATTTGTTCTCAAATATATCTTGATTATAACCATCCACACAGTTTTTGATTCATATATTAGAAACTGCCCTAACTCCTGTATTCATACTACCTCACATTCTCTATTCATCTGCTCAAAGAAATCATAACATCACCTCTTTGCTGTACCAGAAGTTGAGAACCTCCATCCTGCTGAGTACGTGAAGAAGTTGCTCAAAACCTCACCAAAATTCAGGATCAACCTCTGTCCCATAGAATCTTTTTAGCTGGAAGGTAAGCTTCTGCTGACTCTTATCACGTTACTTGAAGTATTACCAGATTTACATGCTCAAAAATACAATGTAGATATCATGTTTCAGATGATGTACATTTTCTGAGATTTCATGCATTTGTCTGCCTAAGTATGGACTAAACCAGCTCAGAACTTCTTGAGAAAATTAGAACTCAGAATTAGGATTAGAAAATTCATGCTTGCCTCTGACTTATAGTTCTGATATTTCTTATTTTCTGAAACACCATGACACTTGCTATAACTGTTCTATACATGTCTTCTGTTTTATGGAGAAATAACCAAATTACAGATGTTCTGACTAGCATAGAGAGAGAGAGACCAAGTTCTGTCAGTGGCGCCAGCATTTCTGGAGTCTGTTTTGTTACCAGTAATATCAGAACTTTTGTAAACTACTGTGTTCCCAGTGGGTTCAGAACTTCTTACCTTATACATTTTCACAAACAGGTTTCTGTTTTGCAGCGTGCCAGGGTCAGAACCTTTGAATTCATTTTTATCAGCAACACGTTGATTTCTTTTTTTCTTTTTTATTATTTTGCTATAACTCTCCATTCCATTAATCAACATACATCAAAAGTATTTCCTTCACACTTTATTTTGGTTCTTTAAAACAAAAGACGAAAAATATTTTCTTAAAACAAAACAAGTTCATTTCTTTCTTATATTGTACATATTCAATATGGTTGTAATAGTAACTTTGGACTTATTTTTACTTGCAATCCCCATTCGTACATATGTACCCCCATCCCCTAAAATATTGTAATAGGGTAGGGCTTTACATTTCTGCAATTTATTGTCTTCCTTATACTGTATAAGTAATTAGGCGTGTATGGCAAGATAAAAACCAACAAGTAGACCACCCTAATCAAAGACAAATATATGCAATCAAACACACTTGCACACATGCACCCTTAGGGTAATCTCACTTGTTGCCTTACAAAAACGGCCATGTTATGCATGTGGGATGTCTTAGCCCAAACAAATAAAAAATACAAGATCATAGTCCCTCGATGATGCTATCAAAGTTTCCTATCAAAATGATCTTAGTCCCTAAAGAAAAGTGTTATGTCATCTCACAACATTGCTATCATGGTCATACGAAGACCCAAACGTCCGTCCCTTCACATCCAACGATGGGGCTTCTTACCAAAACAGTGGGAAGATAGAAACATCTAAAGGAGGAGGAAAATCATATCTAAGACCTTTCGAGTAGGTAGGTTCGCTATGAGTTACTCGCTTGCTCACAATAAAACATTTTATACACTTACACTTCCATCTTTGAACTATTTTCGAAACAAACACTTTGTAGGTGTTCTTATAGAAACGAGAACCATTACAAAGTCATGTTTTCAAAATACTTTCAAAACACATCTCACAAACACATCTTTGAACTATTTTTGAAACAAACACTTTGTATACATTCTTATAGAAACAAGAATCATTACAAAGTTACATTTTTCAAAATACTTTCAAAAACCACACCACAAGCACATTCAAACAAAAAGCAAGTGATCTAGCGAGTAACTAAGAGCCCATGGAAAACCATGGATGAAAAGGGTGCTAATACCTTCCCTTCTCATAATCTACCCCCCGAACTCAAAAACATCTCTAAAGGTCTTTCCTGTGCTTTTTCACCTTTTCTTTTGGATAAAAGAAAAGTCGGTGGCGACTCTTGCTAAACCGCAACATTTGCGAACACAAATGCAAAACACCTCAAGTCAATTCTCCCATCGTATCACAGAACTAGAAACTCTGCTGGGGAAGATAAATAAAAGTGAGGTTACCTTAGGGCTAGATCACATTTATTTGCTTACATTGTTTGACTTGTTTGATTTACATTATGGTTCTTTGTTTGGGTTTGAAATCCTCTACCCGGATTTGGGATACATTATAGGTAAATAGCAATATGTTGTGGAAATTGTGCGGGGTATACCGACATGGTCTAAGCAATAGCTATGTTAGTGTGACTTATTTGTGGGTACCGGTAGCCTTTGAGTTAATCAAAGAGAATACGGGGCCGCTGAGTGATGTCATGAAGCACTAATGAACTTCTATAACCCTTTACTTGACCAACTTGGCCTTTAGGATGTAGTGAGATGACCGGCTTTGGTACAGTCCGAAGTTGATAGATACTCGATACTACACTCATTGAGGTTTGGTTTCTTGGGATATTTCGATCGCCATTAAAGAGGCTTGAGCTGAAACAATGACCAAGGAAACAATCCGGTGATATTGAGCTCCTTAGAACTCGATTACTATTATTAGGACATGTTTAAGCCAACTAAACTTCAAGAGGGTACTTACCTATAAAACCCCATGCAAGCCTAAACTAAGAACTTGTTTGTTTTGCATACTTGTACATAACATCATGGACATCATGAGCATCATATACATCACTAACCATTTCAAGGATTTTGGAGATTCATCTTTGTTTTTGTTTTGTAGGATATGGATTCACTTTGCAGGAAAACTATCCAAGTCAACCTTGTAAGAATTCCTCCACAACTTAAGGAGCTAGCTTCAAGGATCCCTGAGAACTCTCCATTCACCGAGAGACATGGTCGTCTACTCAACTTGGTCACCTCCAACACAGAGGAGGATATGATGAAGGTGCTCTTCCAGTTCTTTGATCCTTTGCACCATTGCTTGACATTTCCCAACTATCAGCTTGTGCCCACTTTGGAAGAATTCTCTCAACTATTGAGGATTCCCATTCTCAATAAACTACCTTTTAACGGTACAGAAAGAGACCTAAAGCCAGAAGAGATTGCTCAAGCTCTGCACTTGTACTCATCTGATGTCACAACTCATTGGGAAACCATAAGTGGTGTCAAAGGCTTCTTAGCAAAGTTCCTGTTTGAGATAGTCCAAAGCTGTTGGAATTCCCTAGACTTGCAAGCCTTTGAGGAAATTGCAGCTCTCCTCATCTATGTTATGGTTTTGTTTCCAAATCCTGACCAACTCATAGATGTGAACACGTCAAAATCTTCATATCATGCAACCCAGTGCCTACATTGCTAGGGGATATCCTACACTCTTTTCACACCCACACAATGAGGAAAAGAAGTGTCCTTATGTGTTGCACTCCTCTCCTAGAAAGATGGTTTATTTCTCATCTTCCCCAATCAGTATTAAAGAATGACAAAGGTTCAAGGTGGTCACAAAGGTTAATGACGCTCAAACATTCAGATATTCATTGGTGCTCTCGATCCAGAGAGAATGTTATCATTGTTGACTGTTGTGGGGAATTCCCTAATGTCCCTCTAATTGGAATTAGGGGAGGCATCACCTATAACCCATGTTTAGCTCTAAGATAGTTTGGTTATGCCCGAAGGGACGGCCCGCACAAGCTGCTGATTCAAGGTTTGGTATTCGACTACGACAATGACGGTCAAGGTCTTTGCCAGATATTCATCCGAGCTTGGAGGATGCTAAACAAGGTGGATAGAAAGACTTTGGGACATAAGAATTCCATCCCTCTTGAGCCTTACCTCAAGTGGGTACGAACCCGCGCTCAAAGTCTTATGATGCCTTATCCTTCCATCCTTCTGGTGATCATTGAGCCTGTCAAGGAGGGAGAAATTCCATACACTATCCTACATCCTGACATGCCCACATCTCTTGAAGACCTACAAAGGGATTGGATACAACTCAAAGGAGAGCAAGATACTTTCGAAGCCCAATTCTACGCAAGAGAGAAGAAGGTTGATGAAATCACTGGGCTACTTCATGAGGAGCAGACTCTAAATGCCTACATTGCACCAAAGAGGATGTGCACTACTTTTTTATCTTAGAGTTTTGTATTATTTTGTCCAAAGGACATTGATGTACTCAAACTTTATCTTATTAATATAATGTGTGTCTCCTTTTTGTCTAAAATGAACTTGAATATTTAAAAACCTTGAAAACATTGCATGTGCACATATCATTCATCATAACATAAATAGGTCTTTTGCAACGAGTTTCCTCATACCTCTACTATTTATTTCAGTAAGATGGATCTCGAACAAACAGTCAAAGATCTCCAAGCTCAGAACACGCAGTTTCAACAATTGCTCATGACCGTAGCCAAGGGGCAAGAAGAGTTGAAGACTCTACTGGCTGAGGAAAGGAAAAAGAAAACAAAGAAAAGTCACCAGGGTTTTAAACATGGGGAGAAGGTTTCAAGGGCAGACTAGAAGAACCTTGAATTTTGCAACAACATCCGGTGAGGGAGAAAGGAAAGGAAAGGAAACGGTGGTTCCGTCAGAATCTGAAGAGGAGGGAGAAGAGGAAGACTACTCTGAGGAACATTATCCTCCAGCTGATGATAAGTACATACATCTTGAAGAGCGTTTGAGCGCTATGGAAATACAAAAGGTGCCAGGTCTGGACTTTGAAGAATTAGGACTACTGTCAGGGATTATGATTCCTCTGAAATTCAAAGTGCCTTTATTTGCAAAATATGATGGAGTGTCATGTCCTAAGATTCACCTCTGATCATATGTGATTAAGATCCAACCACACTCCGCTGATAAAGACTTGTGGGTGCATTTTTTCCAAGATAGCCTATCTGGAACACAACTTGACTGGTTCTACCAACTAGAAAGGGCCAACATCCACAACTGGGAAGACCTTGCCCCAAATTTCTATAAGCAATATCAATATAATGCTGATTTGGCACCTACCCGTACTCAACTTCAGAGTATGGTTATGGCTTCCAATGAGGGTTTCAAGGATTACACGCAGAAATGGAGAGATCTAGCTGGAAGAGTTTAGCCCCCCTGTCTGAAAGAGAGTTGGTGGACATGTTCTTAGGCACTCTATCGGGCCCTTTCTTTAACCATTTAGTTGGAAGCTCATCTGCAGGATTTACTGAGTTAATACTGACCGGAGAAAGGGTGGAAGCAGGCATAAAAAGTGGAAAGATTCAGAAGGATTCATCTGCCTCTACAGCTGTGAGGAAGCCTTTCATTGGGAAGAAAGGAGTAGCTATTGTATATCCACAAAGGAACCAAGGGAGAGCCGAACGCCAACCAATGGTAGGGGCTGTTATGATCCCAAAGCCTACATCTGATCAACCACGAAGTAATCAACCGAGGGTGGAAAGGCCAATTCGGTAATTCACTAGAATCAATATGACTCTGTCCCAAGTATTACCGCATCTTCTGAAATCCAATTTGGCACCTTTAAAAGAAGCTCCAAATAACCCCAACAAAACGTCCCCTCATTACCACCCAAATGCCCATTGCGCATATCATTCCGAAAGTCTGGGTCATGACACTAACAACTGTTGGGCCTTGAAAAACAAAATTCAAGACATTATAGAGGCAAAAGAGATTGAGTTTGATGCGCCCGAGAAGCCAAACGTCATTTCTGCTCCTATGCCCAAGCATGGTCACAACACCAATGCAGTTGAAGAAGATTTGTTTGTTACCACAGTTGATGAACTCGTGACTCCACTTCCAATCATTAAGATAAACTTGTTGAAAGCCGGTGTATTCTCGGGTTGTAATGAAGAATGCCACCTTTGCTTATCCTTACCAAGTGTTTTCCCTTTGTTGAAAACAAGCATTCAACACTTGATAGACAACAAAGAGATTTTGTTTGAAAGTACTCCTGTTTCACCTGATCTTGTTGAAGACGTTTCAATCATCACCATCTCCGCCAATTCTTCCAGGGTCTCCAAAAGACCCGTTAGAATTACATCGGTTCCAAAAACTACTCCTCTTATAATCACAATGCCTGGGCCAGTCCCGTATGAAGCAGACAAAATTGTGCCGTGGAATTTTGGTGGGGACATCTACTACCATGGCATCAAACAAGATGGGCTGGTCGCCGAAGAGATAAACTCCGAAGAAGAAGACTTCGATATCAGCAATATTGTGGGAACCAGTAATATTACCCGAAGCGGTAGAATCTTCTCTCCAGAAATTTTTCCCCCAAAGGCAGTTTTTGGACCCGTGGCTGCTCCGAAGGTCATTTCTGTACTGCTAATCATCTCTGCAAGTGCTCCTATTGACGAAGACGATACAACCCCTGTTGTCATTTCTACCAACCCTCATGCTGCTGAAACTCGAGGAAAAAGTATTCAAGTGGAGCATGTCCGGATGAAGGCTCAACCACTGACTATCCCTGAAACCTCCAAGAAGGAAATGGATGAGATCCTGAAAATAATAAAGAGGAGTGACTACGACGTAGTTGAACAGTTGGGGTAGACTCCCTCCAAAATTTCCATGCTGGCATTGTTACTGTGTTCCGAGGCACATGCGAAAGCCCTGGTCAAGTTCCTAAAGACAACCCATGTGCCTCAAGAGACATCTGCTGACCAATTTCAAGATTGCGTGGCCAGCTTGACGGTGGATAACGACCTAGGCTTCTCGGATGCTGATCTGACACCAAGGGGAAGAAAGCACAACGAGGCATTGCATGTCTCTGTGGAATGTAGAGGCACAACTCTGGCCCATGTCTTGGTGGACACTGGCTCATCTTTGAATGTTTTACCGAAGAAAGCTCTCGACAGGCTAGACTGCGAAGGACTGACGTTGAAACCCAGTACCTTAGTCGTAAGTGCGTTTGATGGCTCAAAGAGGATGGTACACGGGGAGGTGGATATCCCCATAAAGGTTGGGACTCAAACTTTCAACTCAACCTTCTATGTAATGGACATCCGCCCCTCTTACTCCTGTATGCTAGGACGACTGTGGATCCATAATGCTGGAGCTGTCACCTCTACACTGCACCAGATGCTGAAATATCCAGTCCAGGGAGAGATTATCATTGTCCACGGAGAGGAAGAATATATGATTATCCACCTCAATTCCTTAAGGTATGTGGAATTGGACGTTGAGTTCATTGAAACTCCTTTTCAACATTTCGAGGAAGTCCCCCAAGAGGTAGAAGTAACCAAGACTGTGTCCCAGATTCCCAAGATTACAAGACCTCCACTCCGGATGTCTTCTCTGAAGGACGCCAAGCCAGTAGTAGGGGAGGATGGATGCACCATCTGGGGGAAACTTCTGGATATTCCGTATAAATCTGACAAGTTTGGCTTAGGGTTCACTTCAAGTGCTCAGAAGGCTGTACGCTGTACCCGTGCTGGAGGGCCACCCTTGAAGATTAGCAACCAAGAGGTCAATACGGTGGAAGATGGTGAAGAGGATTGCAGCTTGGAGGATTGGATATTTCCAACTGTCAACGAAGGACTTTGCAATTGGGAGGCCAGAGACTTTGTCCCAATAACTTTCATCCCTCAGTAATTTATCTATTACATTTTTGTTGGATGTGTAATATTGAAAAACAATTCGCACTCTCAAAAACTTGTGTCTTACACGAGGCACAATGGTCCATTTGTAAGGGTTATTATTTCATCTTCATATGACATTCAATGAATCATGAACGTTTTTCGTATACAAACTTTTGTGCTCATTGTTTTTCTTTTACATTTTATTTTTAAGGATGGCTATACCCTTACACACACCCACACTTACAAATGCAGGTACCCCTCCATTCTGGATCCCATGGGTAACGATACTACTATGGCCTTTTGTGACTCTGAGGATCTAATCTACCAAGCCGAAGACAAAGGTGAGAAAGATTGTGAAGTACCAGGGGATTTGGCCAGACTACTACAACAAGAGGAAAGAGTTATTCAGCCTCACGAGGAACCCGTGGATACAATCAACCTGGGTACTGAGGAGGATAAAAAAGAAGTCAAGGTGGGTGCCAATCTAGAGCCCAGTGTCAAGGAGCGTCTGATTCAGCTATTGCATGATTATGTTGAGATCTTTTCTTGGTCATATGAAGATATGCCGGGACTTGATACGAACATCGTGGTACATCGTCTCCCCACAAGAGAAGATTGTCCGCTAGTAAAAAAAAAAGTCTGCCGCATGAGACCTGATATGTCAGAAAAGATCAAAGCGGAGGTCATGAAGCAATTCAATGCTGGATTCTTGGCTGTCACTTCCTATCCCCAATGGGTTGCCAACATTGTTCCCGTACCTAAAAAAGACGTTAAAGTACGAATGTGTGTGGACTATAGAGATTTGAATAGGTCCAGCCCTAAAGATGATTTTCCACTCCCCCACATTGATATCCTGGTTGACAATACGGCCCAACACAAAGTGTTTTCCTTCATGGACGGATTCTCAGGTTACAACCAAATCAAAATGGCACCTGAGGACATGGAGAAAACAACATTTGTCACACAGTGGGGCACATTCTACCACAATGTGATGCCATTCGGACTGAAGAATGCTGGGGCAACCTATCAACGCGCCATGGTAGATTTATTTCACGACATGATACATCATGAAATAGAGGTCTACGTAGACGATATGATAGCCAGATCACAATCAGAAGAGGGGCACTTGGATCACTTGCAAAAGTTGTTTGAGAGACTGAAGAAGTACAAGCTGAGGTTGAATCCAAACAAGTGCACATTCGGAGTACGGTCTGGTAAACTCCTAGGCTTTATCGTCAGTAACAAAGGTATTGAGGTCGATCCTGCCAAGGTTAAAGCAATACAAGAGATGCCTGCTCCTTGTACTGAGAAGGAAGTCAGAGGATTCTTTGGACGCTTGAACTATATTTCCAGATTCATTTCTCACCTAACAGCTACTTATGAACCAATCTTCAAACTATAGAAGAAAGATCAGGTAGTCCGATGGAATGATGAGTGCCAGGTTGCTTTTGACAAAATCAAAGAGTACTTACAAGAGCCTCCTCTATTGATGCCACCAGTCGAAGGAAGACCACTGATCATGTATATGACTGTTTTAGAAAACTCAATGGGGTGTGGATTGGGGCAGCATGACGAGTTTGGCCGAAAAGAGCACGCTATTTATTACCTGAGCAAAAAGTTTACCAAATGTGAAACCAGATATTCACTGCTCGAGAAAACTTGCTGCACTCTGGCATGGGCTGCTCACCGGCTAAGACAGTACATGCTGACTCATACTACCTTGTTGATATCTAAGATGGATCCGATAAAGTACATCTTCGAGAAGCCTGCTCTGTCTGGGAGAATAGCTAGATGGCAGATGATCCTAAAATAATATGACATACAATATACTACCCTGAAAGCTATAAATGGCAGTGTGCTAGCTGATCATCTTACTCATCAAGCTGTAGAAGACTATCAGTCCATGAATTTTGAATTCCCATATGAAGACATCATGACATTAGAAAACTGTGAAGAAATTAGGCCATATGACGAACCTGAACAAGAATCCTGATGGACCTTGTTCTTTGATGGGGCATCCAATGCACTTGGTAATGGTATCGGTGTTGTAATCATATCTCCGGAAGGGTGTCATACTCCCTTTACTGTTATACTTTGCTTCAATTGTACAAACAACATGGCGGAGTATGAAGCATGCATCTTTGGCCTCAGAGCTGCCATAGACTTGGGAATCAAATCTTTAGATGTGTTTGGAGATTCAGCTTTGGTCATCAGTCAGATCAAAGGGGAATGGAACACCAAGCACCCAAACCTTATCCTTTACAAAGAACATGTTTTGACATTGCTACCACATTTTGAGAAGATTACCTTTGAGCATTTCCTGCGAGAATAAAATCAGCTAGCAGACGCTCTAGCCACAATGTCATCTATGTTTAAACTTAATTGGGATAACGAGGCTCCCCAAATCACCATCGAAAAAATTGATGAACCAGCACACTGTCACGAGATTAATACTGAAGAAATAATGGACCAGCCTTGGTTTCATGAAGTCGAGGTATCTCGAGGTTCAAGAATATCCGGAAGGAGCTTCAATCAATGATAAGAATTTCTTAAGGAGATTTTCTGCTAAGTTTTTCCTTAGTAATGGCATCTTGTACAAACGCAATCATGACTCCATTTTGCTCCTGTGCATGGATAAGGTTGAAGCTGAAAAGATCATGGCCGAATTACATGAAGGTACCTTTGGCACTCACTCCAGTGGGCATACGATGGCGAAGAAAATCCTACGGGAAGGATATTATTGGTCTACCATGGAAGCGGATTGCTATCGACACTCTCAAACCTGTCATAAGTGTCAAATTTATGCTGACAAGGTACACGTACCTCCGGTTCCTCTGAATGTCTTAACGGCTCCTTGGCCCTTCGCTATGTGGGGAATTGATATGATTGGAGAGATCAAGCCTACAACCTACAATGGACACCGCTTCATCCTAGTGGCGATTGACTATTTTACCAAGTGGGTTGAAGCAGCTTCCTTATCTTCCATTACTAAGAACGTCGTTGCCCGCTTCATCAAGCAAAATCTAATTTGCCAGTACGGTATCCCGGAAAGGATCATCATTGACAATGGTACAAATATTAACAATACTATGATCACCGCCTTGTGAGAGCAATTCAAGATTCAACATCATAATGCTTCTCCCTATCGGCCCAAGATGAATGGTGTTGTCGAAGCTGCGAATAAAAACATTAAGAAGATCATACAGAAAATGACAGTCACATACAAAGACTGGCATGAGATGTTACCATTCGCTCTCCATGGGTACCGTACCACGGCTCGCACATCAACCGGGGAAACACCTTATTATTTGGTTTACGGTATGGAGGTTGTCTTGCCTATTGAGGTTCAGATCCCCTCTCTGAGAATTATGAAGGATGTAGGGTTGAATGAAAACGATTGGATCCAGACTCGACTTGATCAACTGAACTTAATTGATGAAAAAAGGCTTACTGTTGTTTGCTATGGTCAGGTGTATCAAAAGCGGATGATAAAGACTTTCAACAAGAAAGTCAGGCGCCAAGTATATCAAGTGGGGGATCTAGTGATCAAACGTATCATTTTGCCACAAAGTGATCCCAGGGGCAAATGGACGCCTACCTATGAAGGACCATTTGTAATCAAAAACATATTCTCCGGTGGGGCAATGATCTTGACCACAATGGACAGCGACGACCTACCACACCCTGTGAACACGGACATAGTCAAAAGATACTACGCATAAGAGACCCGCTAGGTTGACACACCTAGGAAAAACAAGGGGCATCCCGGCGAACCAAAAAGGTTCGGGCAAAAATTAGGGATAAAATGAAAAAATCTGTACACCCGGCAAGTTGAAAACCCGAAAGGGCGACTTGGGCAAAAAAGGGTTTCCCGGTGGACTAAAAACCCGAAAGGGCGGTCCAGGAAAAAGTTAGGGAATTAAAGCGTATGACTATGTCCCGTCGGATCACTTTATGGACAACCTTTGACTTCCACTGACAAATTCAGAGTTTCTGATCAATTCAATCATCCTCGGACGAAGAAACAAATAGACGAGATATTCAGAGATATGAAGGCTATAGCGGGATGGGAACCCCATGGGATTATTACACATAGTCATCTTTCTTTGTATCAAAGTTTTCTTATTTTACGACAACATTCTCTTACTAGAATATTTGTATCCTTTGTACAAATATTTTATTCAAAATCAATACAAAGATATCCCTTTGAAAGTGCAAAAAACTATTTGTCTTTTCTTTACGTTTGTGTTTTGTTTAAAAAAAGTTTAATGATTCATTGATGAACATATGCATTTGAACATGATTACTACTTACAAATAAACAAAATGAGAGAGACAATTACTGATGGTTCGAATGGATAGGGAAATACCTCTAGACTATTACCCCAGAAATCCCCACAATACGTCATTTAAATCTCCAGCGGAACAAAATTTCAAATTATTAATCCTCAGTAGAAATCGTCAAATTTCTCAGGATTCCCCAAGAGGATCTTACAAGCAGTACACGTCATTGCCCTCACAACAAAATTTACTCCTCTCAACAAGAGTTCATCAGTACTTCAACTTCAAGACATGAAAATTCACATATCCTCAGCAGCATTTAGGGATTTATTTTCCTCAATCAAATAGCAATACAGCAAATCAGCTCACATGCGCACACATTACATCCATACATCATAAACATTGATAAAGCAAATACATTGCATCATACATTTCATACAACATAACTTTATATTTTAGCTAACGTTTTACCCTTTTGAGGATAAGATTAACAGCTACCATTAACAACGTACAACCTTGATACAGTACGGATATGCTCCAAACACGGATGCCATTCTGATACTCATTCAGATTCAACTTTCAGATACAATACAGATACGCTCCAGACACGGATGCCATTCTGATACTCATTCAGATTCAACTTTCAGATACAGTACAGATACGCTCCAGACACGGATTCCATTCTGATACTCATTCAGATTCAACTTTCAGATACAATACAGATACGCTCCAGACACGGATTCCATTCTGATACTCATTCAGATTCAACTTTCAGATACAGTACATATACGCTCAAGACACAGATGCCATTCTGATACTCATTCAGATTCAGACTCCAGATACAGTACAGATACGCTCCAAACGTGGATGCCATTCTAATACTCATTCAGATTCAGACTCTAGATACAGTACATATATGTTCCAGACACGGATGTCATTATGATACTCATTAAGATTCAGTCTCCAGATACAGTACAGATACGGTCCAGACACGGATGCCGTTCTGATACTCATTAAGATTCAGTCTCCAGATACAGCTCAGATACGTTCCAGACACGGACTCCGTTATGATACTCATTCTTTCAGCTTACAACTTACAATTCAACAAATATTCTTGGATGGCATCTAGAAGCCCATCTCCAACAAGATTCTATCACCTCTCCAAATGGCATCTTTAAGCCCATTCCTCCTATCTCCGCTGAGTGCAAATTTATGGTCACTCTAGTGTCCAATCATCTTCCACCTTCGAGTCACAAATGGAAAATCTCACCAATCTAACTCTTCAGGTTAAAGAAGATTGAACAGGGGCAGCTATTGTACCCTAAAATTTGCTCTCTCATTTCTCAAGGAATCACCCTAGATTCTCAAGTTTTCTCTCATATAATTTCAAGCCTTAAATTATCATTTTTTCCAAGCAAACCATTCACAAGGGAAAAATGGTCATTTTCATGCTGAGAAGTCTAACATTGATTTTTGGACCAAAACCAAGTTTCAAGAATCACATTTCCTTAAGACATGTTGGAATATGAAGTTTGTATCATCAAAAAGTTCAAAGTCAAATTTACTATGGAAAAGCCAAATTTCTAAATACTTGGGATTTTTTCTAAGCATTTAAGAAAATGACACTTCAGAACTTCTGAGCCAGCCTCCAGGCAGGAGCAGTCAAAAGTTGTAAACATGGTTCAACACATAGTCTTCAGTCAGAACATGGCTTTTCAACATCTACATAAGTTCAGTCATAGTTTGATAGGGTAGTGCAAATAAGGTAATAAAGCGTAATACGAAGCCTGAAAGCCCCTTCAGAACATGCTGGAGCCAGAAGGTAAAAGGATCAGAAGATTGGATGCTACGCTGAAGCAGAACTTCTAATCCAGAGTTTTCAAAGATAAATCAAAGAAGGTTACTGGAAATCCTGAGGAATCCTTCAGAACATGCTGAGGCAAGAAAGTACAAAGATCAGAAGTTGGATTTTTGTCTTAGATAGAACTTCTGATCCAGAATTAAGCAATGATGCCAAATCTCAAATTACAGGATTTCTGATTTTGACAAATCTCATCATCATTTAATGCTCATTTAATGCTCACAAACACTTTTGAGTCTTTATCTAAAGGATCTCCCCACGTGTGGCATAGAAACACCCTTGTTATCCTTAAAAGCAACTTTTATACAGATGTATGGGAGGGTCCATGCGTTAATTTTCGCTTGTGGGTTTACTTTTCCTTAAATCCCTGCTTGCTAATCTAGTCTAGGCTAAAAAACTGTCAACTATCACACCCTTTTTTTGAACTTGCTTCAAGAACAAGTCAGCATCTAGCGTATGATGTTGGCGCTACTTGACCTCTCCAAAACTACAAAATCTTTGCCTATAAATAGAACACCATTGGTCACTAAGAAAGGGTCCAAAAAAAAATTTGTGAAAAAGGTAAAAAATTTGAGAAAGAAAAGCCTTGAATCCCTGCCAAAATTCCAAGAATTCTAAGAACTGTAAACACAACACATAAAACCTTGTTAACTTTTGATTCCTTGCATTCAAAACTCCATTTGTTCTCAACTATCTCTTGACTAAAACCATCCGCACAGTTTTTGATTCATATATTAGAAACTGCCCTAACTCTTGTATTCATACTACCTCACATTCTCTATCCATCTGCTCAAAGAAATCAGAACATCACCTCTTTACTGTACCAGAAGTTGAGAACCTCCATCCTGCAGAGTACGTTAAGAAGTTTCTCAGAACCTCACCAGAATTCAGGATCAACCTCTGTCCCATAGAATCTTTTCAGCTACAAGGTAAGCTTCTACTGACTCTTATCACGTTACTTGAAGTATTAACATATTTACATTCTCAAAAATACAATGTAGATATCATGTTTCAGATGATGTACATATTCTGAGATTTCATGCATCTGTATGCCTAAGTAGGGACTAAACCATCTTAGAACTTCTTGAGGAAATTAGAACTCAGAATTAGGATTAGCAAATACATGCTTGCCTCTGACTTATAGTTCTGATATTTCTTATTTTCTGAAACACCATGACACTTGCTATAACTATTCTATACATGTCTTCTGTTTTATGGAGAAATAACCAAATTACAGATGTTCTGACTAGCATAGAGAGAGAGACCAAGTTCTGTCAGTGGCGCCAGCATTTCTGGAGTCTGTTTTGTTACCAGTAATATCGGAACTTCTGAAAACTACTGTGCTCCCAGTGGGTTCAGAACTTCTGACCTTATACATTTTCACTAACAGGTTTCTGTTTTGCAGCGTGCCAGGGTCAGAACCTCTGACTTCATTTTTATCAGCAACACCTTGATTTCTTTTTTTCTTTTTTATTATTTTGCTATCACTCTCCATTTCATTAATCAGCAAACATCAAAAGTATTTCCTTCACACTTTATTTTGGTTCCTTAAAATAAAAGACCAAAAATATTTTCTTAAAACAAAACAAGTTCATTTCTTTCTTATATTGTACATATTCAATATGGTTGTAATAGTAACTTAGGACTTATTTTTAGTGGCAATCCCCATTCGTACATATGTACCCCCATCCCCTAAAATATTGTAATAGGGTAGGGCTTTACATATCTGCAATTTATTGTCTTCCTTATAATGTATAAGTAATTAGGCGTATATGGCAAGATAAAAACCAACAAGTAGACCACCCTAATCAAAGAAAAATATATGCAATCAAACACACTTACACCCTTAGGGTAATCTCACTTGTTGTCTTACAAAAACGACCATGTTATGCATATGGGATGTCTTAGCCCAAACAAGTCAAAAATACAAGATCATAGTCCCTCGATGACGCTATTAAAGTGTCCTATCAAAATGATCTTAGTCCCTAAAGAAAAGTGCTAAGTCATCTCACAACATTGCTATCATGGTCATACGATGACCCAAACGCCCGTCCCTTCACATCCAACGATGGGGCTTCTTACCAAAACAATGGTAAGATAGAAACATATAAAGGAGGAGGAAAAGAATATCTAAGACCTTTCGAGTAGGTAGGTTCTCTATCGGTTACTCGCTTTCTCACAACAAAATTTTTTATACACCTACACTTCCATCTTTGAACTATTTTTGAAACAAACACTTTGTAGGCGTTCTTATATAAACGAGAACCATTACAAAGTTATGTTTTCAAAATACTTTCAAAACACATCTCAAAAACACATCTTTGAACTATTTTCGAAACAAACACTTTGTATACATTCTTATAGAAACGAGAATAATTACAAAGTTACATTTTTCAAAATACTTTCAAAAACCACACCACAAGCACATTCAAACAAAAAGCAAGTGATCTAGCGAGTAACTAAGAGCCCATGGAAAACCATGGATGAAAAGGGTGCTAATACCTTCCCTTCTCATAATATACCCCCGAACTGAAAAACATCTCTAAAGGTCTTACCTGTGCTTTTTCACCTTTCCTTTTGGATAAAAGAAAAGTCAGTGGGACTCTTGCTAAACCGCAACATTTGCGAACACAAACGCAAAACACCTCAAGTCAGTTCTCCCACCGTATCACAGTAACCTTCGTGGGAAATAATCACATCACCAATTCTGTTACCTAGTGCATTGGAAGCTGCATCAAAAACAATAGTCTATCGGGATCCCTGCTCAGGTCCTTCATACAGTCTAGGATTTTTCATAATCCATAATCAGCATGATATTCTCGTCCGGGAATTCAAAGTTCATAGATTGGTAGTCATCCACAGCTTGATGCACCAAATGATCTGCCAACACACTTACTTTGATTGCCATTTGAGTAGTGTACTGGATATCATATTCAGTTAAAATCATTTTCCATTGAGCTATTCTTATGGAGAGAGCTGGCTTCTCGAAGATGAACTTGATGGGATCCATCTTAGAGATCAATATAGTAGTATGAGTCAACATATACTGTCTTAGTCGGTGAGCAGCCCATGCCAAAGCACAACAAGTTTCCTCAAGTAGTGAATATCTTGTTTCACAGTTGGTAAACTTTTTGCTAAGGTAGTATATTGCATGCTATTTTTGACCAGACTCGTCATGTTTCCCTAACACACACCCCATTGAATTCTCTAACACGGTTAAGTACATGCTTAGAGGTCTTCCTTCAACTGGTGGAATCAAGATTGGAGGCTCTTGAAGGTATTCCTTAATTTTATCAAAATCCATTTAACAGTCGTCATTCCATTTGACTACTTGATCTTTCTTTAATAGCTTGAAAATTGGTTCGTAAGTAGCATTTAAGTGAGAGATGAATCAAGCAATGTAGTTGAGTCGTCCTAAGAAACCTATGACCTCCTTCTTAGTATGACGAGCTGGCAGTTCTTGGATAGCTTTAACTTTGGCAGGAACGACTTCAATACCTTTGCCACTGACGACAAAGCCTAGGAGCTTTCTAGATCTCACCGTGAAGATGCATTTGCTTGGATTTAGCCTCAGCTTGTATCTCTTCAGCCTGTTAAACAATTTCTGCAAATAAATAAGGTGCTCTTCTTCAGTTTGGGATATTGCTATCATGTCATTACCATATACTTATATCTCATGATGAATCATGTCATGAAATAAAGCCACCATAGCTCGTTGATAAGTTGCGCCTACATTCTTCAGCCCAAAAGGCATGACCTTATAACAGAAGGTGTCCCACTCTGTGACAAAAGTGGTTTTCTCCATGTCTTTAGGCTCCATTTTGATTTGGTTATAACCCGAGAAGCCATCCATGAAGGAGAATACCTTGTGTTAAGCAGTGTTGTCAACCAAGACATTAATATGTGGTAGTGGGAAATCAACTTTGGGGCTTGTCCTATTTAAATCCCTGTAGTCTACATACATACAGACCTTATCGTCTTTCTTTGGTACTGGAACGACATTTGCAACCCATTGGGGATACGATATCACTTCCAAGAAACCTGCATTGAACTGTTTCATTACCACAATTTTGATTTTCTCTAACATGTCAGGACGCATGTGATGAAACTTTTGTTTGATCGGAGAAAAACCCTCTTTCATTGGCAGACGATGAACTATTATATCAGTATTGAGCCCTGACATGTCTTCATATGACCAAGCGAATACCTCGCCATAGTCATGCAACATCTGAACCAATCTGCTCTTGACACTGTCTTCCAGGTTGGCACCAATCTTGACTTATTTCTTATCTGCCTCAATACCCAAGTTTATCACTTCAACCTGTTCTTTGTGCAGTCGGATAGCCTTTTCCTCTTGTATCAGGAGTCTGACGAGTTCTCTAGGTATCTCACAATCTTCTTCACCTTCGTCTTCGGCTTGATAGATTGCATTTTTGAAGTCATAAAAGACAATAGCAGAATTATTGTCAATGAGATCCGAAGTTGTTGTGGATCTGTAAATGTGTGTGTGTGAATGTAAGGTCACGTGGCTATTTTGAAAATGCAGTAAAGTAAAAGAAACATAAGGAGCTCAAAATTTGAATGCAAAATCTTCCAATGTTTTCATTAAATGAGCATATGATATATTCAATGATAACCCTTAACAAATGGACCATTGTGCCCCGAGCAAGGCACAAGGTTTAAAGTCATTGTTTTAAACAAAAACTATACAGACAAACTTATTAAAGCAATAAAAATAGGAAATAGAAATTACTCCTGGATGAAGGAGATTGATACAAAGTCTTTGGCCTTCCAGTTGTTGAGTCCACTGTTAATAGTTGGGAATATCCAATCGTCTAAGTCACCATCACTATCAGTGTCTTCCAAAGCATTGACCTCATTGTTGCTAATACGGAGGGGTGGTCTTCCAGCGCCAACACGGTGAACCTCTTTTTGAGCCTTTGAAGTGAAACCCAACCCAAATTTGTCAGATTTGTAGGGGATATCAGGAAGTTGTCCCCAGAAAGTGCAACCACCATCTTCTACCACATCCCTAGCATCCTTCAAGGAAGCCATTCTTGGTGGGGTTTTATAGACCTCAGGAATAGTAGCTTTAGCAACAACAATTGTCGAAAGGATTACCTCAAATATCTGGCAGGGGTTTAAATGAATTCTCCATCCATTTAGACATATTTGAAATAATTCAAATGACTGACTATATATTCTTCCTCTCCACAGACTGTGACAACCTTCCTGTTCACTGGGTACTTTAGCTTTTGATGTAATGTAGAGGTAACTGCACTGCCCCATGCATCCATGGGCATCCGAGCAAGCATGAATAACAAGGAAAATATGGATATTTTTGAGGGTGTCTGCCTCAGTTGCTCAACTATTTTGTAGTAAATTTTATGAATGATCTTCAGAATTTCTTCCATCTCTTGTATTGATGGGTATTAAATTGTAACATCTTTGGATAGCGCCTCCATCCGGGCAGGCTCATCTACTTTCTCTTTGCCTCAGGCAGTAGCAGTTGACCCAACAACAAGGATATGAACAGGTGTTGTAGTAGTTATTGGAGGAGAGATATCCGGGGAGAAGATCATTCCTTTCCTAGTGACCTTACTAGTTCCGACAGTGTTTGTAATTTCAGGATCTTCATTTTCAATAATCAATGGCTCTTGCTTGACACCATGATAATAAACTTCTGCCCCATAGTTCTAGGGCACAACTTTGTCAGAGGAATATGGGACTGGCCCCTATGTAGTAATGATTAGGGGAGCCACTCTTAGCTCAGCAGGAATCCTTATAGGGCCTCTAAAGGTGATTCTTATAGGAGTGTTAGAAATGGTGATTATGGAAACATCTTTAAGTCTCAGTTCTTGGAAAATACTTTCAGGAAAACTCTTCACAGACGAAATTTTCTCGATCATAATTTCATGGCTATCAATCAGGCGTTGGATACCTATCTTCAACCACATATAACCATTAGTTTAGGAAGCACAATGGTAATAATTCTCAAGGCAACCCAGAAATAAACCGAATCTTAACAGATTCTTCTTAACAGTCATCAAGGGAGTAGTCAAATCACTAATGGAGGAGACATAGGGAACATCGTCAACAGCATTAACACCTTTACCATGACTGGGAATGGGTGCAGTAATCACATTGGGGCTTTCTAGAGGGTCAAACTCAATCACTTTTGTTTCAATCAAATCTTGGATTTTGCTTTTTATGGCCCAAAAATCATTGGTGTCGTGCCCAGGGCTATTGGAATGGTATGCATATCTTGCATTTGGGTTATACTTTGGGGATGATGCATTGGGATTTTGAGGAGGATCCCGCAGTGTTACCAAATATGCCTTCAACAGATGTTGTAAAGCTTGAGGCAATGGCATGTTAATCATAGTGAACTGCCTCCTCGGGGCATCTGGCCCATGCTGATTGTTTTGTTGTTGTGGTCTTCGAACTGGGGTTGGGTTAGAAATTAGCACTGCTCTATTGTACCCCAAAATTTTCCCTCTCAATTCTTAAGGCATCTCTCACAAAGATTCTCATGGTTCAAGCTTGCACAAGTACATTGGGATTTTCCAGCACCAGAATTAAAAGGAAACTGTCAAAAAGAGAGAAAATAGATAAAAATAACGTTTTGACGAGTTTGGAGGAAAATAGGTCTCCTTCGATTCAGTCCCATTCGACTGGACTTTGCACCTCCTTAGATTGCTCAAAAGTTGCTGCTAGAGTGCCTCTTTCGTCTGGGCATGTGACTTCAAAAAGGCTTCCTTCGACTCAAAAGGAAATGATCTTCATACAAGCTTCAATTGTGTTTTTGTTTCCCTCTGAAGCAGTGTCTTTCGACTCAGGAATGTCCTTCGACTCAGGAAGTAAAGGCCTCCTTTTGGTTTTCTTCAATTCAAAAAGTCAATAATCTTATGAAAGCTTCCTTCGATTCAGAAGTTAATAACCTTCTGAAAAGTGTCATTCGACTGCACCATTCGCCCCTCACCTGTTTTCCTTGGATGCATAAGTTTTCGATTGGATGAATGGCTACCTTCTTGTGACTTTCAAATTCATCTCCATGTATGATTCGAATGCGCCTTCATATCACTTTCGAATCCATTTGTAAACCCTTCTACACGCCATAGTCCTGCATTATGACACACAACTGGTGAAAACGAATGTTGTGTTGTTCTAGTCTGGTCGAAAGGTGTAGAAAGATGGAGGATTCGACTCAAAAGATCAAGTTGTACATTTAGACCCATAGGCTGGGCTACGTGTTTTCCCTTTTCAGGCCTCAAACCTATGACTCACTCTATACTTAATTGTTTATGCAATCTAAAATAGGCCTTTACCCATTTGTTGTCCAAGACCACTTGCACTTAACAGCATAATACTACCTTTTAGAAAGGTTTGTCTTGAGCCTTGTGCCTGTTTTCCTTCAAAAGGAAGCAACCCCATCTGAACCATTCATTTTACTTTTATGGCACAAGTGGGCATTTACTTTCCAGGCTGAGCCTTATTTTATTATATTTTCTCACCAAGCTTCCCAAAAGCCTTTCTCTATAAATAGAGAGTTCATTTTCACAAAAGGAGGAGAGGATCTTTGGAACTGAGGAACGAATTCCCCAAATTCTCTCAAACACAACAAAAAATTCTCAAACACTTTAACACTCGAGAAATCACAAAAAAGCCAAGAATCACATTCATTTCCTTCAAATATGAAGAACAACCCCACATTCCAGTTTCCTTCGACTCAAGGAACATCCCATTTGTTCTTTCCATCGAATCCAGCAGAAAAGTATATTTCACCTGTTTTGCTCTTTTGAATCCAGTGTCGAAGGACTACCCAGGGCCTCTTCCTTCGAATCCAGAGGCATTCAAAGCAACCGCTTCAAAGTCCAGAACATGTTCAAACCTCCAGCAAGGTAAGTCATTTTTAACCTTTGGCCGTTCGTTTCCAGCATAGCATGTAAATAAGCTTTCTTTTTCGTTTAAAACATGTACATACTATATTCTTCTTTTTGTTTTTTTTCACTCTCTTAATATGTGTCATGGTTAACCATCTTATTTGCTTTTTCTCTTGGTACATTTAAATACGCTTTAAAGAACTAATATAGTCTTAAGGTGATGTTGGCATGGCCTTGGGCCATATCGCTATTCAAACTCAAATGAAAGAGACAGGAGACAAAAAAGTTAGAAACGAAGCCTCTGGCTTCTATACTAACCTTCAGGCCAAATGAAAGAGGCAGTCGAAAGACACAACATGTTGGCCTCCAGGCCCCAATCGAAAGCCAAAATATGCTGGTTTCTAGGCCCCAGTCGAAACTCATTCTTTCACCCCTTTCAGGTAAGGTCGAAGAAGGCCAAAAATGGAAGAATCGAAGGGTTTCTACCCTAAGTCGAAAGATCCTATTTTCTTACTTTTACCTTATTTTTGCCTTTATATTTTCATGCAATTCAATCTGGTTGTAATAGTGTAGGATTTATCTTTTGCACTCTTTTATTACCTTCATATAAATGTTAATTAGGTCTGTATGGCAAGATAAAATCAACAAGTAGACAACCCAAAAATCAAAGACAAAATGCATGCAATCAAACACACTTGCACACATGCACCCTTAGGGAAATTCCACTTGTTGCCTTACAAAAATGGCCATGTTATGCATGTTGGATGTCTTAGCACAAACAAATTAAAAAGATCACAGTCCCTCGATGACGCTATCAAAGTTGCCTTTCAAAATGATCTTAGTCCCTACAGAAAAGTGCTAAGTCATTTCACAACATTGCTATCATGGTCATACGATGACCCAACGCTCGTCCCTTCACATCCAACGACGGGGCTTCTTATAAAATCAATGGTAAGGTAGAAACATCTAAAGGAGGAGGAAAAACACATCTAAAACCTTTTGAGTGGGTGGATTACTTTTAGTTACTTGCTCAAAATAAAAAACAAACATCCTTGCTATTTTTCAAAACAATCACATACACTTTCCAAAACATCTTCAAAACATTTTGCAAACATTGAAATATTTTCAAAAGCTCAACACTTTCCATACATTCTTACAAACGAGAATCATTGCAAAGTTCGCCTAAACGATGACACCTTTTCAAAATACTTTCAAAACCACACAAAAACACAAATTTTAAAAAAAAAGCAAGTGATCTAACAAGTAACTAAGAGCCCATGGAAAACCATGGATGGAAAGGGTGATAATACCTTCCCTTTTCATAATCTACCCCCCCCCCCCCCCCGAACTTAAGAAAATATCTTAAAAGGTCTTTCCTGTGCTTTTTCACCTTTCCTTATTGGATAAAAGAAAAGTCAGTGGCGACTCTTGCTAAACCGCAACATTTGCGAACACAATAGCAAAACCCTCAACGTCAATTCTCCCACCGTATCACAGAACTGACAACTCTGCTGGGGAATTTCTTAAAAGTGGGGTTACCTTAGGGTTAGATCAAATTTACTTGCTTACATTGTTTGATTTTCCTGCTTTATATTTTGGTTCCTTGTTTGTGTTACTGTTAAAAAAAAATCCTACACCCGGATTTGGGGGATACATTTTAGGTAAGTAGCAATAAACTGTGAGGGAGTTGTGTGGGGTATACCGACACGGTTGAAGCAGTAGCTACGTTGATGTGGCACTTTGGTTGGTACCGGTAACTCTTAAGTCAATCAAGGAGAGTACGGGGCCGCCGCGTGGTGTCATAAAGCATCAACTGACCTTAGAACCTTACTTGACCAACTTGGCCATTAGGACGTAGCGAGATGACCGGCTTTGGTGCAGTCCGAAGTTGGTTGTTACTCGATGCTACACTCATTAAGGTTAGACTCTTGAGTTTTGTTTGGTTTCGAGTCAATCGCTTATCGAACAAAACTTGGGGGAAAGATCGGTGATATTGAGATCCCTTAGAACCCGGTTACCTTTTACTAGGACAGGTTGAGCCAACTAAAACTTCAATAGGGTACTTACCTGAAACCCCATGCAAGCCTAAACCGAGGACTTGTTTGCTCTGTATATGCACTTATACATAAACATCATAACATCATAACATCATAAACTTCATAAACATCAGTAACCATTTCAAGTATTTTTGGATATATCTTTGTTCTGTTTTGTAGGACATGGCCTCCGCTCGTAGGAACACTATCCAAGTCAGTCTTGTGAGGGTACCTCCACAACTCAAGGATTTAGTATCAAGGGTCCCTGAAGATTCCCTGTTCACCAAAAGACATGGACGACTCCTTAGTTTGGTTACCTCAAGTATTGAAGATGAGATGATAAAGGTGCTTGTCCAATTTTTCGACCCTTTCCATCATTGCTTCACTTTTCCTGATTACCAACTTGTGCCCACTTTGGAAGAATTTTCTCAACTCATGGGGGTCCCTATTCTTAATTAGTTACCTTTCAACGGTATTGAAAGAGACCCTAAACCTGAGGAAATTGCTCGAGCTCTACATTTGCAACTATATGACATATTAGCAAATTGGGTAACAAGGAGTGGTGTTAAAGGGTTACGCAAAGTTTTTTTTGGAGAAGGCTCAAGAGTGTTGGAATACTTTGGATCTACAAGCCTTTGAGGAAATTCTGGCTCTCTCATCTATGGATTGGTACTATTTCCAAATCCTGACCAATTTATAGATGTGAATGCGATTAAGATTTTCATATCTCGTAATCCGATGCCTACATTGCTTGGAGACATATTGCATTCTCTTCACTCTCGCACTTTGAAGAAAAGGGGGACCTTGATGTGTTGCACTCCTCTATTGGCTAGGTGGTTTATTTTGCACCTACCTCGATCCGTGGTAAAGAATGAACAAAGTATGAGATGGTCTAAAAGATTGATGTCACTTTCGCATGCTGATATCCGTTGGTATTATCGCTCCTTATAAGACATTACCATCATTGATCGCTGCGAAGAATTCCCTAATGTCCCTCTACTTGGCATTAGGGGGGGCATTACTTACAACCCTTGTTTAGATTTGCAGAAATTTGGATACGCTAGAAGAGATGGTCCTTATGAGGTACTCATCCAAGGAATTGCATTTGACTACGAAAGCGATACCCAAGGTTACCGTCAAAAATTTATACGAGCTTGGGGTATGGTTAACAAAGTTGATAGCAAGACATTGGGTTGTAAGAATTCCATTCCTTTGGAACCTTATCTTAAATGGGTAAGGGCTCGCACCAAAGTCTCAAGATTCTTTATGAAGCAGTCTTACCTATTATCATGGAGCCAGTAGTCGAGGGAGACATTCCACATACGATCCTCTATCTTGACATGCCTACTTCTCTTAAAGATTTGCAAAACACTTGGATTCAGTTAAAAGGAGAACGAGACACCTTCGAAGCCAAGTTCTATAAAAGCGAGACGAAGATATTGGAGCTTACTAGGGAACTTCATGAAGAAAGGAGCTTAAACACCTACATTGTGCCAAATAAGATGCGCATAACTTTTCTATCTTAGGAGTTTACTTTATGCTTATTTCTGTTGTTGTAAGCCCAAGAGGCATGTTTGTATTCAAAACAAGGAATATTTAATGCAAGTTAACGTTTGTTCACTTTTTGTCTATACAAAGTTAAATCCTTTAAATCCTTGAAATCATTTGCATATTGCATATCCATGCATCATGACATGACAGGTGTCCGCATAACAGGTTTCCTTATCTCTCCGCTATTTATTTCAGCAAGATGGATCTAGAGAAAACTGTGACGGAACTCCAGGCTCAGAACTCTCAATTTCAGGAAGCTTTACTCGCCCTAGCCAAGGGGCAGCAGGATATGATGGATTTGTTGGCCGCTAAGAAAAAGCCAAAGAAGAAAACTCTGCTCAACATGGGTAGAAGGATCAAAGAGACAATCCGTCAAATTCCAATAGAGGAAGATTCATCCGAAGAGGACGAGAACCAAATTGGTGAAGTCAAGAGTACTCAGGCCAACTGTACCAATGACCAAGAATCTGATGATGATTATTTCAATGAACAATATCCACCCGCAGATATCAAATACAAGAAACTAGAAGACAAATTGAAAGCAGTTGAGATCCAAGTTGTTCCCGGTTTGAATTTTGATGATTTGGGCTTAATCTCTGGGGTAGTCATTCCCCACAAGTTCAAAATACCAACCTTCACAAAATACGATGGGGTTTCTTTCCCAAAGCTTAATTTGAAGTCCTATGTGCGCAAGATACAACCGCACACTGCTGATAAAAAACTCTGGGTTCACTTTTTCCAAGAGAGTCTGGCTGGACCACAACTTGAATGGTTTTACCAGTTGGATGGCTCTCGCATCAATACCTGAGAGGGGCTAGCTACTGCCTTTTACCATTAATATCAGTACAACACCGAATTGGCACCGACGAGGGTTCAATTGAAAGGTATGACCATGGGGAAGGATGAAGGATTTAAGGAGTATGCGCAGAAGTGGAGAGACCTTGCAAGTAGGGTCCAACCTCCCTTGACTGATAGGGAACATATTGACATGTTCATGAGCACATTATCTGGTCCTTTCTTCAATCTGTTGGTTGGCTGCTCTTCTTCTGGTTTCACCGAACTAATCCTAACCGGTGAGAGAGTAGAAAGTGGAATTAAGAGTGGAAAGATCTTTGTGGCATCTACTTCCACTCCCAATCCTGTCAAGAAACCTTTTGCCACGAAGAAAGAAGTTAATGCTGTGTATAGAGCAAAGGCCCGTACCAAAATGAATAATCATCTGTCTGTCAATGTTGTCCGAATCTCCAATTGGACTGCTACTCAAAGACCATCTACCAATCATCAACGGGCTGAAGCTCCAAGAAGACAGTTCACAAGGTTAGGCATGTCATTATCTCAAGCCCTTCAGCATCCGCTCAGGATCAATTTAGTGACATTGCGGGATCCTCCTGCCAACCCTGACACCTCATCACCGAGATATAATCCAAATGAAAAATATGCTTATCATTCAAACAGCCCAGGACATGAAACTGATCAGTGTTGGGCTCTGAAGAACAAAATCCAGGATTTAACCGACAATAAGACTATTGAATTTGATCCTCCTCCAATGCCAAATGTAATTACCGCTCCGATGCCGAAACACGACAAAGGTGTTAATGCCATCGAAGATACGACTTTCATTGCCTCCGTCAAAGGGTTAACTACTCCATTGAATGTAATCAAGAGCAATCTGTTGAAAGCTGGGACTTTCTCGGGCTGTGAAAAAGACTGTGTGGGATGTATGAGACAATCTGATGGGTGTGAAAAACTAAGGAAAGGTATACAACGCCTAATGGATAGCCGCGAAATTCTATTCGAAAAGAATCCTGCCATAAAAAATTCAGTCGACAAAGCTGAAGACTTGGCCATCATAACAATTTCAAACAAACCTCTTAGGATCTCATCCAAAGGTCCTATCAGGATTTCAAATGAACCAATCATTGCTCCTCTCATAATCAGTGCTGTCAGACCCGTTCCATACACCTCTGATAAAGCGGCTCCATGGGATTATGGTGTCGATGTTTATTACCATGGGGTAAAACAAGATTCTTGGATTGATGATAATGAAGCAGGTGTTACTAATATCAGTGGTTTTAGTAAAGTCACAAGAACATGAAGAGTCTTTTCCCCTGATATTTCACCACCAACCACTACTGCAGTTCCAACCCACATAACCAACGACAATGCTGGTGCCAGTACTAAAGGGAAAGAGAAAGAAGGAGAGCCTGCCAGAGAAGAGGCACTTGCTAAAAAGACTATTATGGAAGAACCATCCACTCAAGAGATGGAGGAGATTCTGAAAATCATCAAGAAAAGCGACTTCAAAATAGTGGAGAATTTAGGACAAACCCCTTCTAAAATATCAATGTTGTCCCTATTGCTATGTTCCCACGCCCATGCACAAGCTCTGATTAAGTTCTTGAAAAAGGCTCACGTGCCTCAAGAAACCACAGCCGACCAGTTTGAGAACTGCGTAGCAAGTCTGACCGCTGACAATGGTTTGGGGTTCTCCCATGCAGATTTAACTCCCATGGGAAAGGATCACAATAAGGCCTTACATGTTTTCGTTGAATGTAAGAGGACCACTCTGGCACACGTTTTGGTAGATATAGGCTCATCTTTAAACGTGTTACCTAAGGGCGCTTTAGATCGGCTAGACTGTGAAGGTTTGGTTTTGAAGCCAAGTGATATTGTTGTGAGGGCATTCGATGGATCGAAAAGGATGGTTCATGGAGAGGTGGATCTCCCAATTAAGGTTGGTTCACAGATTTTCAACTCCACATTCTACATAATAGACATATGGCCTGCATATTCTTGCTTGCATGGGCGCCCATGGATCCATGGGGCAGGTGCGGTCACTTCTACTCTCCACCAGAAGTTAAAATATCCAGTTCAAGGGAAGGTTGTCATTGTTTGCGGTGAAGAAGAATTTATGGTAAGCCACCTCACTTCTTTCAAGTATGTAGAAATGGATGGCGAATTCATAGAGACTCCTTGCCAGACATTTGAAGTTGTGGCCACCACAAAAATCTCCTCCGACACTCCAAAGGCCGATAAAGTTATTCCCAAGATGGTTTCTCTTAAGGATGCACGTGCGGTGGTAGAAGAAGGAAACAATGAGATGTGGGGTCAGCTCCCCGACATCCCGTTCAAGGCAGATAAGTTTGGGATAGGTTTCACCTCTAAAGCTCAGAACGAAATCAGAGATGCTCGTACGAGAAAGCCGTCTCTCCACTTCAAGAGTCATGAAGTGAACGCCGTAGAGGATTCCGATGATGAGTGTGCCTTTGGAGACTGGATCTACCCAACAACCGAAGGGAATCCCAACAATTGGCATGCGAAGGACTTTGTGCCCGTCTCCTTCATTGAGGAGTAATCTACTTGTTTTTGCTTTTAATCAATTCAAGAACTCATTGTCTGTAATATTTTGATATTGACTTTTAACCATGTGCCTAGCATGGGGAACTTTAGTCCTTTTGTCAATGGTTTTATATTTTGTTCATCTAATCATATGATCATTCAGTACATTGGACTCTTTTGCATTCAAATATTTATGTTCATTGTCTTTCTTTTCTTTCAAATACATTTCCAAAAGATAGCCATGTATCTTACATGCACACACACACACACACTCTTGCAGGTCTATATCCACTCTGGATCCTATTGCCAACATCTCTATTATTGCTAACAATGACTTTGAATGTCCTATCAACCAAGCCGAAGACGAAAGCGAGGAAGATTGTGACATACCAGGAGAACTACCCAGACTTCTGTTACAATAGGAAAAGTCTATTCAACCCCATGAAGAGTCAGTTGAAATTATCAACTTGGGTACTGAGTCAGAAAAGAAGGAAATCAGGATCAATGCTAGTTTGGAAAGCAGTGTCAAAAGCCGTTTGGTTCAGATGTTACGCGATTATGTGGGAGTATTTGCTTGGTCGTATGAAGATATGCCTGTGTTGGATACCGACATTATGGTTCATCGTCTGCCGAATAAAAAAGACTGCCATCCTGTTAAACAAAAAGTTCGTCGCATGAGACCTGACATGTCTGAAAAGATCAAAGCCGAGGTAATGAAACAGTTTGATGCAGGATTCCTAGTTGTAACATCCTATCCTAAATGGTGGCTAATATAGTGCCAGTGCCAAAGAAAGACGGGAAAGTTCGCATGTGCGTAGACTATAGGGATCTGAATAAGGCAAGCCCCAAAGATGATTTCCCTCTACCACACATTGACGTCTTAGTCGACAATACTGCTTAGCATAAAGTCTTCTCATTCATGGAAGGATTCTCGGGCTATAATCAAATAAAGATGGCTCCCGAAGATATGGAAAAAAATACTTTCATCACACAATGGGGCACCTTTTGCTACAAGGCCATGCCGTTCAGATTAAAGAATGCAGGGGCAACATATCAAAGGGATATGGTGGCTTTATTTCATGACATGATTCATCATGAGATTGAGGTATATGTGGATAATATGATCGCCAGATCACAAACCGAAGAAGAACATCTCGGTCACCTGCACAAACTATTTGAGAGACTGAAGAAATATAAACTGAGGTTAAACTCTAACAAGTGCACATTCGGAGTACGCTCTGGAAAGCTTCTAGGATTTGTTGTCAGCAATAAAGGCATTGAAGTTGATCATGCCAAGATAAAGGCCATCCAAGAAATGCCAGCCCCTCGTTTTGAAAAGAAATCAGAGGATTCTTGGGTCATCTCAATTACATTGCCCGTTTCATATCGCACTTAACTGCTACCTGTGAGCCACTCCTAAAACTCTTGAAGAAAGGTCAGGTAGTCAAATGGAACGATGAATGCCAGATTGCCTTTGACAAAATCAAGGAATACCTGCAAGAACCTCCTATTCTCATGCCTCCGGTTGAAGGAAGACCATTGATCATGTACTTAACAGTACTAGAGAATTCTATGGGATGTGTTTTGGGCCAACATGACGAGTCTGGCCGAAAAGAGCATGCAATTTACTACCTAAGCAAAAAGTTTACCGACTGTGAAACCAGATATTCACTGCTCGAGCAAACTTGATGTGCTTTAGCGTGGGCTTCTCGCCGGCTAAGGTAATACATGTTGACTCATACGACCTTTTTGATTTCTAAGATGGATCCGATTAAGTACATCTTCGAAAAACCTGCCCTTTCAGGACGAATAGCCAGATGGCAAATGATCTTGACTGAGTACGACATTCAATACACAAATCAAAAAGCCATCAAAGGAAGTGTACTAGCAGATCATTTGGCATATCAAGTTGTGGATGATCATCAGTCAATGAACATCGACTTCCCTAACGAGAATATTATGCTGGTAAACGACTATGCAAAACCTAGACCGTACGACGGACATGAACAAGGATCCCGATGGACTATGGTATTTGATGGGGCTTCCAACGCCTTAGGTAACATAATTGGTACTGTGATCATCTCTCCTGAAGGTTGCCACACTCCTTTTACTTCCAGACTATGCTTCGACTGTACAAATAATATGGCCGAGTATGAAGCATGCATCTTAGGTCTAAGGGCTGCTATTGACTTAAGGGTCAAGTATTTAGACGTGTTTGGGGATTCCGCTTTGGTGATCATCCAAGTAAAAGGAGATTGGGACACTAAGCATCCTAATCTTATCCCTTACAAGGAACTTGTGCTATCCCTAATTCCTCATTTCGAAGAGATCACTTTTGAACATTTCCCTAGGGAAGAAAACCAGTTGGCTGACGCCCTGGCAACCATGTCCTCAATGTTCAAAGTCAGATGGGACAACGAAGCCCATATGATTACAATTGAAAGATTTGATGAACCTGCACATTGCTGTGAGCTTGACACTGATACAGAAAAGCCGTGGTACCATGAGGTAATGAGATACCTTGAAGCGCAAGAGTATCCAGAGGGAGCATCTATCAATGACAGAAAGTTCTTACGAAGATTTGCAGCCAAATTCTTCCTAAGTAATGGGATATTGTACAAACGCAACCATGATTCAACTCTACTCCGATGTGTGGATAGGAAGGAGGAAAAGGAAATCATGAAAGACATGCACGATGGCCTTTTCGGTACTCACTCAAGTGGGCATACAATGGCTAAGAAAATCTTAAGAGCTGGCTACTATTGGTCAACGATGGAGACAGATTGCCATCAACATTCAAGAACTTGCCACAAATGTCAAATCTATGCTTACAAGGTCCATGTACCTCTAATCCCTCTGAATGTCATGACATCTCTGTGGCCATTTGCAATGTGGGGTATCGACATGATCGTAGAAATCAAACCCACAGCTTCCAACGGACACCGCTTCATTCTTGTTGCTATCAACTATTTCACCAAATGGGTCGATGCCGCCTCATTTTCCTTGGTCACCAAGAATGTGGTAGCCAGGTTCATCAGACACAATCTTATCTGTCGTTATGGTATCCCCGAAAGGATCATCATCGACAATGGGACTAACCTCAACAATGCCATGATCAGGGAATTGTGCACTCAATTTAAGATTAAGCATCACAATTCTCTCCGTATAGACCAAAAATGAATGGCGTAGTCGAAGAAGCCAACAAAAATATCAAGAAGATTATGCAGAAAATGGTAGTAACCTATAAAGATTGGCATGAGATGCTACCATTTGCTCTACATGGTTACCGTACTTCAGCTAGAACATCAACTGGGGCAACTCCCTTCTCTCTAGTCTATGGCATGGAAGCTGTTTTGCCAGTGGATGTTCAAATTCCCTCGCTGAGGATTATGATTGAGGCATGCCTAAGTAAAGACGAATGGATTCAAACGAGATTGGATCAGCTGAAATTGATCGATGAAAAACGATTAGCTGCTATCTTCCATGGTCAGACGTATCAAAAATGGATGATCAAATATTTCAACAAAAAGGTCAAGCCTCGAGTATATCAAGTTGGTGACCTGGTGATAAAACACATCATTTTACCACAAGGTGACCCCAGAGGAAAATGGACCCCCACCTATGAAGGGTCGTTTGTTGTCAAAAGAATTTTCTCTGGTGGTGCCATGATACTGACCACCATGGATGGCGAAGACTTCCCACATCCTATAAACGCGGACGTAGTTAAAAAATACTACGCCTAAGAGACCCGTTAGGTTGACACACCTAAGCAAAATCAGGGCATCCAAAATCAGGGCATCCCGCAAACCAAAAGGTTTGGGCAAAAATTACGGATATATACAAAAGATTGTACACCCGACAAGTTGAAAAACTGAAAGGGCGACTTGGGCAAAAAAGGGTATCCTGGTGGACCGAAAAACCGAAAGGGAGGTTCAGGAAAAAATTAAGGATTAAAAGCGTACGACTATGTCCCGTGAAATCAACACGGTTAATACTATCACCAAGGTCCAAGTTCAAATGGTCCAGGATCAATCCAATCAACTTCAATCAACGACAAGGGACGTTCAAAGACACTGGGGCAATAGTAGATCTGAAAGACAATGAGATCATTTCACATGGCTATTTGTTTTTCATTCTCAATTTCATTTTCTTTTCGGCGATTTCCTCTTACTAGGATTTCCGCCTCTATGTACAAAAACTCCTATTCATGGGCAAAATATCAATACAAATATACTTTGAAGTGCAAAATTGTCTATCTCTGTTTTGAATACAAATTTGTCCAATGATTAAAATTGAATGAACATATGCATATGAACATAATTAAAGCTATTTGGCACATGTGTCCTACCAAGCAGCAACCTCAACAAGGCATCAGTGCACAACAATAGTAAGCATCCCTTTAATGAATGTGAAATAGCCCCACAGAGTTATCTCACCATCATTATCCCCACCCGGGTGTTGGCAATAAACCTTTCCCCAACAGAGTTGCCCGCAAAATATCCTAGCACGGGACGATCCTTGGCCTGAGTCTCAATCTCTTGACAACTTTTTCCAGCTAAAGCCTATGATATCCCTTCTTAAAGGGAATCCATCTCCTCAGCAAATTTTATTCTTTACAAAGTTATCTCGTCATCATTTTCCCTATAGGGACAACCCCAATGCATCCTTTCCCCAGCAGAATTGCCTATAAAATTCTTCGCAAAGAATAAAACCCCTGCCAGAGCCTCAATCTCTCGACAACTTTTGCAAATTTGAAGCGTAGAGGTCTCTGTTTAAAGGAAACTCATCTCCTCAGTAGGGTTTATTTCCCCAACAGAGCTATTTCCCCGGGCCGAGTGTAAATTCCTCAACGTACAAGACACCCCGATTTCCCAAGTCAAGTAAGCACTCCCCGTTGAGTCCAAAATTTCCCAGATAATCCCATCTTCCCCAGTGGAGTATATCTCCCAACCAGGGTTTTCTGTCCCCGATGGAGTATATCTCCCAACCAGGGTTTTTTGTCCCCTATGGAGTATATCTCCCAACCAGGGTTTTCTGTCCCCGGTGGACTATATCTTCCAACCAGGGTTTTCTGTCCCCAGTGGAGTATATCTCCCAACCAGGGTTTTCCATCCCCAATGGAGTATATCTCCCAACCAGGGTTTTCCATCCCCAGTAGAGTATATCTCAACCAGGAGTTTTCATCCACAGTAGAGTGTATCTTCCGACCGAGATTTTATTCTCCAAGCTGAGCCCAGCTGAATAAACACTCCTCATTGAGTCCATCATCCCCAGCAGAGTATATCTTCCAACCAAGATTCTATTCCCCAGCGGAGTACAAATCCCTCAACGGAACCCAAATTCCCCATTTAAGTCTGAATCGCCCAGTTGAGTACACCTTTTCCCACCAAGGCTATTTTCTCCAAACAGAATCTATCCTCCCCAGATGAGTCCATCATCCCCAGCTGAGTACATTCTCACCAAGCTGAGTCTACCTTGCCTGACTGAGTCCATACTCTCCAGTTAGAATTTCCCCTTCAAAAGACTGCAAATCACAGGGCCACAACCCCTAATCCCTAGTAAAGTCTTCAACAAAGCCTTTATTATTACCAAGAAATTCTATGAAGCCTAGATCCGACCAGATATTAACATAATGTTCAAATTATTCTGAAGCCTGGACCCGACCAGATCACAGTTTGATTTCTTTGATTACTGAAGCCTGGACCCGACCAGATAACAGTTTGACCTCTTGAGTTACTGAAGCCTGGACCCAACCAGATAACAGTTGATCTCATTTTTCAAAGAGCTATGAAAACCTGGACACGACCAGCCCAACTATTCCAAGATATAGAAGAATCTAAAATTAATCCAACCAAGGTTTTAACTACTGGTTCCTAGTAGAGTTGCCTTTTTATTCCCCAGTGAAGTCACCAGATATCATTCCTCACTTCCATCTTTTCAAGAAAGTTATTGCGAAGCCTGGATTCGACCAGATAGCAATCATCCTCGGAGATTTGTTGTTAAGCCTGGATCCGACCAGATAGAAATCATCCTCGGAGATCCATTGTGAAGCCTGGACCCGACCAGATAACAACTAAATCCCCAAGCAGTTCATTGTGAAGCCTGGACCAGACCAGATAACAATTAACTTCACCAGAAATCTGCAAAGCCTGGACCCGACCAGATAACAGTTAACTTTTGTATCCCCGGTAAGTTGCCATGAAACCTGGACCCAACCAGATAGCAACCGACTACTTCATCCTCAGCAACTATAAAGCCTGGATACGACCATATAACAGTTGATTCTTGAGTAATGTTCCCCAGCAGAAGCATCTCTTCAATAGAATTTAAAGATATGCATATTCTTCATTTTCAACAGGCAATCAAGGATTCAACCTCCGAAGATTTCCTCAGCAGTAGTCAGGGATTTATTTTCCCAGACGAAAACACATTTTGCATTCATACATCATAGCTTGTACATAACAATGCATTTAGCATGATACCACATCTGGTAAGCATCATGCAAGCATCTGCATTTTCCTAACCCCTTTCTCAAAGGTAAAACAGCAAGTTTAGTATGGATCAACAGGAGATTTATGCTGATACTTCTTAAGGCATCTCTCACAAAGATTCTCAAGGTTCAAGCTTCCACAAGTACATTGGGATTTTCCAGCACTAGAATTAAAAGGAAACTGTCAAAAAGAGAGAAAACAGATAAAAATAACATTTTGACGAGTTTGGAGGAAAATAGGTCTCCTTCGATTCAGTCCCCTTTGACTGGACTTTGCACCTCCTTAGATTGCTCAAAAGTTGCTGCTAGAGTGCCTCTTTCGTCTGGGCATGTGACTTCAAAAAGGCTTCCTTCGAATCAGAAGGAAATGATCTTCATACAAGCTTCAATTGAGTTTTTGTTTCCCTCTGAAGCAGTGTCTTTCGATTTAGGAATGTCCTTCGACTCAGGAAGTAAAGGCCTCCTTTTGGTTTTCTTCAATTCAAAAAGTCAATAATCTTCTGAAAGCTTCCTTTGATTCAGAAGTTAATAACCTTCTGAAAAGTTTCATTCGACTTCACCATTTGCCTCTCACCTGTTTGCCTTGGATGCATAAGTTTTCGATTGGATGAATGGCTACCTTCTTGTGACTTTCAAATTCATCTCCATGTACGATTCGAATGCGCCTTCGTATCACTTTCGAATCCATCTATAAACCCTTCGACACGCCATAGTCCTGCATTATGACACACAACTGGTGAAAACGAATGCTGTGTTATTCTAGTCTGGTCGAAAGGTGTAGAAAGATGGAGGATTAGACTCAAAAGATCAAGTTGAACATTTAGACCCATAGGCTGGGCTATGTGTTTTCCATTTTCAGGCCTCAAACCTATGACTCACCCTATACTTAATTGTTTATGCAAGTTAAAATAGGCCTTTACCCATTTGTTGTCAAAGGCCACTTGCACTTAATAGCATAATACTACCTTTTAGAAAGGTTTGTCTTGAGCCTTGCGCCTGTTTTCCTTCAGAAGGAAGCAACCCCATATGAACCATTCATTTTACTTTTATGGCACAAGTGGGCATTTACTTTCCAGGCTGAGCCTTATTTTATTATATTTGCTCACCAAGCTTCCCAAAAGCCTTTCTCTATAAATAGAGAGTTCATTTGCACAAAAGGAGGAGAGGATCTTTGGACTTGAGGAACGAATCCCCCAAATTCTCTCAAACACAACAAAAAATTCTCAAACACTTCAACACTTGAGAAATCACAAAAAAGCCCAGAATCACATTCATCTCCTTCAAATCTGAAGAACAACCCCACATTCCAGTTTCCTTCGACTCAAGGAACATCCCATTTGTTCTTTCCATCGAATCCATCAGAAAAGTATATTTCACCTATTTTGCTCTTTCGAATCCAGTGTCGAAGTTCTACCCAGGGCCTCTTCCTTCGAATCTAGAGGCATTCAAAGCAACCGCTTCAAAGTCCAGAACACGTTCCAACCTCCAGCAAGGTAAGTCATTCTTAACCTTTGACCCTTCGTTTCCAGCATAACATGTAAATAAGCTTTCTTTTTCGTTTAAAACATGTACATACTATATTCTTCTTTTTGTTTTTTTTTTCACTCTCTTAATATGTGTCATGGTTAACCATCTTCTTGGCTTTTGCTCTTGGTACATTTAAATACGCTTTAAATAACTAATCTAGTCTTAAGGTGGTGTTGGCATGGCCTTGGGCCATATCGCTATTCAAACTCAAATGAAAGAGACAGAAGACATAAAAGTTAGAAACGAAGCCTCTGGCTTCTATACTAACCTTCAGGCCAAATGAAAGAGGCAGTCGAAAGGCACAACATGTTGGCCTCCAGGCCCCAATCGAAAGCCAAAATATGCTGGTATCTAGGCCCCAGTCGAAACTCATTCTTTCACCCCTTTCAGGTAAGGTCGAAGAAGGCCAAAAATGGTAGAATCGAAGGGTTGCTACCCTAAGTCGAAAGATCCATTTTTCTTGCTTTTACCTTATTTTTGCCTTTATATTTTCATGCAATTCAATCTGGTTGTAATATTGTAGGATTTATCTTTTGCACTCTTTTATTACCTTCATATAAATGTTAATTAGTTCTGTATGGCAAGATAAAATCAACAAGTAGACAACCCTAAAATCAAAGACAAAATGCATGCAATCAAACACACTTGCACACATGCACCCTTAGGGAAATTCCACTTGTTGCATTACAAAAATGGCCATGTTATGCATGTGGGATGTCTTAGCACAAACGAATTAAAAAAGATCATAGTCCCTCGATGACGCTATCAAAGTTGCCTTTCAAAATGATCTTAGTCCCTACAGAAAAGTGCTAAGTCATTTCACAACATTGCTATTATGGTCATACGATGACCCAACTCTCGTCCCTTCACATCCAACGATGGGGATTCTTATCAAATCAATGGTAAGGTAGCAACATCTAAAGGAGGAGGAAAAACACATCTAAAACCTTTTGAGTGGGTGGATTACTTTTAGTTACTTGCTCAAAATCAAAAACAAACATCCTTACTATTTTTCAAAACAATCACATACACTTTCCAAAACATCTTCAAAACATTGAAATATTTTAAAAAGCTCAACACTTTGCATACATTCTTACGAACGGGAATCATTGCAAAGTTTGCCTAAACGATGGCACCTTTTCAAAATACTTTCAAAACCACACAAAAACACAAATTTAAAACAAAAGCAAGTGATCTAACAAGTAACTAAGAGCCCTTGGAAAACCATGTATGGAAAGGGTGCTAATACCTTCCCTTTTCATAATCTACCCCACCGAACTCAAGAAAATATCTCAAAAGGTTTTTCCTGTGCTTTTTAACCTTTCCTTATTGGATAAAAGAAAAGTCAGTGGCGACTCTTGCTAAACCGCAACATTTGCGAACACAATCGCAAAACCCATAATGTCAGTTCTCCCACCGTATCACATGCTCCTACCGACTGATGGCGATCATTCTTGATATGGCTCCTTTGTCCATAAACAACATTAGTCTCCTTATTACCAACAAATGGTTTATTTACAGCAGTAGAGGTCGAGGCCATTGGGATCTTCCCACTTTCCATTCCACTTTCCACTCATTCTCTAGTCAAAATCAGCTCAGTAAACCTTGATGAAGAACTCCCAATCAGCAAATTAAAGAATGGACCAATCAAGGTGCCCATGAACATGTCCAATAATTCTATGTCAGTCAAAGGGGGTTGCACCCTTCCAACCAGGTACCTCCATTTTTTATCATACTACTTAAAGCCTTCATTCGAGCCCATAGTCATATTTTATAATTGCACACGAGTTGGTGCGAGGTCAGCATTGTATTTGTATTGTTTGTAGAAGGCAGCATCCAGATCCTCCCATGTATGGATATTAGTCCCTTCTAGTTGATAGAACCACTTCAACTGTGTCCCGGATAAACTCTCTTGGAAGAAATGAACCCATAACTTCCTATAGGCGGTGTGTGGTTGAATCTTGCGGACATAAGACCTCAGATGCATCTTGGGACAGGAGATCCTATCATACTTGGCGAAGATAGGGACCTTGAATTTGTGTGGGATGACCACCCTAGGGACCAAACCTAAATCTCCAAAGTCCAAACCAGGCACTATTTGGATCTCTACAGCCTTAAGTCGGTCTTCTAGCTGTTTGTATTTGTCATCCGCCGATGGGTACTTCTCATTGGAGTAGTCTTTATCCTCAGAAATCTGGTTATTTCTACCCCTAGCCCTGGTTCTTCTAACATCCTCGTCTTGATTTTCTTCTTACTCGGAAGAAGCCTCCTCTATTTGAGCCATTCGGGTGCGTCCCTTGAACCTTCTTCCCATGTTAAGAATAACAACCTGTTTCTTGGTCTTCTTTTTGGTGACAAGGAGCTGAAACAACCGGCTGAAAATCATCAAATAATGAATTCGCCATCGAACGTGTTTTATCCCACATGAAGGGAAAGGTAAACATCGAGAAAACTTGAGAAGGGAGAAGTCACGGTCTTTCAACCGAGAGATCTGGTAAGGGAGTCTGTTACACAAGGTGAAGGTATTATCACCCCACACGCCCGTAGTACTCTATCGTTGTTATCTATCTTATGGGTGTGTCTAATCTATGTCTACTGTTTACTACTGAGGAAGGATGCATGCAAAAGAAAGGAGAAAATAATGTAGGAAAAATAGAGTTGTACTCACTTGGGCCCTACCCTAATGCCTACGTATCCTTTTTGAGGAATCAGAGTTACCGTAGTTCGGCTCACATGTTTTTGTTTGTTTGGTGTTTTTTATGAACAATATTAATTCCATCTTCTGCCGCAGCTCGACCTTTGGAGACTTACGCGTTGGCACAGAAGTAAATTAATCATGTCCTTACTGAAATTGGTTTCGAGTTATACCCTCGAGGCAAGATGCCACATTTGATTGGTTTGTATCTTGTTACCTTGAAAAAGGGTTTAAGTGTGATTTAGCATTTTTTTATGATTTCCTAAGGAAAAGGTTTTAGTTGATCTGATGGTGTTTCTATGAAGCCCATGGTAGGCGTGCGTGGCTTGTATGCATAGAATCTGAAATAAGAAATTATGTGAAAAATAAAAGGGTATCGTTGGGGCTCGAACCCAGGTCCTTGTAGATCAATACCTTGGCGCGTGCTTCCCTACCACTGGGGTGGTTGTTTCATCCGTTTATAGAATAAATAAAAATAACCTTAAAATAAACTTGGTCTTGACTGTACTTCATCCCTACCTTGCACCAGTCACCATTGACAAGATTTTTGAATTTTCAAACTGGCTCATTTCTCAACCATTTTCAAAAATGTAAACATGAAAGTTGTTCCATTTTTCACCACGAATTCAACCATATAAATAACTTAAGCTAACTCTCAAAGATAAACATGAATTTCCGTTGGTACCAAATAAAACCTAATTTTTTCCCCAGAAATTTCAACCTCAAAATTCGCATCACTCAGGCAACATAAATGAAAACTAAAGGCATAGTTAACTTCAGGGAAATGATGTCTACGTTTTATCTTCACAATGCAACCATTAATGGTGCTTGTATAAGGAGTTCAAAGTTGAGAAAACTTACCTCAAAACTGGAAATTGCGTTTGGAGTTTGAGCACTCCTGGAGGTGTTGTGATTATCTGGATAGCTTCACTGAACTCCTAGGAAGCTATTGCAATGGTTACTTTGAGCTGAAAGTGCCTGAATCTCTATGGAGAAGTCAAGTTGCAGGTTTGAGTTTTTGGAAATGCAGGATGGTGTAAATGAAGTTACAGTTGTGTAGCAAGCTCTTGGGTAGTTTCTAAGTGAGGTATGAAAGCTTTGTGATTGATTTAGGGTGAAAACGAGCATGTGTGGATTGTGAGTTTTAAGTTCAAAGTCAGAAATGACATGTTATGGAGGTTTTGATGCAAATTCTGGTTTGAGGGAGTATGAGGGGGTTAGAGGGCTCTTGAACTCATGTGTTAGCTTGCAAACAACCTCTCTATTTATAGAGGAAAGGTTTTAGAGATTGAAGTTATCAGAATCAAGAGATCACATATTATGGTTATGTGACTTAATTTTGAAGCAAGCTTGACATACATTGTTCCAATGCATAGTACAAGGCTGTGGTTGATAGGATTGTAGATGGTTGCTTCTTGCTTTGAAATGTTTTGGAATCATAAGAAAAAATGTATGGGCTCAATGAGAGTTAACATTTTGATTAAAGTCACTTTTCCAAAATGGAAGTGTGATCTTTGTTCCATTAATGGCAAAATCACTTGGACAATGACTCAAATGCTTGGACAATGACTCAATCAGTTGTGTAAACATTTAATTATTGAGTGATTTTCAAGTTTTAAGGCCTGCAAAGCAAGATTATGCAGCATGCTTGAAGATTGGATCATAAGGTTCATCATAAAATGACCTAAAATTCAAGTTTGTGATGCCATCTTCTTCTCTCCGAAACTTATAGCTCAAGCATGATCTCTTCAAGTTCTTGGACATTTTTGAAAACTTGAAAAATTTTCTACAACATTCATGTTGACCACTTTCGCTAAATCAACTTGGAACTTGACGAAAACTGGCCAAGAAGTTAGGACAAAAATGTGCCTAAACTTGTTGAAAATTTCACTAAGTGTTTATACAAAAATGTCATGACTTCATGGGCCTATATCTCTTAATCTAAGCATTTTTTTTACATCCACCCTCAAGGACAAAGTTGTAGAATTTATAAACATCTACAACTTTCATGTTGAAAGTTTTCCTTGAATCATCTTGCATCTTGGTGAAAAATTGTCATGTAGTAGTGAAATTATAAAGGTAAAAAACACTTAGAATTTTTCTAAGTATTGAAAATATTGACTTTTGTTGACTTTTGTCGACTTTCTTGATTTTTAATGATCAAGTTTGATATTTTTGAATGTCTGTGAATTTTGATCTTAGAAATTCAAATGTTGACCAAAAAGTCAAAGTTTGACTTTTTATGTATCAGCTGACTTTTCATCAATTGATCGAAATTCAACTATCAATCTTTTGATCTTGAGAAGTGATTTGAGCCATGAAATTAGGTCAAGATATTATGTTTAAATCCTTAATATCATGCTTCAAGCCATTAGGTCATGTACTAGGTGAAAAGTCAATGATCATTCATTCTCAGTTAAAACCCTAATTTTGACAATTTTGCCCCTTTGGTGGTTTGAGTGATTTTCTTGAGGAATTATGATCAACCATTGATCAATTGATGAATATGACTTCAAAATGCTGATGTTGGCCAATGATATTGAAGTTTGACTGTATATTGATCATAGTTGACTTTTTACCCAATACAATTGATTTTCAGACATCTGATCAATTGATTGAGCAATTTTGTGGTGCAAGACTTGAAACTTAGTATGAGCATTCCTTAAGACCTATAATGAACCACAAAAATCACTTGAGGTATTAAAAGTCCAATTATCCTTGAGAAAACCAACACCCTAATTTGGACCCAGTGCTTAGGAGGTGAGCTTGTCTGATCAACTCTTGAGGATCCTTGAGCATTTGAGAACTTTTTTGTGAGAGCTATCTTGAAGAAAAGGGAAGGAAAATTTTGGGGTACAAAAATAGTCAACAGAAAATTCAAGCAAACCCATGACGTCGATACCAGACCTAGAGTTAGAGTATCAATGATCATACTCTCATTCATAGAATATAATTTGAGGTTCAACCTCTTAGCATAATCAAGAGCAATTAACGAATGAGTTGCACATGTGGCGATAATAGAAATCATAGGAATACCATTAATATAACACGTGCCTAGAATCAACATGTATGTACTAGTAGTCTCTGCTCTAGACAAAGCAAACACTTTCCCTCCAAACCGAGCCTTCTTTAGTTTCTAAAAATTAGTACTGAGGTGATCAACCTCACCATAATTAAAACAGGTCAGACCATCATTCCTGCACTCTGCAATAGGATAACCTGTCTTTCCATATTTGAAACACCTTGGAACCTTATTCTTACAATCAATAACACAATGACTCAGCTCTCCACAATTGAAACACTTGACATAAGTGGGAGTCTCTCTCCCACTTGACTTTTTCTCAGCTGAAGCCTTATGCTTCCCTTTGCTAGCTGGAGCATTATATGTTTCCATATATTATGATTCTTCCATTTCCTATCACTAAGACTCTTATAGTGAGAAAATCGGTCTCTACTATCCTCCTCATAAATTATGCATTTATATACCAGTACATGAAATTGGAAAATATCCTGATATCCAATACCCTTCTTAATCTCTGGACACAAGTCATTCTCAAACTTGATACACTTAGATCCTTCAGCTGTCACACTATTATAGTGTGGAGAAAACTTCACCAGCTTTTCGAACTTAACATCATTCTAAACAACTATCATATTCCATTGCTTCAACCCAAGGAATTTGATCTCTTTCTTGTCACGTACATCCTCTGGAAAGTACTTCTTTAGAAACACAACTCTCAACATAAAACAAGTGATCACAGTCCCCACAACTTCCATCCTATGACGTGCATTATCCCACTAGTCTTTGGCCTCTTCTGACAGCATATGACTACCGAACTGCACCTTATGAACTTTAGTGCAAGCCATCACTCAAAATATCTTCTTAATTTATCTGAGTTATACCTGTGAACCATCTGGATCATATATACCCTTAAATGTTAACGACTTGTTTCTTTGAAACTTCCCCAATCCCCAAAATTCATCAACAACTCCACTGTTTTGATTATTCTGGTTATTTTAGGCCATTGGTTGAGCCAGCGATTCCAACACTTCAATAATTGTATCATTGTTTCTTCCTTCAGTCATACCTCTGCATATATGCAAATAACATTAGAAGAAATAAAGCATTGATGGTATCCACACACTAGTAGACTACCAGGGAGCATACAATATACAAATACCTGGCCGAACAGACCAACCTGCTCTAATACCACTATGTAACACCCTAAATTCCCCACATGCCAAATCACAATATAAATCAAGTATGGATCACATATAAACATTTACGATGTCACTTATCATCAAACAACACTTGTTCTGTAACACTTATCATTTTAAATAAACATTCAAGTACACCTGTCATCACATGCTCACTATTGTACCCTAAAATTTTCCCTCTCATTTTACTCAAGACATGTCCATTGAGGTCCCCAACTTACCCTAGGATGACTAAGAATTGACCAGACAAATTCTCCTCCTAAGGAAATAAATCTCTAACTAGGGTTTAAGTTTTCATCAAGATGTGTGAGCTCCAAGGGTCTCAAATATTTTCCATGGCCCTAATATGTCCTAAATATCATCCATGCCAAATTTCATTCCTTGCACAACAAGTTTGCTCAGCTAACTGCTCAAATGCCTGAAAATCAATTGTACTAGGTCAAAAGTCAACTGTGGCCTATATACAGTCAAACTTCAAGATTTTTGGTCAACATCAAAATTTTGAAGTGATATCCATCATTTGATCAAGGGTTGATCATGATTCTTCAAGAAATGCCTCTAACTCAGCAAAAGTCAAAAATGTCAAATTAGGGTTTCTATAGGAAAAGTCAACCAAACTTTGACCAGGCATAACTTTCTCATACTTTATCAAAAAAATTTCCACCAAAGCTCATTTTGAATAGACTACAATTCCCTGCAACTTCTCTTCAGCCATCAAGATCAAGAAACGTCCTAGTTAAAAGATACAAGTTCAGACATTATAGGTCCTTTCAAAAAGTCAACAAAAACACCTTTTGGGTCAAAGCTCCTTACATGAACATGGGAGATCCAATTGAAATGAAACAAAATGGGTTGTTTGGAGGACATCCTAAGCTCTCTAAAAAGTCCAAGAACACCCTCTTAGGATTAAAAATGAGAGAGATATGCATTGCTAAAGTTGGCCAATTTTTGGAAAAGTGCATGAAGCCAATATTGACCAAACTTGAATTTTTTCCAAATGGGCCTATCTTTTTATGTTTGAAACTAGTTTCTAGCATGGTCCACGACCTCTAGGCCCACCCATGCATTATTATATTATTTGTGCTATTTATTTTGATATTTTATTCATAAAATGCAAAATTAAATAAATAAATAATAGAAATAATGAAAGATATGATTTGGAATCTTTTCTCATCAAATAATGGGCAAGATGTGCTGGCATATCAAGGTAAAAACGCACAAGGCAAGAGGAGGGAAAGATTTTCTTGTTTTAGAAATTTTGGATCAAATCTTTATGACTTTAAAAACATGATTATATTTGATCTCATGGATGTTTTTGTTGACCTAATATGGTGTCATATATATGTACAACAATTCCAGACATAAGGGATACGCGCACCTGGTCTCAAAAGAACCCTAATATTTCTCAAAAAATTTCAAAGAGTGGTGCCATTCATATTCATTTTTGCAGCCAGTTTCAAAGCATTCTAACCATTCCTTGGTGTTTCTGAGGTAAGATTGGGTAAGTATGTATCATCATCCATAGCCATAACACGCTGAATCTCATCATACATAACTCATACTTTTCATAGTTTTTTCTGTCTATCGTATTTCAAGTTATAACATATTTCAATTCATTTTATCTCCATTAACATGATCACAAGATGATAAGGAACAGGTATGGGCTATCATTGATGAGTTTTGATGGCTAAATGGCCATCTGTCATGGCTAGGGTATAACGAATTGCAAGCTTCATATCTCCCTGTACAGGGACTTTCGGACAAAACAGACATCACCACTGGATTTGCAGCCCTTGAATTAGGGTGGTGGGGTCCTTCTTTTGCGTTTAACATGGCTATTTTGCAGGTTTGATGATTGAGGCCCGTCGGAGAAGAAGACCGGAGGGTTGACTCCGGCGTCTCTAGGGTTTTTGACTCAGGCGTGGCACAATCCATTCTTTTAATTGGTCTATTCAAATTTCCAGGGGCCCACTGAAGGGCGCGCATGGACAAGTCAACATCGGTTTTGGTTTTCATATTATTTTGTTTTATTTCATTTGTGTTCACGAATGAGAAGGATGGCTTGGTGGTAAGGAAAAATGTGTGCAAAGGGAGAGACCTGGGTTCGATACCTAGGTCTGGAGTTTTGTTTTTTCTAGCAGGTTCCATATAGATTCAGTGTGCCCAGATCCAAGGCGTGCATCATAGGCCCTCAAATTCACACCATCAGATCCCAGTGGCTTGGATCCAGCGCCTTCAAGCGTGCAACACTATGGTGGACCTTCCAGATGCAGCGCTACTGGATCATACGCTGTAGTGGGCCAACAAATCTGGGTCTGGATAATTTTCAGCGCATACACCCCTAAATTAATTTACAACATCAGGCCCAATCCTTTTTCTCTTTACTTAATTTATTTCATTTAATTTGTTTTATATTACTTTTCAAACCAATTTTATTTTAATCATAAAATCAACAAAAATCACAAAAAAATAGATTTAGGTTTTTTAATTAAAATTAATTCTTGAAAATTAATCTAATTTAATTTTAACATGTTTTCTTTAATTTAAAATTAATTAGAAATTAGGTTAAATCTCAAAAAAAATTCATAAAATACCAAAAAATATTTTTAATAGGCAATTAGATTTTTAGGGTTTCAAACTTATTCTCGTCTTAATTTTTGCGCGTCGTTATTTTTCATATGATTCTTTTCTCGATTATGTAATTGTTTCCCGGTTTGTAATATCCTAATTAGGATTCTTTATTTCCGCATTTTACATTTCAGTCAGATATAACTGTAACTGTGCCGAAGCCTTGTAATAGTTGTAGTTTTCACTTTCTGCAATATATTGTATGCTTGTATATAAAATTCTAGTAATTACGCGTGTATGGAAAGAACTAACCAATCAATCTTATATCACTAACATCAAGATAAAAATACCTGAAAACATCACACTATTGCACACTTACACCCCTAGGGTATCTCCCACTTTGGTTGCCTTCAGAAATCGTCATGTCCCTCAAACGTAAGGATACTCTTAGCAAAGACCCTCAGTTTAAAGTCATCATAAAGATCATAGTCCCTCAATGTCCCTCAAGTTGCCTATGAGAAATGATCTTGTCCCTCGATGTTGCTTACAAATATATGATGACAGTCCCTTCAAACTGCTAAGGTATCTCTACATGTTGCCTTCAATGACCATAAACGTCCCTTCGATAGTCCCTCAACATCCGACGATAAGGCTACCTACTCACTAATAGTAGGATAGTACTATCTAAAGGAAAGGAGGAAAAGAACTCCTTTTTCGAGTAGGTAGATAGATGTTAAGTACTTGCTTAAAACCAATTCCTTGTCACACCACACTTTCAAAACTCTTTTCAAAAACGCTTTATCACACTCTTGAGGATTGATACAAGAGTTATCATAAAGCAAACAAAACTTTTCACACAAGCACGAAAGCAGTTTTTAAAATGAGCAAGTACCTAAGAGCCCATGGAAAACCACAGATGGAATGGGTTATAATACCTTCCTTTTCCATAATCTACCCCCCTTACTCAGAAAATCTCAAAAAATGTATTTTTCTGTGATTTTCACCCTTTCCTTTGTTGGATAAAAGAAAAGTCGACGACGACTCTTACTTACCGCAACATTTGCTAATACAAAAAGCAAACCAGTATTAATAGTCGGTTCTGCCACCGTATCACAGAACTGGCGACTCTGCTGGCGACTTATAATAAAAGTGGGGTTTACCTTAGGGTCTAGTTCATTTCTAATCTGTTTTCTTTGTTTGTTTTGCTTTATTTTAAGGGTGTTGTTTGGGTTACTATAGATCCTACACCCGGATCTGGGGAAACCTTTTAGGTAAGTAGCAATAGATCATGGAAACTGTGTGGGGTATACCAACACGGTTGAAGCGATAGCTACGTTGATGAAACACTTTGGTGGGTACCGGTATCCCTTGAGTTAATCAAGGAGAATACGAGGCCGCTGCATGGTGTCATGACACATCAACTAACCTTAGAACCTTAACTGAACAACTTGTCCATTAGGACGTAGTGAGATAGCCGTCTTTGGTGTATCCCCAAAGTCGGTTGATACTCAATGCTACACTCATTGAGATTTGACTCCCGAGTTTTGTTTGGTGGAAAGTCAATTGTCTATCAGAACGAAACTTGTGGGAAAGATCAGTGATTTTGAGATCCTTTAGAACCCGGTTACTATTTATAGGATAGGTTGAACTAATCAAACTTCAATAGGGTATTACCTTAAAACCCATGCAAGCCTTAAACCTAATGTCCTTATATGATTTGCTTGTGCTTGCTATATCTGTGATTTCTTAGCATAATCATGACATCATAACATGGCATATCATACTAACCATTTCAAGGATTTTCTAGGGCTTATCTTTGTCTTGTTTTGTAGGATATGGCATCCGCTCGCAGGAACACTATTCAAGTCAACCTTGTGAGGGTACCTCCTCAACTCAAGGAATTAGCATCAAGGATTCCTGAAAGCTCTCCCTTCAATGAAATACATGGTAGACTTCTCAACCTGGTCACTTCAAACCTTGATGAAGAAATGAGAAAGGTGCTCTTTCAGTTCTTTGACCCTTTACATCACTTTTCACTTTTCCTGATTACCAGTTAGTACCTACTATGGAGGAGTTTTCTCAGTTACTGGGGGTACCTATCCTTAATCAGTTACCATTCAACGGTATGGAGAGGGAACCAAAACCTGAATAGATTGCTTAGGCTCTATCTTTACAACGGTCTGATGTAGTGGCAAATTAGGAAACCAGAAGAATCATCCAAGGATTTCTAGCTAAGTTTCTGTTTGAGAAAGCTCACCATTTGAGGGATACCCTGGATTTACTAGCTTTTGAAGAAGTGTTGGCCCTTCTCATCTATGGGATGGTAATATTCCCTAACCCGGACTAGCTCATAGATGTGAATGCCATCAAGGTTTTTCTGTCTCATAATCCGGTGCCTACTTTACTTGGAGATATCCTACACTCTCTGCATACTCGCACTATATAGAGAAGAGGGACTTTTATGTGTTGCACTCCTCTATTGGCTAGGTGGTTTATTTCGAACCTAACTCGGTCTATTTTGAAGAATGAGCAGGGTATGAGGTGGTCTCATAGCTTGATGTCCATCACACATTCGGATATTCATTGGTGTTCTCGATCCTTGGAGAATGTTACCATCATTGATCGTTGTGGGGAATTCCCTAATGTCCCTCTCTTAGGCATTAGGGGAGGAATCACTTATAATCCTTGTTTGGCATTGCGACAATTTGGTTATGCTAGAATGGATGGTCCTTATGATGCACTCGTCCAATGAATCATCTTTAACTATGAGAGTGATATTCAGGGTTATCGTAAGAGGTTCATTCGAGCTTGGGGCATGGTAAACAGAGTTGATAGCAAGACACTAGGACACAAGAATTCCATCCCTCTTGAGCCTTACCCCAAATGGGTACGAGCTCGTGCTCAATGTCTTAAGATGCCTTACCCCACCATCTTACATGTGATGATGGAGCCAATTGCTGAGGGAGACACTCCTTACATTGTTCTTCATCCTGACATGCCAACTGATTTCGAGGAGCTACAGAAATCCCGGATCCAACTCAAAGAAGAACGGGATACCTTTAAAACCCAATTATACGCCAGCGAGAAGAAGGTTTTAGAGCTCACTAGGTTAATTCACGAAGAGAAGAGTATAAATGCTTACATTGCACCAAAGTGGATGCGCCTATGGGAAGCTTGAGTTTTTCTTTGCTTTGGGAGTTTATTTTTGCTTTGTTACTTCTTTTGTAAGCCCAAGAGGCATCATTCTGACCGTTAAAACTTCTTAATGCAATTAATGTTTGTTCTCTTTATGTTTAATAAATTTTAAGTCTTAGAAATCCTTGAAAACATTGCATACATATATCATACATATCATTGCATAAACAGGTTTCAAAGCAGGTTTCTCATCTTCTTCGCTGTTTATTTCAACAATAAAGAAATGGCTCTCGAACAAACAGTGAAGGATCTAAAAACTCAAAATGCTCAGTTTCAACAAATGATCATGGTTCTAGCCAATGGGAAAGAAGAGCTGAAAGCTATGATCGTCAAAGAAAAGACCAAGAAGCCAAAGAAGCCACCTGGTGTTGTGAATTTGGGAAGGAGGTTTAGAGGACCGTTAAGGCAAGTTGTAGAAATAGCATCTTCGTCAAAAGAAGGAGACAATCAAGAAGGGGAAACAAGAGAGGAAGACCTCAGTCCAAGGGAATCCAATAATGAGACTGACTACAATGAGGAGAAGTATCCTTCGGCCGATGAAAAGTACAAACAGCTGGAGGATCGTCTGAAGGAAATGGAAATCCAAAAGGTACTTGGGCTGGATTTTGAAGAGCTGTGTTTGGTTTCTAGGGTTGTCATCCCACAGAAGATCAAGGTTCCGGTGTTCACTAAATATGATGGGGTCTCATGTCCCAAGATGCATCTCTGATATTATGTGAGGAAGATTCATCCTCACACAGCAGGCAAGGACTTATGGGTCCACTTCTTTCAAGACAGTCTATCTGGGACTCAACTAGAATGGTTCTACCAGCTGGAGGGGACCAATATTCGTAACTGGGAAGACCTGGCTGCTGCTTTCTACAAGCAGTATCAGTATAATGCATACCATGCTCCCACCCGTACACAACTCCAAAGTATGTCTATGGGTTCGAGCGAAGGTTTTAAAGACTATGCTCAGAAGTAGAGGGACTTAGCAGGAAGAGTCCAGCCCCCCATGTCTAATAAGGAGTTAGTGGATATGTTTTTGGGTACCCTATCTAGTCCGTTTTTCAATCATATGATTGGAAGTTCCTCTGCTAGCTTTACTGAGTTGATTTTGACAGGAGAAAGAGTGGAAGCTGGGATTAGAAGTGGCAAGATTCAGAAGGATGCCTCTTCAAGTGCGGGAAAGAGACCTTTCGTAGGGAAAAAAGAGGTCAGTGCTGTTTACCATCAATGAAATAAGGGCAGAACCGAGCGCCATCCAACGGTAGGGGCGGTAATGATATCCAAGTCTACCGCTACTCAACAACGAAATAATCAGCCTATAACAGAAAGACCTATAAGGCAATTCACCCGGATAAATATGACTTTGTCTTAAGTATTGCCTCACCTACTGAAATCCAATCTGGTTACCTTGAGGGAAGCTCCCAAGAATACCAACACCGTATCTCCTCGCTACAACCCAAATGCTCACTGTGCTTACCATTCAGAAAGTCCAGGCCATGATACAAACGACTGTTGGGCTTTGAAAAACAATGTGCAAGACCTTATCGAGGCGAAGGAGATTGAATTTGATGCTCCTGAGATTCCCAATGTTATAACTGCTCCCATGCCCAAGCACGGTCGTGGTGTTAATGTTGTTGACGATGATATGTTTGTTACTTCTGTTGAGGAACTTATTACTCCTCTAATGACCGTTAAGTGGAACTTGTTGCAAGCCGGTTTATTTACGGGTTGTGGCGAAAATTTCCACTTATGTTTATCTCTACCGAATGGTTGCTATTTTTTGAAAGCAGGTGTTCAGCGCCTGATGGATGATAAAGAGATTCTATTTAAAAAGACTCCCGTCACAAGTTTTTCTTGTAAGGATGTTTCTATCATAACCATTTCCGCTAATCCTCCCAGGGTCTCCACCAAAAGACCCGTCAGGATTACATCTGCTCCGAACTTGGCTTCTCTGATCATCACTATGCCAGGGCCAATTCCATACTCCTCGGAGAAGGTTGTTCCATGGAACTATGGGGCTAACGTCTATTACCATGGCGTCAAGCAAGACCTGTTGGTTGCTGAAGACCAAGTTTCTAGAAACAATGATCCTGATATTGGCAACATCGTTGGGACCAGCAAAATAACAAGAAGTGGAAGAGTGTTCTCCCCTGAGATTTCTCCTCCAAAACCCGTTACTATTCTTGTGATCATTCCTACTGTTTTTCCTGATGATACTACTACCACAATTCCTGTGATTACCCCTGCTTCCACCCCTATCATCGAACCGGACGAGACTCGGGGCACAAACATATTGATTGAGCCTGTCTAGACGAAGGCTCATTCAGAATCTATTCCAGAGGCTTCCAAGAAGGAAATGGAAGAAATCTTAAAGATGATAAAAAAGAGCGACTATAATGTGGTCGAACAGCTAGGGCATACCCCTTCTAAAATTTCAATGTTGGCCCTACTATTATCCTCCGAAGCTCATGCAAAAGCTTTGGTGAAGTTCCTCAAAACCGCCCATGTGCCACAGAAAACCTCCGCTGACCAATTTGAAGATTGTGTGGCCAGTTTAACGGCTGATAACGGTTTTTATTTTTCTGATGTTGATCTGACACCCAGAGGAAGAAAACACAATGATGCGCTGTATGTCTCCATCGAATGCAGGGGAACTACTTTGGCCCATGTTCTAGTAGATACTGGTTCATCATTGAACGTGCTGCCCAAGAAGGCTCTGGACATATTAGATTGCGAAGGTTTAACCCTGAAGCCCAACAACATTATAGTGAGGGCTTTCGATGGTTCGAAAAGAATGGTGCACAGGGAGGTGGACATCCCCATTAAAGTTGGTTCTCATACCTTTGTCTCCACCTTATACATGATGGATATCATACCATCTTATTCTTGTCTGTTGGGTCGCCCTTGGATCCATGGGGCTGGAGCTGTCACGTCCACTCTGTATCAGATGATGAAGTACCCGATGAAAGGAAAGATTGTCACGGTACATGGTGAAGAGGAATACATGGTAAGCCACTTGAACTCTTTCAGGTATGTGGAAATGGATGAAGAGTTCATCAGGACTCCTTGTTAGAACTTAGAAGAGGCGCCTTAGACCATGGCTGCAACTGAGACAGTTACCAATATGCCAAAGATTACCAGACCTCCCTTGAAGATGGATTCTCTCAAGGACACCAAAGCAGTTATTGAAGAAGGTGGGTGTACCATTTGGGGCCAACTCCCTGACATTCCATATAAATCTGATAAGTATGGTTTGGGTTTCTCTCCAGGGGCTCAAAGTGATGTTCGTCATGCTCGTGCTGGAGGACCTCCCCTACGCATCAGCAATCATGGGGTCAATGCTTTAGAAGATAATGATGGTGACTATGACATGGATAGATGGATCTTCCCTACTACCAACGGTGGACCCAGTAATTGGACGTCTAAAGACTTTGTATCGATTACTTTTATTCAGAAGTAATTGTCTTTCTTGTTTTCGGATATGTAATAATTAAACAATATAAAAACTATGGCCATGTGTCTTACCTAGGGCATAATGGTTTATTTGTGAGGGTTATCATGTTTCCGTCTCATATGTCATTAATAAAGCATTAGATGTTTTGCATACAAATTTTGTGCTCTCTGTTTTTATCTTCTGCTTTTTACTTTGTCAATACAGCTATGCTCTTACACACACTCACATATCATATTGCAGATCCATATCCACTTTGGATCCCATTAATAACGGTTCTGCTATTGCTGGTTATGACTTTGAAAATCCGATCAACCAAGCCGAGGACGAAGGTGAGGAAGATTGTGAGGTACCCGGAGAGTTTTCCAGACTATTACAACAGGAAGAAAGGGCTATACAGCCTCATGAAGAGTTAGTTGAGACAGTGAACTTGGGCACAGAAGTAGACAGAAAAGAAGTCAAGATAGGTGCAAATTTGGAGCTTAGCGTCAAACAACGGTTGATACAGATGTTGTACGATTATGTCGAGATCTTTTCCTGGTCATATGAAGACATGCCAGGACTAGACACAGATATTGTGGTTCATTGTCTGCCAACTAAAGAAGATTGCCCTCCAATAAAGCAAAAGGTTCGTCGTATGCGCCCTGAAATGTCAGAGAAAATCAAAGCAGAGGCCATGAAGCAGTTCAACACTGGGTTCTTAGCTGTCACCTCCTATCCACAATGGGTTTCTAACATAGTTCCGGTGCCTAAGAAGGACAACAAGTATGAATGTGTGTGTACTACTGAGATTTGAACAGGGAAAGCCCAAAGAATAACTTCCCGCTTCCCCACATTGACGTTCTGGTTGACAACACCGCACATCATAAGACCTTTTCCTTCATGGACAGTTTCTCTGGTTACAATCAGAACAAGATGGCACCCGAAGACATGGAGAAGACAACCTTCGTCACACAATGGGGCACTTTCTGTTACAAAGTGATGCCGTTTGGACTGAAGAACGCCGGGGAAACCTATCAGCGAGCCATGGTAGCTTTGTTCCATGACATGATTCACCATGAGATAGAGGTCTATGTTGATGACATGATAGCCAGGTCTCAAACTAAGGAAGAGCACCTTAATCATCTACAAAAGATGTTTGATAGGTTGAAGACGTACAAGCTGAGGTTAAATCCGAACAAGTGCACCTTCGGGGTAAGGTCTGGTAAACTCCTAGGTTTCATTGTCATTGACAAGGGCATTCAGGTAGACCCTGAAAAGGTGAAGGCTATACAAGAGATGTCGGCTCCTCGCATGGAGAAGGAAGTTAGAGGCTTCTTGGGACGCCTAAATTACATTGCCAGGTTCATTTCCCATCTAACTGCTACTTGTGAGCTAATCTTCAAACTCCTAAAGAAAGATCAAGTGGTAAAGTGGAATGACGAATTCCAGACTTCCTTGTATAGAATCCAGGAATACCTTCAAGAGCCTCCAATTCTGATGCCTCCGATTGAAGGAAGACCTTTTATAATGTACTTACCAGTGTTAGATAATTTAATGGGGTGTGTGCTGGGGCAGCATGACGAGTCCGGTCAAAAAAAGAGCATGCAATGTACTACCTTAGCAAAAAGTTTACCGACTATGAAACAAGATACTCACTGCTCGAGAAAACGTTTTGCGCTTAGGCATGGGCTGCTTGCCAACTGAGACAGTATATGTTGACCCACACTACTTTGTTGATATATAAGATAGATCTGATCAAGTACATCTTCGAGAAGCCCGCTCTCTCTGGAAGAATAGCTAGATGGCAAATGATTTTGACTGGATATGATATTCAATATACAACCCATAAAGCAATCAAGGGAAGTGTACTAGCTGATCATTTGGCTCATCAGGCCGTAGATGACTACCAATCCATGAACTTTGAATTCCCGGATGAGAATATTATGTTAGTGCCTGACTGCGAAGAACCTGGACCAGACGAAGGACCTGAGAAAGGATCCTGATGGACTATGTTTTTTGATGGAGCTTTCAATGCACTCGGCAATGGCATTGGTGTTGTAATCATATCTCCCGAGGCCTGTCACACTCCATTCACCGCCAGATTATGCTTCAACTGTACCAATAATATGGCTGAGTATGAAGCGTGTATCATGGGTCTCAAAGCTGCAATTAACCTGAGGATCAAGTTCATGAGTGTTTTCGGAGATTCGGCCTTGGTAATAAGTCAAGTCAAAGGAGAGTGGGACACGAAGCACCCTAATCTCATCCCTTACAAGGAACATTTGATGACATTTCTTCCACACTTTGAAGAAGTCCCCTTTGAACATTTTCCACGAGAAGAGAATCAGTTAGCGGACGCACTAGCTACTATGTCATCTATGTTCAAGGTCAGATGGGACACTGAAGCTCCTCAGATCACTATTGAGATATTGGATGAACCAGGATAGTGCTATGAGATTGATACTGAAGAAGTAGAAGACAAATCTTGGTTCCATGAAGTGAAAAGGTATCTTGAGGTTCAAGAATATCCTGAGGGGGAATATGTCAATAACAAGAAGTTTCTGAGGAGGTTCTCCGTAAAATTCTTCCTCAGTAATGGAATCCTCTACAAGCACAACCACAACTCTACTTTACTTTGGTGTGTAGACAAGAGCGAAGTAGAGAGGATTATGAAAGATTTACATGAAGGTACCTTTGGCACCCACTCTAGCGGATACACCATGGCTAAAAAGATCCTACGGGCATAATACTATTGGTCCACTATGGAAGCATACTGTTATCAGCATTCCCGAACTTGTCACAAATGCCAGATCTATGCTGATAAAGTACATGTACCTCTGGTTTCCTTGAACATCTTGATGGCTCCCTGGCCCTTTGCAATGTGGGGCATTGACATGATCAGAGAGATTAGACCTACCACTTCCAATGGGCATCGCTTCATCCTAGTGGCCATTGATTACTCCACGAAGTGGGTTAAGGCTTCTTCTTTTGCTACTGTTACCAACAATGTTGTCGTGCGGTTTATCAAGCATAACCTTATATGTCAGTATGGTGTTCCAGAAAGAATCATCACAGATAATGGTACAAATCTCAACAATATGATGATCACCAAACTCTGTAAGCAATTCAAGATCCAACATCACAATTCTTCCCCTTACCGACCGAAGATGAATGGCGTTGTGGAGGCTGCTAACAAGAATATTAAGAAAATCATACAGAAAATGACGCTGACATACAAAGACTGGAATGAGATATTACCATTTGCTCTTCATGGTTACCGCACCTCAACACGTACGTCAACATGGGCAACACCTTACTCTTTGGTGTATGGTATGGAGGTTTTCTTACCTATTGAGGTCCAAATCCCTTCTTTGAGAATCATGAAGGATGAAGGTTTGAACGAAGAGGATTGGATCCAGACTCGACTTGACCAACTGAATCTGATTGATGAGAAAAGGCTTACAGCTATCTGTCATGGTCAGATGTACCAAAAGTGAATGATCAAGGCTTTCAATAAAAAGGTCAGACGTCAGGTATATCAAGTGAGTGATCTAGTAATCAAGTGCATTATACTACCACAAGGTGATCCCAGGGGAAAATGGACTCCCACGTACGAAGGGCCATTTGTAATCAAAAGCATATGATTCTAACCACCATAGGTGGTTACGACCTTCCTCACCCTGTTAATGCAGACATAGTGAAAAGATACTACGCATAAATAAATACCCGCTTGGTTGACTGACCTAGGCAAAAATAAGAGCATCCTGGTGAATCAAAAGGGTTCGGGAAAAAAATTAGGGATGAATACAAAAAATCTGTACACCCGGCAAGTGGAAAACCTAAAAAGGCGGCTTGGGAAAAAAAGGGTATCCCGATGGACCGAAAACCCAAAAGGGCGGTCCAGGAAAAAGTTAGGGATTTAAAGCGTATAACAATGTCCCATTGGATCACCTTGTGACCAGAATTCAATATCCACTATCAAGCTTAAACGGTACCAACCAACCCAGTCAACTTCGGACAAGTAGCAAAGTGATGAGACGCTCAAGGACATAGGGGCAATAGCAGAATTGAAACTCAATGGGATTATTACACATAGTTGTTTTCTCTTTGTAAACTATTTTGTATATTTTTCATTTTCAAGGCGGCGTTCTCCTACTAGAACGCCAGTCTCTTTGTACAAAAATGCCTGTTATAGGAGAACTTCAAAAATTAATACAATTTATTTATTTGAAATTACAAAACTATTTGTTTTCTATTTTTCTGTTTTGTTTTGCAAAAACGTCTAGTGATTATTTTTAGAATATGCATTTGAATATGATTACTCTTTATCAATACTCGCATATGAAACAGGAAGACAAATGCTGAATGACCTTAAGAAACAAGGCAAAGTCTAAAAAATCCATTTGTAGTCCTGACAGTTACTCTTTCCAGCAGGCACATGGACATCCTCCTGTCACATCCTCAGCGTACGTCCTAGTGATGCTTATGTCCCCGCAGAGTAAAAACAACCAAAATCCTTACCTTTTCCTCCCCAAGCATGAATTCCCTCCTCCAGCCAAATTCCCTCAGAGGGCTGAAATTGATATTCCCCAGCTTAGTTTTTATAATCTCGAACAGTTTATAAAGCCTTATACCCGGTAGAGTTTATTTCTCCAGCTGCAGAAGTTTATCCCCCAACAAATTTTATTTCTCTACATTGGTAAAATCATCTGGCAGAGCATCCTTCTCTCCACAGAGTCCTTCTCAAGCAGGAGTCAAAGACCCCCGGCAGAATATCCTCAAATGAAAAGAGAAAATCCAGGGAAAATAATCTCCATTCATCATCCCCAACGGAAATGAATGAATCACTTTCCTCGTCTACCAAACAACAGTCCGTGATTCAGCTTCCCAGGATTCTCCAACAGTAGTTAGAGATTTAATTTCCCAGACTAGGAGATACTGCAACTGCATTCCATATTCATACATCATGACATACGCATACACATCATATACATCAGAATCTCATTTATGTTGAGAACATCATTACACAATGCATTTCATACATCATGACATTGCATACGACTAACTCTTTACCTTTTCAGGAAAGATCAAATCAACAAACACCGTTGACTGCTTACATGACCTGGTAGTCTTCTCAAATGGTACGTCGGATGAAGGGCTATTTCATCATTTTCCTCAGAAAGAAATTCTCAAAAGTCCTTTTTCTGGTTTAGTTAAATCAATACTAAGATTTTTATGATTTCTATTCCAGTTAAAGTGATCTAAGACCTTTTTCTGGTTCAGTCAAATCAACACTAAGATTTTTCTGATTTCTATTCTAGTTAAAGATAATTCAAGACTTTCCTCTGGTTCAATTAAATTGACACTAATATTTTTCTGATTTCTATTCCAGTTGAAGTTGAAGATAACCCAAGACCTTTTTCTGGTTCAGTTAAGTCGATACTAAGATTTTTCTGATTTCTATTCCAATTAAATTTAACTCGATACCCTTCTCTGGTTCAGTTAAATCGACACTAAGATTTTCCTAATTTCTATTCCAATTGAAGACAACTCAAGACATTCCTCTGGTTCAGTTAAATCGATACTAAGATTTTTCTGATTTTTACCTAGTTAAAGAAACTGTAAAGCCTGGAGTCCGACTAGATAGAAGTTAATTTCATGTTCCCCTAGTAGATTACTGTGAAGCCTGGAATATGACCAGATAGTCGTCAACCTTATCCTCAACAAGTCGCTGTGAAGCTTGGATCTTGACAAGATAGCAGTTCACTTCCGTCTCTCCGATCAAGAGATGACTCCTCAGTAGAGTAATGGACAACTGAAGCTCCTAAACTCTGTTTCCCAAAACAGAGACCAACATTCCTTAGCGGAGTCCTCCTCAATAACAAGAATAGGAATCCCCACAAAGGAATATCTCATGAAATCAACATTGTCCTCTAGATGGCATCTTTAAGCCCATCTGTGACGACTCTCTGTCATATTATCTAGATGGCATCTTTAAGCCCATCTCCGGCGATATTCCGTCATCTTCTACAAATGGAATCTATAATCCCATTCCCGATATTATCTACATGGTCAAGTATCATTTCATACGAGTGCAAATTTCTAGGCACTCTAGTGTTCAATTATCTTCCACCTTCAGATCATGAAAGGCAGACCAGCCAATCTACATCCTCAAGTTTAAGAAGATTGAACAGGGGCAGCTATTGTACCCCAAAATTTTCCCTCTCATTTTACTCAGGACATGTCCATTGAGGTCCCTAACTTTCCCTAGGATGACTAAGAATTGACCAGACAAATTCTCCTCCTAAGGCAATAAATATCTAACTAGGGTTTCGGTTTTCATCAAGATGTGTGAGCTCCAAGGGTCTCAAATATTTTCCATTTCCCTAATATGTCCTCAAGATCATCCATGCCAAATTTCATGCCTTGCACAACAAGTTTGCTCAGCCAACTTCTCAAATGCCTGAAAATCAACTATACTAGGTCAAAAGTAAACTATGGCCTATATATAGTCAAACTTCAAGATTTTTGGTCAACATCAACATTTTGAAGTAATATCCATCATTTGATCAAGGGTTGATCATGATTCCTTAAGAAATGCCCCTAACTCATCAAAAGTCAAAAATGGCAAATTAAGGTTTCTATAGGAAAAGTCAACCAAATTTTGACCAGGCATAACTTTCTCATACTTTATCAGAAATTTTTCAACCAAAGCTCATTTTGAAGAGAATCCAATTATCTACAACTTCTATTCATCCCTCAAGATCAAGAAATTCCCCAGTTAAAAGATACAAGTTTAGACATTATAGGTCCTTTCAAAAAGTCAACAAAAACACCTTTTGGGTCAAAGCTCCTTAAATGAACATGGAAGATCCAATTTAAATGAAACCAAAAGGGTTGTTTATGAGACATCCTAAGCTCTCTAAAATATACAAGAACACCCTCTTAGTGTTAAAAATGAGAGAGATATGCATTGCTAAAGTTGACCAATTTTCGGAAAATTGCATGAAGCCAATATTGACCAAACTTGAATTTTTTCCAAATGGGCCTATCTTTTTATGTTTGAAACTAGTTTCTAGCATGGTCCACTACCTCTACACGCACCCATGCATTATTATATTATTTGTGCTATTTATTTTGATATTTTATTCATTAAAATGCAAAATTAAATAAATAAATAATAAAAATAATGAAAGATATGATTTGGAATATTTTCTCATCAAACAATGGGCAAGATGTGCTGGAATATCAAGATAAAAATGCACAAGGAAAGAGGAGGGAAAGATTTTCTTGTTTTAGAAATTTTGGATCAAATCTTCATGACATTAAAAACATGATTATATTTGATCTCATGGATGTTTTTGTTGACCTAATATGGTCTCATATATATGTACAACAATTCCAGACATAAGGGATACGTGTAGCTGGTCTCAAAAGAACCCTAATATTATTCAAAAAAATTCAAAGAGTGGTTCCATTCGTATTCATATTTGCAGCCAGTTTCAAAGCATTCTAACCATTCCTTGGTGTTCCGGGGGTAAGATTGGGTAAGTATGTATGCTACGGTGGGAGAACTGACTTGAAGGCTTTGCGTTTGATCGTAAATGTTGCGGTTAGCAAGAGTTTCACCCACTTTTCTTTTATCCAAAAGGAAAGGTGAAAAAGCACAGGAAAAACCTTTGAGATTATTTCTTGAGTTCGGGGGGTAGATTATGAAAAGGGAAGGTATTAGCAACCTTTTCATCCATGGTTATCCATGGAATCTTAGTTACTTTCCAGATCACTTTCTTTTGTTTGAAATTGTGCTTTGTGTGGTATTTGAAAGTATTTTGTAAAGAGGCCATTGTTTAGGCAATCTTTGTAATGATTGTTGTTTGTAAGAATGTATACAAAGATGTTGATCTTTTGAAAATGTTTTCAAGTTTTGTAAGATGTTTGAAAGTGTAAGTGTTTGTTTTGAAAATAGAAAGGATGTTTGTTTTGAAATGGAGCAAGTAATTAGGAGCAATCTACCTACTCCGTGAACAGTGATAATCTTCCTTTTAATCGGATACTTCAGCATTTGGTGCAACATAGAAGTGACAACGCCAGTATTGTGAATCCACAGTCTGCCTAGCAAGCAGGAATATGAAGGGAGGATATCCATTACATAAAAATTTGAATCAAATGTTTGGGTTCCAACCTTTATGGGGATATCCACTTCCCCATGCACCATCCTTTTTGAGCCGTCAAAGGCCCTCACTACTATGTTGCTTGGTTTCAATGTCAATCCCTCACAGTTGAGCCTATCAAGAGCCTTTTTAGGCAATACATTCAAATATGACCTGGTGTCAACCAAAACATGAGCCAAGGTTGTGCCTCTGCATTCCACTGAGACATGCAATGCCTTTTATACTTCCTTCCTCTTGGCGTTAAATCATCATCCGAAAAACCTAGACCATTATCCGCAGTCAAGCTGGCTACGCAATCTTGGAACTGATCGGCAGATGTTTCTTGGGATACATGGGATGTTTTCAGGAATTTTACCAAGGCCTTTGCATGCGCCTCGGAGCATAGTAGTAAAGCAAGCATGGAAATTTTAGATGGAGTTTTCCCCAGTTGCTCGACTACATCGTAGTCGCTTCTTTTTATGATCTTTAGGATTTCCTCCATATCTTTCTGGGAGGTCTCAGGGATAGACAATGATTGTGTCTTCGTCTTGACAGACTCAACCAGAACACCTTTTCCTCGAGTCTCGGTTAACTTGGCAGCAGGAGTGTCAGTAGGAGTGATAACAGGAGTTGTAATAACTTTGTCAGTTGGAGTATTGGTGGAGATGATTGTGGGACTGGGAATAGCCTTAGGAGGAGCAACAACAACTTGAATGATTATGGGTTCAGAAACTGCTTTTGGGGGAGCAATTTCTGTAAAGAATATCTTTCTGCTTCAGGTAATCTTGCTAGTCCCGATAATATTACTGACATCAGAGTAAATCTTCTTAGAACTTGAATCTTCGGCAGCTGGCCAATCTTACTTGACACCGTGGTAGTAGACATCCCCTCCATAGTTCCATGGTACGGTTTTGTCTGACCAATACGGGACTGGTCTAGGCATTGTAATTATCAAAGGAGCTACTTTTGGAACTGATGTAATTCTAACGGGTCTTTTGGTGGAGACCCTAGTTGAATTGTCGGAAATGGTCACAATGGAAACATCATTATAAGAAACAGGTGGGACAAAAGTCTTTTCGAACAAAATATCCTTGTTATCTATTAGGCACTGAACGCCTGCTTTCAACAAAGGACAACTGGTTGGTGAGGACAAACAAAAATGGCAGCTTTCATTACAGCCCAGGAAAACACTGGCATTCAATAAGTTCTTTTTGATAGTCAGAAGTGTATTCATAAGTTCATCAACTGAAGTAACAAACATATCTTCTTCAATGGCGTTGGCATTATGGCCATGTTTGGGCATAGGGGCATAAATGACATTGGGCTTTTCTGGCGCATCGAATTCAATTTCTTTGGCTTCAAGGAGGTCTTGTACTTTGTTCTTTAGAGCCCAACAGTTGTAAGTGTCATGGTTGGGACTCTCAGAATTGTATGTGCAACGGGCATTAGGATGATAGTGAGGAGATGTTGTGTTAGGGTTCTTTGGAGCTTCTTTCAAGGTCACTAGATTGGATCTTAACAGATGTGGCAATACTTGAGATAGGGTCATGTTAATTCTGGTGAATTGTTTGACTGGTGTTTCCATTCTTGGTTGGTTGTTTCTTTGTTGATCATGCGCAAGTTTATGAATCATGACAACCCCCACCATTGGATGGCGTTAAGCCCTATCCTGATTTCTCCGAGGATAAACAACAACCACTTCTTTCTTTCCGATAAATGGCTTCCTTACAGCGGCAGAGGATGCATCTTTTTGAATCTGTCCACTTTTTATCCCGACTTATACCCTTTCTCCGGTCAATATCAATTCAGTAAAACCAGCCGATGAACTCCCAATTAATTGATTGAAAAAGGGACCAGACAAGGGGCCCCAAAACATGTCTACCAACTCTCTTTCAGATAGAGGAGGTTGAACTCTTTCGGCCAAGTCTCTCCATTTTTATGCATAGTCCTTGAAGCCTTCATTTGAAACCATGGCCATACTCTAGAGTTGAGTACGGGTAGGCGCAAGATCAGCATTGTATTGGTATTGTTTGTAAAAGGCTGCAACAAGATCTTCCCAGTTGTGAACATTGGCTCTTTCTAGCTGATAAAACCAGTCAAGTTGAGTTCCAGACAGATTGTCTTGGAAGAAATGTACCCATAAATCTTTGTCAGCAGTATGGGGCTGGATCTTCCTCACATAGGACCGGAGATGCATTTTGGGGCATGAGACTCCGTCATATTTGGCGAACAAAGGTGCTTTGAAGCCAGGCACTTTTTGGATTTCCATTGCACTCAATCGTTCTTCTAGATACTTATAGTTGTCATCGGCTGGAGGATATTGTTCTTCAGAATAATCTTCTTCTTCCTCTTCCTCTTCTGAATTAGACTGAACAACTGTTTCCTTGCCCTTCCCCTCCTGGTTGTCTTTCTCACCAGATGTCGTAGAAAAATCTAAGGCCCTTCTTGTCTGCCCTTGGAATCTTCTTCCCATTTTCAGAATTTCGGTTATTTTCTTCGTCTTCTTTTTCTTCTCTTCCACCAGCAAGGTCTTCAACTCTTCTTGTCCTTTGGCCAGAGTTAAGAACAAATGTTGAAACTGTGCATTTTGAGCTTGAAGGTCTTTCACCGTTTGTTCGAGATCCATCTTACTGAAATAAACAGTAGAGAGATGAGGAGACTTGTTGCAAGAAACCTGCTTATGTTATGATGAATGATAAATGCATATGCAATGATTTCAAGGATCTTAAGATTTAAATTTGTTTTAGACAAAAAAGAAACACATGTTATATTAATAGATTAAAGCTCGAGTACATCAATGCCTTCTTGGGAAAAACAAATACAAGAAACTCTAAGATAGAAAGGTAGTACGCATCCTCTTTGGTGCAATGTAAGAATTCAGAGTCTGCTCCTCATGAAGTAGCCTAGTGAGTTCCAAAACCTTCTTCTCGCATGCGTTGAATTGGGCTTCAAAAGTATCTTGCTCCCCCTTGAGTTGTATCCAATCTCTTTGTAGGTCTTCAAGAGAGGTGGGTATATCAGGATGTAGGATAGTGTATGGAACATCTCCCTCCATGACAGGCTCAATGATTACCAGAAGAATGGAGGGGTAAGGCATCATAAGACTCTAAGCACGAGTTCGTACCCATTTGAAGTAAGGCTCAAGAGGGATGGAATTCTTTTTCCCTAAAGTCTTTCTATCTACCTTGTTCAACATCCTCCAAGCTCGGATAAATCTCTGGCGAAGACCTTGATTGTCGTTGTCGTTGTCAAATACTAAACCTTGAATCAGCATCTCATGCGGGCCATCCCTTCGGGTGTAACCAAACCGTCTTAAGGCTAAGCATGGATTGTAGGTGATACCTCCCCTAATGCAAAGTAAAGGGACATTAGGAAATTCTCCATAACGGTCGACAATAGTAACATTCTCTATGGATCGGGAGCACCAATAAATGTCTGAATGTTTAAGCATCATCAACCTTTGTGACCACCTTGAACCTTGCTCGTTCTTTAATACAGATTGGGGAAGATCTGAAATAAACCATCTTGCCAAGAGAGGAGTGCAACACATAAGGACACATCTTTTCCAAATTGTGCGAGTTTGAAAAGAGTGTAGGATATCCCCTAGCAATGTAGGCACCGGGTTTCGGGTTATGATGATTTTGATGGCGTTCACATCTATGAGTTGGTCAGGATTTGGAAACAAAACCATCCCATAGATGAGGAGAGCCATAATTTCCTCAAAGGCTTGAAAATCCAAGGAATTCCAACAGTTTTGGGCTTTCTCAAACAAGAACTTTTCTAGGAAACCCTTGACACCACTCCTTGTTTCCCAATGAGTTGTGACATCAGATGAGTGAAAGTGTAGAACTTGAGCAATCTCTTCTGGCTTTGGGTCTCTTTCTGTACCGTTGAAAGGTAGTTGATTGATAATGGGAATTCTCAAGAGCCGGGAGAATTCTTCTAAAGTAGGCACAAGTTGATAGTCGGGGAACGTGAAGCAATGGTGCAAAGGATCAAAGAACTGAAAGAGCACCTTTATCAGGTCCTCATTTGTGTTGGAGGTGACCAAGTTGAGTAGGCGACCATGTCTCTCGGTGAATGGAGAGTTTTTAGGAATCCTTGAAGATATCTCCTTAAGTTGTGGAGGGATCCTTACAAGATTGACTTGAATAGTTTTCCTGCGAAGAGAATCCATATCCTATAAAACAGGAACAAAGATTAATCCCAAAATCCTTGAAATGGTTAGTGAATGTGTATGATGTTATGATGTTCATGATTTTATGTACAAGTATGTATATACAAACAAAAAAACAAGTTCCTAGGTTTAGGATTGCATGGAGTTTTATAGGTAAGTAACCTCTTGAAGTTTAGTTGGCTCAAACCTGTCCTAGTAATAGTAACCGTGTTCTAAGGAGCTCAATATCACTGATTTGTTTCCTTGGTCATTGTTTCAGCACAAGCCTCTTTAATGGCGACCGAAATATCCCAAGAAACCAAACCTCAATGAGTGTAATATCGAGTATCTACCAACTTCAGACTGCACCAAAGCCAGTCATCTCACTACATCCTAAAGGCCAAGTTGGTCAAGTAAAGGTTCTAGAAGTTCATTAGTGCTTTATGACATCACTCAGCGGCCCCGTATTCTCTTTGATTAACTCAAAGGCTACCGGTACCCACAAATATGTCGCACTAACATAGCTATTTCTTAGACCATGTCAGTATACCCCGCATGGTTTCCACAATGTATTGCTACTTACCTATATTGTATCCCAAATCCGGGTAGAGGATTCAAACCCAAACAAAGAACCAAAATGTAAAGCATACAAGTCAAACAATGTAAGCAAGTAAATATGATCTAACCCTAAGGTAACCCCACTTTTAGAAAATTCCCCAGCAGAGTCGCCAGTTCTGTGATACGGTGGGCGAACTGGCTTGAAGGTTTTGCGTTTGATCACAAATGTTGCGGTTAGCAAGAGTAACCACCGACTTTTCTTTTATCCAAAAGGAAAGGTGAAAAAGCACATAAAAGACCTTTGAGATTATTTCTTGAGTTCGGGGGGTAGATTATGAAATGGGAAGGTATTAGCACCCTTTTCATCCATGGTTATCGATGGGCTCTTAGTTACTTGCTAGATCACTTGCTTTTGTTTGAAAGTGTGCTTTGAGTGGTTTTTGAAATTATTTTATAAAGAGGCCATTGTTTAGGCAATCTTTGTAATGATTCTTGTTTGTAAGAATGTATACAAAGATGTTGATCTTTTGAAAATGTTTTCAAGTTTTGTAAGATGTTTGAAAGTGTAAGTGTTTGTTTTGAAAATAGCAAGGATGTTTGTTTTGAAATGGATCAAGTAATTAGGAGCAATCTACCTACTCAAATGTCTTTCTTGTTCATTTTATTTTCCTTTGACATTGTTGTCTTACCATTGATTTGGTAAGCAACCCTATCTTTGGATGTAAACGGGACGGGCGTGGGTCATTATATAACCATGATTAGCAATGTTTCAAGGTATCTTAGCATTATTTTTGAGGGACTAAGATCATTTGTAAGGCAACTCAGATAGCGTCATCGAGGGACTATGATCTTGTATTTGCTTGTTTTTGCTAAGATACTCACATGCCTAATATGGCCATTTTGTATAAGGCAACCAAGTGGAATAACCATAGGGGTGTTTGTGTACAAGTGTATCATTTTCATGCTTATTTTTGTCTTGAATTAAGGTTTTCTAAGTATTGGTTTTAGTCTTTCCATACAAACCCTAATTACTAGAATGTTATGTAAAAGCGATAAATTGCAAAATTTAAAGTTATTACGCTATTAAAACATTTGTGGGGAGGGGGTGTACAATTTGTAAATGGGGATTGCAAGAATTTAAACCTAATTAGTCTATTACAACCATATTGAATTGGTATGAATATACAAGGAATTAAATAAATACAAAGTATAAAAATGAATAAATGTACAAGGATGCAAAAATGTAAAGAAAATGAATTTTGTTTGGTTTTCATGAAAAAAAGATTTTGTCTTAACCTAATTAAATAAAGAAAATAGTTAATTAAGTATGAATTTATTAAGAAAATATTTTAAATGAAAACCTAGTTCTATTAATTAATCAAAAGAAAATAATTTTAAGAAAAGTATTTTTGGTATTTTTTATCTTGAAAATATTTATAGCATTATAAATTATTTTTAGTCCTTTTTTTATATCAAAATTGATGCATTTAAATTTGTATAAAATAAAATAACTAATAACCTAAATTTATTTATATTTACAAGATAATAAGTAAAAAAATAAATAAAGTATAATTAATAAAAAATATTTTTGTGAGAAAAATAAAATAAACTAAGTCAAAATATAAATATATCATTTTTTTGTATTTTATGATTTTAAGTATTTAGAAATATATATTTAAGAAAATAAAAATGAAATAAATAAATAAATAATAAAACTTGGGCTAGAGGGTGCCAAGAGGAAATAGGGAGGTCAGTCAGCAAAAAATAATAAAAAAATAAGCCAGGCCCAAAGAGGCCCAGTGCCCTGCAAACAAAAAAGTCATAATTGTAAAAATATGAAAAATGAAAAGAGTACCACTAGGGCTCGAACCAAGGTCCCATAGGTTACAGGCGCGCACTTCTACCACTGGGGTGGCTATACATCCGTTAATACAAATGAAATAATAAATATGTAAGGCAAAACGTGTTATGAAGACTTCATCTTCAACCTCCAGCCAGACCAACTGTAACTTGCTTATTTCTCATCAAAAATGAAAACTGTAAACATGAAACTTATAGCAAATTTTCTCACGATTTCAGAAATATAAAGTATTAAAACTATAGATCAAAGATAAGCAAGAATTTTAATGGCTCTAATCTGAACCCTAAAAATTTCATAAATTTCAGTTTCAAAATTCTCTAAGCTCAAGCAAACTTAATGGAAACTAACGACATGGTTAGCTACAGGGCAATGATATATACATGTTTTATTCACAAATAAACTATTGATGATTCCTGTATGAAGAGTTCCAAGTTGAGAAAACTTACCTCAAAACTGGAAATCGTGTTTGGAGTTTGAGCTTGTTTCAAGTGATGGTGATGATCAGGTTAGCTTCCTTGAGGTCCTAGGAAGCTAATGCAATGGTTTGCTTGAGTTGAGAGTGGTTGAAATGACTTTGAGAAGTCAATGTATAACGCTCTTTTTTTGGTTATGGAAGATGGGGTAAATGATGTTACAGAAATGAAACAGGGACAGGGGTAAGTTATATTTGATGTATAGGAGCTTTAGGAACTAAAAGGCCAAAGAACGCACGACGGAAATAGAAGATTCAAGTTCAAGGTCAGAACCTGCACAAAAATGGAATTTGTGTTCAATTTCAGGATAGAGGGAATTTGAGAGAGTTTCAGGCTTGCAAAAATCGTGTCCTAAGTTGCATAATAGTGTCTCAATGTATAGGAAAAGGTTTTGAGAGCTTGGGTGATCAGAAGTACAAGTTCACATGTTATGGCTTTTTGGCTTGTTTTTTAAGCAAGCTTGACAAGCATTGTTCCAAGGCAAGGTACAAGGCTATATATAGTGGTTAGACACTTTAAACATCCTCATATGATTGTGTATAGGATGCTTGTGAAGAAAGAACAAATGCAAAGCTCAAGAGAAGTTGACTTTGTGATTAAAGCCACTTTACTAGAATGACAATGTTACTTTGTGCCATTAATGGAAATGCAACTTGGATAAAGATTGAATCAAGTGGATAACAACTCAAAAGCAAGTGTAATCTTCTGATTATGGAGATATATTGAGGTTTAGAGGCCTTCAAAACAAGATTGTGCAGCATAGGTTTGAAATTGAATTCTTGTTCATCACAAAATGCCTTGTAATTCAAGTGACAAAACCCTAACTTCATCTCTTCTATTATCCATCCTCAAGAATGATCTCAAGGAGTTCTTGGACATCTTGGAAATCTTTAAATGTGATCTACAACCCATCTTTGAATTTCTTTTGAAGATTCCCCTTGGAGCTATATGAAAAAGTGCCATGAAGTTAGGTAAAAATCCTGACCAAATTAGGGCAAAATTTCACTGTGTTTAGTTTCATGACCCTATGTTCATAAAATTATAACTTGAAATCCAAACACGTTTGGAAGAAGTGGTGGAAAAGTTGTAGATTTCATGGAGATCTACAACTTTCATGTTGGAAGTTTCTCTTGAATCATCTTGCATCATAGTGAAAATTTGGCTCAAAGATATGTAAAAACATGAAATTTCCAACACTTAGAAAAATTTCTAAGCTTAGAAATTTTGACTTTTCAAAATGAAATCTTGACTTTTGATTTCTTGATGAATAAGTTTCATATTTTGACATGTTTTGATGAATTGTGATCTTTGACACTTGAATTTGACCAAAAAGTCAAAGTTTGACTTTTTAGTATACAGTTGACTTTTGATCAGTTGACTGCAAAATTTCATCTGTCAATCCAATGGACTTGCAATATTTTGAACCATTCCATTAGGTTAAAATGATGAAATTGTACTCTTGAGATCATGCCTTAAACCAATTGACCATTTGCTAGGTCAAAAGTCAGAAATTACCCTTTCCTAGTCAAAACCCTAATTTTGACCATTTTGCCCTTTTGGAGATTTGATCAAATTTCTTGAGGAGTTGTGGTCCAAACTTGATCAAATGATACATATAATTTTTAAATTTTGGTATGGATAAAAAATTATGAAGTTTGACTGTAAATTTGCCATGGTTGACTTTTTCCCCAATACAACTGATTTTTAGGTCAATTGCTCAATTGACTGAGCAAAAATGTGATCCTAGGCTTGAAACTTGACATGAACAACCTTGGGGGTCCATAATGATCCATAAAAGTCATATGGGGCATTGGAAGTTCAAATTTCCTTGTACAAACGCAAACCCTAGTTTTGGTCATCAGTGTTTGAGGAGGTGTCTTGAGCTGATCAAACCCTAGTGCAGTCTTGAGCCCAAGGAGATCTTATGAGCAAATTGTTGATAAGTGAGAGGGAAAATTTTGGGGTATAACAGCATGGATCATCATCTATAGCCATAACACGCTGAATCTCATCATACATAACTCATACTTTTCATAGTTTTTTCTGTCAATCGTATTTCAAGTTATAGCACATTTCAATTCATTCTAACTCCAGTAACATGATCACAAGATGATAAGGAACATGTATGGGAAATCGTTGATGAGTTTTGATGGCTAAATGTCCATCTGCCATGGCTAGGGTATAACAAATTGCAAGCTTCGTATCTCCCTGTACAGGGACTTTCAGACCAAACGGACATCACCACTGGATTCACAGGCTATTTTGCAGGATTGACGATTGAGGCCCGTCGGAGAAGACGACCGGAGTGTTGACTCCGACGTCTCTAGGGTTTTTCACTTAGGCGAGTAAGGCGTGGCACGATCCACTCTTTTAATTGGTCTATTCAAATTTCCAAGGGCCCACTGAAGGGCGCACTTGGACAAGTCAACATCTGTTTTAGTTTTCATATTATTTTGTTTTATTTCATTTGTGTTCACGAATGAGAAGGATGGCTTGGTGGTAAGGAAGAATGTGTGCAAAGGGAGAGACTTGGGTTCGATACCCAGGTCTAAAGTTTTGTTTTTTCTAACAGGTTTCATATAGATTCAGTGTGCCCAGATCCAAGGTGTGCGTCATAGGCCCTCAAACTCACACCATCAGATCACAGTGGCTTCGATCCAGCGCCTCCAAGCGTGCAGCTCCATGGTGGACCTTCCAGATGTAGTTCTATTGGATCATACGCTGTAGTGGGCAAATAGATCTGGGCCTGGATAATTTTCAGCGCATACACCCCCAAATTAATTTACAACATCAGGCCCAATCCTTTTTCTCTTTACTTAATTTATTTTATTTAATTTGTTTTATATTACTTTTCAAACCAACTTTATTTTAATCATAAAATCAACAAAAATCACAAAAAAATAGATGTAGGTTTTTTAATTAAAATTAATTCTTGCAAATTAATCTAATTTAAATTTAAGTTGTTTTATTTAATTTAAAATTAATTAGAAATTAGGTTAAATCTAAAAAAAAATTCATAAAATACCAAAAAATATTTTTAATAAGCAATTAGACTTTTAGGGTTTCAAACTTATTCCCGTCTTAATTTTTGCGGGTCGTTATTTTTCATACGATTTTTTTCTCGATTATGTAACTGTTTCCCGGTTTGTAATAGTCTAATTAGAATTCTTACTTTCCGCATTTTACATTTCAGTCAGATATAACTATAACTATCCTGAAACCTTGTAATAGCTGTAGGTTTCACTTTTCACATTATATTGTATGCTTGTATATAAACTGCTAGTAATTAGGTGTGTATGGCAAGAACTAACCAATCAATATTAGATCACTAACATGAAGATAAAAATACCTGAAAACAGCACACCATTGCACACTTATACCCCTAGGGTATCTCCCACTTTGGTTTCCTTCGGAAATGGTCATGTCCCTCGAACGTAGGGATACTCTTAGCAAAGACCCTCAGTTTAAAGTCATCATAAAGATCATAGTCCCTCAATGTCCCTCGTGTTGCCTACAAAAAATGATCTTGTCCCTCGATTTTTCCTACAAATATATGATGATAGTCCCTTCGAATTGCTAAGGTATCTCTACATATTGCCTTCAATGACCATAAACGTCCCTTCGATAGTCCCTCAACATCCGACGATAAGGCTACCTACTCACTAATAGTAAGATAGCACTATCTAAAGGAAATGAGGAAAAGAACGCCTTTTTCGAGTAAGTAGATAGTTGTTAAGTACTTGCTCAAAACCAATTTCTTTTCACACCACACTTTTAAAACTCTTTTAAAAAATGCTTTAGCACACTCTTGAGGACTGATACAAGAGTTATCATAAAGCAAACAAAAATTTTCACACAAACATGAAAGCAGATTTTAAAATGAGCAAGTACCTAAGAGCTCGTGGAAAATCACGGATGGAAAGGGTGCTAATACCTTCCTTTTCCATAATCTACCCACCTTACTAAAAAAATCTCGAAAAAGGTCATTTTCTGTGCTTTTCACCCTTTCCTTTGTTGGATAAAAGAAAAGTCGGCGGCGACTCTTGCTTACCGCAACATTTGCTAATACAAAGTGCAAACCAGTATTAACAGTCGGTTCCGCCACCGTATCACACTCACCTTCACTTAAGGTATCATCACAATAGAATTCATTAAATAAGGATGATTCAAAATTATTAAGTCTCATAAAAATACTTTATCCAAAATTAAAACAAATATGGAAAAAGCCTCCACAATCAACATAACTCAAAACATCGAGAGTATAACATCCAACTCTCACTTAACAGAAACATAATAATAAAATAACATCGTTTATCTAACCAGTGTTACAGAATCAGAGCATTAAACCACTAGAAATACGATAAAAAAATGAAAATAACTCCACGAGCTATTTCTCACTCACATCAGAAAACTCTACTTTTGAGTATCTACAATACGTCCATGGTGGACAACACCAAAGCAAAGAGGGTGAGAATTCACTTCAATGAATTAAATGGTATAAGCTACAAGGTAGAATACAAATATCTACACATCTTCCACATCAATCACATAATCATATTCTCACACCCAATTCAACATCACACACAATCATAATCAGGCATACAACTCATTCATACAATGCGAGTCATGACAACAACTCGACTCTTATGCATTTGGTACCATTTATTGATAACACATGTCCATCTCATTCCATATTCCCCAACTTAGGATCAAATTAACTCTTGGAACCAGAGCACACCAAAATTGCTACAATCACCATAGGTAACGCTTCACTGATTCCCACTGGAACCAGCTACTCGTTCTTGATCCCCACCATAGGACTAGAGCACAAAAAAATAAATCGAGTTTTGTACACCATGAATGCATGACTCAACAAAATGCACTTAAACACATGCATATCTGGCCCTTCTTATGACCATGCACAACACCAATAATACCAACAACATAATCATAATAGGAAAACATTTCAACAGGCAACAACATTTAATCAGAACAAATATCACTGTAAAATTCATCGTTTACAACACACAACATAATTCGTCATTTATTAATGAACTCATTAAACTAATTAAAATCATGGTTAATTATCAATTTAAATCAAAGCAAGAACAAATAGTAGACCAACAGTCAGCAGACTCTAAAAAATCGAAAATGATAATTAATTCTAGCAATTGGGCTAATTACGCCCTCACTGGCAGCGTGGCGGGCTGCCCGTCACCAGCGTGGCACCCATCACCAACCTTAAAATCATGATAAGCTAGTCTTCATGCCGATGGCTCCCGTCAGCACCTCCAAGGGGTTGTCATGCTGATGGCACCCGCCATCGACCTGCAAAATGCAAAAACATGATTTCCAACAATAGAGACTTATAGAATCTCCTAATATCACTTCCAACTACCCAAATTGGCCCAAAAACCATCATACATGTTATAATACATTCATAAAAAATTAATTAATCAATTTTAACACATTTAACTCTTTAATCCCATGAACTAATGTTTGTCCCAAAACCTTTAAAAACCCAACAATGGTGACCATATCACATCAACTCAAAATAGAATTTTAACTCATATCACAGTACACGAATTCTATCATTAACATCATCACACAATAATAATTCATCAAAAATTTATAGAATTAAATCAAAACTCAACAATTCTATTAGAGGTTAATGACTCCTCATTCTATCCCCATGCACATACTCATTAGAGAAGTAGTTCTCCCTTTTACGTATTTCTCCTAGCAACAATGCAAATTTTCTGGTTTGAATATTCTTCCCTCACTCTTTAACCTTCAAGTTCTACCTTCTGTTAGAATTGATACTTCATACACAAGAGGGAGTGAATTGTGTAGTTTGGAAAACATGGCTCTGAAAACTTTTGGAAAGTTAAATTAGAGTTTGAAGACATTTTCTAAGTCTCGGCAGTAGAAAATAAATATTGTAATTTAAAGTTAAGAAACCAAAGAGTTAAGGGAAGAAGAAGAAGAACATAAAAAATTATATAGGTTTAGGCAAAAACCACTTAGTCTTGTCCCTAATATTTATCTTGAGAGTGTCCATTAACACTTAAGAGCTTTTAGTAGGAAAGACTCACGAACTCCTTTATACAAGGAAATGATGGTCGACCTTTAACTAAAATATTACAAGATTAATGATATGGGAATTTGTATCTTTTCTCTAATAAATTATTGAGATTGAAGTGGCTAAGCTTCCTTCCCAAATGTAGATTGAAGCAGTCAGTCTTCTCTCCATGAACACGGATCTTGTAGCGGTTAGTCTTCAAGTTCCAAAATATCTGAACTCCCTTTGGTTTAATAGGATAACCAAATAACCTCTGAGATATTAGTCAAGATGATCTCAAACTAATGAATATTTTGGGACAAGGCTTATCTTCAACCTATCTTGGTTTCAACCAAGCGAACCAAGAACCAATGAAGATTTTGGGACAAGGCTTATCTTCAACCTATAACTAGGATTGATCACAGTCCCCAAAAGTAAGCTTTTGACGGGTTTATCTTAGAACCACATATATAATTCCTATTTGGACAGTATTCAACCAAGTTTTATAAACATTATTACCTTTACAGAAAGAGTTTAATTAAGAAAGAGTTTTTGAAAAATGCATGGACCTATGTCCAAGTTTATTATGAAAGCGGTTCAAGTCTAAAAACAAGAAGAGTTTTGAAAAGGTGGGAGAAGATTTTGAAATTAAAGAAGATGGGAGGAGATGGAGGGACTATCCTATGTACACAAAGTAAAAGCTAAGGTAAGGAAAGGTCTAACCAACAAGAAGTCAACACTTGACATAAAGAAGTCAATATAGAATTCCCATCCTTTGGATTAAAAACCAAGAAAGCATAATACCAAGATAAAACCAAGCCTCATATCAAATAAGCCTCAGGTGAAGTAAGCCTCAGATGAAATAATGCCTTAGATGAATTAATAATCAAGCAAAGTATTCATTAATAAAAATTAGCCAGAGTAACAGCTGTATATAGAGAATTTCTCAATCATAATGCCTCAGAGTAAACCCTAAGGACTTCAGACAAAGCATAGAAACCAAAATAACCTGCACACAAAGAAAATTCAACCCAATGCCTTGGGGTAAACCCCAAGGACTTTAGACAGAATAACAAAAGGGTACCAAGGTTCCAAGAACTCCAAGACTCTAATATTCCAAGGATAGTAACCAATAGTCCGAGAAGAGCCTTAAGTATTTTAATGTTCAAGTTAATTATTAATGAGTTGAGCATAAAATAAAGGTCCAAGTGGACAAAGGAAAAAGTGCATAAGCATAAACATATGTCCAAGTGGACAAAGGGAAAATGTGGAATCATAAACAAGTTGCATGAAATGTAAACGCCAAAAGTAAATGATGTAAAGTAAAAGTAAAGGTTAATGTTAGAGTTAGCTTTCGATTTGGGACAAATGTAGAGCTATGTTAAGCAATCATAAGTGGACTTATGTAGAAGTCGCACCTATTTTGAGGCTGGTCAATAGCAATGTATGTACCATACATGTTTGAGACATTGATAAAAATCAAGCTTCTAAAACATGTAGCACACAGAAAAAAAGGTGATCAAGACCTAAGTCGTGGAAGATACATCATGACAAACTTTCAACAATGCCAAGTACCTTAAATGATCAAAGGATCATCTAGAGGTAGGTTGGAAATGTTGAAAGTTTATCAACTATCCATAAGCTTAGATGAACTTAAAGTTAAAATGCCTTATCCAAATTGATCAAAAAAGAAAAGAAAGAGGTACAAAGAAGAGATGAATTACATAATAAATTATCAATGATGATTGAAGATTGAACTTAGGTCAAATTTGATGAAGACTTGTTAGAGGATTGATAAAATCAAAGCCTCCTAACAACAAGCTTCAAAGGTTTTGAACCAAAGTTCAATAATCAATCATACTCGGACTTTCAAACATAAAGTTTGGGCCACTAATGACCACTTAAAGAAAAAGAAAGAGATGAAATCCATTATAAATGATCAATGATGATTGAAGATTGAACTTAGGCCAAGGTTTTAAATTATAATTGATAGTTTCAAAACTATGTGCGTGTTGAAGGTTTAGAGGATTTCGAAGCAGGTTGTTGATGGAAACCATTGCCTAGTTGAAGATCTTGTGTATCAAAGCAGGATGCACACAAATTTGTTTTGGTTTTAGATTTAGATAGATTTGATTTAGATCTAAAATAGAATAAATTTGATTTAGTTCCAAAATAGGTATTTTGGGCTTTTATAGTTTTGGGCTTTGGCTTAGGGATCAAGCTAACCTAAATCTATAAATAAAGGGAGTGACCCCCTTTTTTGTATTCAAGTCAATTCATTGTAATCACAGAATTCGCAGTTGCAAGTGAATAATAAAGTTTTCCATAGTTTGTGGGAAGAGAGAAACTCTACAGAAAATAATTATCTTCTTTCTTTTATTTTCATATAATTCATTGTCATTGTGTGGTGATATCAATCTTGTTCATCAAGATTGGTAGAAATTCATCATAGGTTTTGGTGGATTTCCAACATCTAGTATCAAGTGCTTCGGTTGAGTGATTCAAAGGAAGTATCGATCAAGAACAATTGAGGGAGAAGAAGAATTCACGATGGCGAGTTATGGGAATGCGAATTATCCAACAACTCTACTAATTCTGAAAGTAGACAACTATGAGAATTGATGCAAATAGATGAAAGTTTTATTCAGGTGCCAAGGTATTTGGGATCTTGTAAAGGATGGATTGGAAGCACTTAGGGAAAACGCTTCATAAGAAGAAAAGAAGAAACACGTAGAATCAGAGAAGTTGAGTTATAAAGAACTCTTTATAATTCATCAATATCTCAGTCCAGAAAATTTAGAAAAAATGAATGATTCAGAATCTGTAAAAGAAGCTTTGGAGGTTCTTGAGAAGTCTTTTGGTAGTGCAGAAAAGGTGAAAGAAGTGAGGTTACAAACTCACAAAAGAACGTATGAATTAATTCAGATGGAAGATAGTGAGAGCATATCTGATTTCTTCATTAGGGTTACAAAACTAGTGAATCAAATCAAGGTATGTAGAGAAACATTAAGAACAAGAGTTGTTGTTTTAAAGATCTTGAGATCTTTGGCTCCTAAGTTCGACCACATGGTGGTGGCTATAGAAGAGGGGAAACACTTGTCGAAATTGACAAAGGAAGAGCTTTGAGTGACGCTAGAATCTCATGAACAAAGAATGATTGAAAGAGCTTCAAGAAAGTTGAAGAGTGATGTGGCTTTGCAGGAACATTCAACAAAAGAAACCGAAGGCAAAGGGAAATGGTTCGACAGAGGTAGAGGCGGCTATAAAAATTCGACTGGTGGGGGAAACTAGAACAAAGGAAACATGACGAATCAGAGAACACCATACCAAGGAAAACAAAGAGGTGGTGTTGCAAATAGAGGAAAAGGTGGTGGTCGAAAACTTGACAAGAGTCACATTCAATGTTTCAACTGTCAGAAGTATGGTCATTATTCCAGTGATTGTCCAAAGAAGCAAAGGGATCAAGAAAGTGATGCAAAGTTTGCAAAGTATGAAGAAGAAGAGATGATGTTGATGGTTACAACAAGAGATGAAGACAAATTCAAGGACCAATGGTACTTGGATTCAGGATGCTTACCACATGTATTTGGATGGAAAGATTGGTTTGTCAACCTAAAACCCTCAATGAGGAACATGGTAAAATTTGCAAATGACAATACTCTAGGAGCTAAAGGTATTGATGATGTTATGGTTATGAGGAAAGATGGAAAAAGGTCAGTAATTTCCAAAGTGTTGTACATACCAGACATGAAGAGTAATTTGCTTAGTATAAGGCAGTTGGTCGAAAAGAAGTACAAAGTGTCGATCAAAGACAAGATGATGAGATTCATCGATGCAAATGGAAGGTTAATCTTGAAGGCTCCCATGTCTCAAAATAGAACCTTCAAGATTGAACTTAATATGGTGGAGCATAAGTGGCTTTCAAATGCATCTAGCAGAGATGAACATATATGGCATTATCAACTTGGCCATCTAAACTTCAGAGACATTAGAGATTTGAAGAGAAGAAATATTGTTTTAGGATTTCCAGAAATCGACATTCCAAACGAGGTTTGTGACGAATTTGTGCAGGCGGAGCAACACAAGAATAACTTTAGAAAGGATGCAGGAAGCAAGTCGAAGGTGTAATACTCAAAATTTGTCCTACCCTTTTATCGAATCATATGGCTTATGCATTCCGTTCTCACTTGATCTACATACCCTCCATTAGGTCATTTAACACATCATGTGTCATTAACCAATAAGTTTAGCACGGGATCAAGGATATTGAATAATTAGGGTTGTTTTATGGCTTTAAGGTTATCATACTTACTCAAGCTTGAACCAACTGATTCTTTCACCAATTAGAGTTTGTTTGAAGCTAGGGTTTTAATTCATGAACCCATTTATCGCCAAACTACTAGGACATCTTCATCATGGGCTTTTAAGCCATCAAGGTTCATCTCAAAGGAGATTAGGGTTTTGTAATCACCATCAATCATATGCTTCTAATTGCTCCTATCTACAAGGTTTTCCTCAAGACATTTGCTTCAAGATCATTATTAATCGAAATGAGGTGCATTTGCAAAGTGAATTGTAAGATTTAAATCATGGTACAAAGGTGATGTTGTGGATGTGTAATATGATCAATGCATTGTTATTATTTGTTGCCTAAATTACAAGAGGTGGACTTAAGATGGAAACTAAGGGTTTTAGTAAGGATACGATATTGATTTGGTTTGGTTCTTATGGACTCGTCATCATTTGAGGTGCTACCTAATGTCATGGACTAAATTTGTTTGAAGTTTGTAAACGAGGTTCAAACTTGATTTCGTGCTTCACACGTTCAGAGACCAAGTATGGGGTAGCTCCGTGGGGGATTGACAGATACGAAGATCCCGAGGGGATTGATTGTGGTATACATGCAAGCTTTGGCCAGTGATCGGGAATTTTCCGAGAAGGAAGATAATTGATTGAAGACTCAGATGAGCCAGATCATGAAATATCTGATAATGATGTCAATAATCTTGCACTTACTGCCATTATAAAGGTTCTCTCTTTTCCTCATCTTTTGGGAATTGCTTTCAACCGTGGAACGCTACATAATCTTGAATTCTTGGGACATCTTATCAGCAGAAGGTTCCCATTTACTATGGGATCTTATATCAGTGCTTCGTTCTTGTTGACCAATTCCAGATGTGGTTACCACACTGGGGCATCCGATTATTCAATCAGGGGCACTCTCCACAGCTTTGTGTTCCCTGATATGTTTGACAGCAGCCAGTCTTTATTCCCCAAGTGAATTCATGGGGAAAAGATTTTAAGTAAAGACAGAAGAAGCCTGATGAGCATGTTGATGTGATCCCAATGCATTACATTGTGTCATTTCCAGCTCTGATATTTGGGGTCTTACTCCCACAAACATATCTTATGATTGCGATACACAGGCTAGATGTATCTCCTATGCTAGGGCACCTGATTTCGATGTCGAAGATAGTAAAGGGGTTGAAGTATAAAGCCCAACAACTGTCTGGCGTCTCTTCCAAAAGTATAATTCCTATTTGGCCAACTATTGGACTCTTTCTCACCAGGTGGATGTCTCTGTTGTTCTGATAGAAGACGAACTGTTTTATTTCTTTATGGCATAAGATGCTTGGTGATGCAGTTTATACCGATTCTCTTGATAAATCATTCATTCACTCTCCTAAAAGAATCTTCTACGCATATATTCTGGGGCACCTGGCCATTCGATTGAAGATGGTATGTCATCCAGAGACAAGGTCCAAGATGGAATCAATCTAGAGACTGTTTTGTACACATTAGATCAGAAAGGGAATCCTCTCGCCTATTCAACCATCGAGACTGTAGAAATTCATCGGAATCAAGAATTACATACAGAGTCAAGTATCCTCAACGATGGCAACCATTGGTTTATTTACTGCATTTTCATTTGCATTCTTGCTTGTTTGTTTAAACATTGTTTGCATGTAGAAACTTGTCTATTTTTTAATGAAAATCTTAATGCAATAAGTATGCTTGTCTTGAAGTGTTCCTTTTGTTTGTATTCATCCATTTGTTATCACTCTTTAAATGTTTTACTTGCATATTAATTCCAAGTTTCCAAGCCTTATGCTTAGGTATAGATTGGAAGGAGGATGACGATGATCTAAAAATGCAAAAAATCTCGGGTTGGCACGCTTTTGAGTAAGACCCTACTGACGATGTACATGCCTTATTTCTTTTCCTAAACACTAGAGATATAAGGGAGATAGACCCTCATTAACCCCTCTGAGCCTTCGAAGTAGGAGTTTCTTTTTTGTTCAGAAAAAACCCTCATTTTAACCCTGGGGTGGGTAGTGTTCAGTTAATCTGGTCAAGCGTTCAGAACTAATAAAGAGTGTGCATCCAAGGATACAACAACAGTTATCCATCAAAATGTTGAGGAAAGTTAAAACCACAATGGTTGACTCTCATCTATCAGCAACGTGCGTCAATTAACGATATCCCAATGGGTATCTCTCTCAAATCAAGAAGCCGAGATTGGATGACGATACAACAAAGGTTATCCATCATCTACTAAAGACTCAGATAGTCACGATCACTTCCAACAAATCAGAAACAGTGTAAAGATCAACAATTTGTTCAGAATGGAAATTATAAATAAGAAAGAAACAAAAAGCCCTGCTAAGTCGAAACTTGGAAACAAGTCGCTTAGGCAAAAGTTAGGGAATTCCGCTGGACTTCCAAATCTAAATTCAAAAGAATTTGTCCAGGAAAAATATAGGGAAATCAAGAAAAAGATTACCAATGAAAACCCCTATCAAGAGAAAAAGGTTGTGTGATCAGACACCAAAATCAGAAGTTACTGACTGTTGTATCTAAGAGGCCTCAGTGGTTCCCCAACCACCGCAAACTCTTCTCGAGAGATGAATGCTTGTACCGAGTTAACTAAACGTAGGAATGGAGAAAATTATGGAGAATGGGTGGGCACCAAAAATTTGAGCCTTAAATCCTTTTTCTAAAACCGTGAACCGGGCCACGTTACAACCCTTAAAAGTCCTAAATGAAGCATGGGTCAATTCGAAAGCATGCTACAACGAGATAACGTTTAACTGAATCCTAAGAGATATGTTTAAATATCTATGTTGGCGTCATATGCTTGCATTATCCTTCATAAAAAAAGAATTTGAAAATGTTGCTCTCTAGCTGGTGACTCATTCACAACAGAGTTGTAACATCATTTCACTCAAAGTTTTTCAAACTTCAAGACTTACATATGTGTTGTTGTAGAACTATAATTCTCATAATGAGCATTCTTCTGCATACAAAACAACTAATTGACATCAAGTAAGTTTACACAATGAACAGTCGGTAAAAAGCTCAATCTTGTCAGAGAAGAGAGGCTTGAATACTCTGTTGAAGCAAGAGTCATCTTTCACAAGAGAAATGACTTATCCAGGTGCATGTTAACCAGTGATTCTGTCAAGAGAAAGCATATTGGTGCTTCACAGTTTGAGTACCATTTAGGGATGAAGTTAGTATACTCCACCAATATGGGACAATCAAGTCGAGAGTCGATCTCTCCTTGGTAAGCCAAATCTGAGGCGTTCCCTCAAAGCTAATATCAATCAGAGGCTATCACATAGATAACTATCTTCAAAGCTATCAATCAGAGGCTATCACGTTGATAAATCTCTTCAAGTTGCCTTCGATTAGGGGTTATCACATTGATAAGTCTATTCAGAGTTCATTCAACCTGGGGAAGTTGCATCGAGATTCGAAGAATCTCTCTAAGAAAGTTGTAATCAAGAGCAGTTTATTTCGTGACTCAAGACATTGGGGTAGGCCACCTCGTCTCATATTATGGAACGGATATTCCGGTCTTCTATTCAGCACAGATTCTTTCAGAAGTCCTCCAGACAGGGGCATTCCTCATCCGTACTCGCAAAGTTGCTCAAGCCAATTATGTTGTACGAGACGACTATAATCAAGCTAAAATCATCATAATCGTCATCCTGGCCCAGCCAGCACGTGAAACCGCCTGCATCTGCTATAGACAATTTCAAATGATTCCCTAAGTGAATTCAAAAAGTCCAGAGTCATTGTTTGACTTGGCACGCGCAAGTGCACATTCTCCAAGATCTTAAATTGGGCATCTGTAGAGCTAAACCGAGGCATCCCAAGTGGAGTAAATCGGGGCATTCACAGAGCTAAACTGGGGCATTCGTAGGTGTCCATGCCCGTCTTTTATCCCCAAGTGATTTAAGAGGTAACTCCCCAGTGTGGCGTAAACTTGGGGCATGTATTCGAAGAGATCCACATGATGTTCAGTACCCGTTATTCGACATATTTAGTTCTACCATCCTCTCAACGGTTCAGGACATAGGGAAGTTGGGCCAGATTATCTCTTCCCCAATAATACAATTCAAAATTCATTGACATACCTGTAAACTTGCTTCGTCAGCAATTCAACCTCCAGCGCAGTCACCAATAATCTTTGGTATCATGAGCTCCCAGTGAAAATTCTTACCAGTATCCCTAGCAATCTTTGGTACTGTAGGTTTCCAGTGCCGACATGTATTGGCATCTCCAGTTATGAGCAACAATTCCCAATGAGCCTTCACTTATCTCCATGAAGTTTATTTCTTCGCATTTGCATATAGTTATCACTGCATAACATTGCATCCTCAAAAGTACGTAGCTGATCCATCATAATGGATACTCGCGGTAAAAGAAATTCAAACATGCAAACGAAGCATAAGCTAGACCAGGTACCTTACACGAAAGACCTGAATCATTCAAAGACAACAATACATCCCCACAAGAGGATATCATTCCCAAATCCCCAGCTGATGACTTTCACCTTTACAATGCCCAACTAACGGTGCCAGTACCTTGTACCCTGAGTTCCCAGCAAAATCAATACACCTTGTCATTCTAAACACGGTTCCTGTTTAGTAGTCAGTTCCCATCTGAAAAATAATTCAGTCTTCCAACATTCGTCCGTGTTTAAACTTTCCTTGATACTTGTATGTATCTTCTTTCAATACTCGTCCGTTTTGATTCAAACACTCGTCCGTGTTTAAACTTTCCTTGGTACTCGTTTGTATCTTCTTTCAATATCCGTCCGTATTAATTCAACCACTCGTCCATTTTAAATATTTTCCTTGATACTCGTCCGTATCTTCTTTTGATACTGTCTGTATTGATTCAAACACTCGTCCGTGTTTAACCTTTCCTTGATACTCATATGTATCTTCTTTCGATACTCGTTCGTATCGATTCAAACACACGTCCGTGTTTAACCTTTCCTAGATACTCGTTTGTATCTTCTTTTGATACTCGTCCGTGTTGATTCAAACACTCGTCTGTGTTTAACCTTTCGTTGTATTTGCATCATGCTACGTTACAATTCTGATCTCTTCCTTGTATTGGAATTATGCTATGTTACAAGTCTGATTTCTTCCTTGTATTGGCATCACACTACGTTACAAGGCCTATCTCTTCCTTATATTGTCATCATGCTACGTTACAAGTCTGATCTCTTCCTTATATTGGCATCACACTACGTTACAAGTCAGATCCCTTCCGTGTATTGGCATCATGCTACGTTATAAGTCTGATTTCTTCCTTCTATAGGCATCATGCCACGTTACAAGTTTGATCTCTTCCTTATATTGGCATCATGCTACATTACAAGTCTGATCTCTTCCTTGTATTGGCATCATGCCATGTTACAAGTCTGATCTCTTCCTTGTATTGGCATCATGCTACGTTACAAGTTTGATCTCTTCCTTGTATTGGCATCATGCCACATTATAATTCTGATCTCTTCCTTGTATTGGCATCATGCTATGTTACAAGTCCAATCTCTTCCTTGCATTGGCATCATGCTACATTACGAGTCTGATCTCTCCCTTGTAATGGCATCACGTTATGTTATGAGTCAGATATCTCCCTTGTATTGGAATCATGCTACGTTACAAGTCCGATCTCTTCCTTGTATTGTCATCATGCTATGTTACAAGTAAGATCCCTTCTTTGTATTAGCATCATGCTACATTACAAGTCTGATCTCTTCCTTGTATTGGCATCATGCTATGTTATAATTCCGATATCTTCCTTGTATTGGCATCATGCTACGTTACAAGTCAGATCCCTTCCTTGTATTGGCATCATGCTATGTTACAAGTCCAATCTCTTCCTTGTATTGGCATCATGCTACGTTACATGTCTGATCTCTTCCTTGTATTGGCATCATGCTACGTTACAAGTCAGATCTCTTCCTTGTATTGGCATTGTGATACGGTGGGAAGAACTGACTATTTTTGGAATGCTGGTATGTGTTTTGCGTTTGTTTTTGCAAAATGTCGCAGTAAGCAAGAGTCGCCACCGTCTTTAATTTTATCCAACAAGGAAAGGAAAAAAGCACAGAAAAATTCCTTTTTCGAGATATTTCTCGGGTTCGGGGGGTAGATTATAGAAAGGGAAGGTGTTAGCACCCTTTCTATCCATGGTTATCCACGGGCTCTTAGGTACTTGCTCATATTGTTTTCAAAAATTTGCTTTCTTTGTGTTTGTGGGTTTGAAGAAGTTTTTGTTTGAAAGGTGTAAGTGTGAAAAAGATTTTGTTTTTGAAAGAGCAAGTACTTAAGAACCATCTACCTACTCGAAAAAAGAATCGTTCTATTCTATCTTCCTTTAGACAATGCTATCCTACTATTGATGAGTAGGTAGCACAGTCGTTAGAGTTTTAAGGGTCAATTCGAATTTAGGGACGTGCGGTCACCAAAGTAATGTTAGGATGCCTTAGCGGTAACCTTAATGTCTTAGATCATTTGTTTTGAGGCAACAATATTTGAGGCAACCGTTTTGAGGCGACTATGATCTTTGGACAAGAGGGCGACCTCTAAAGTGACCTATACTTAATGACCGCGTACCAAGGCAACCAAGTGGGGTGTACCCTAAGAGTGCGCATGTGCGAGTGTGTCATTTTCAGTTAATTTTTGTCTTTGTATAGGTTAATGGTGATCTAAGTTGATTTTAGGTTAAACGTTCATTCTTGTCATGCATCCCTATTATCAAACATCTAACAATTATATTTTGCGGGAAATAAATTGCGGAAATTAAATTACAAGGCGTCGGGTATTTACATCGCCAAAAGCAACACTTTGAAATTTAAATGCTGAAAATAAATAAAGCGATAAAAATAGTCCTAATTATCTATTACATTTTGGGAATAAATACAATATTAAAACAAATGGATCGCGTGCGGGAAATTAAATCGAGCGCAAAGTAGGGTTTTGACCCTTTGTTATTAAAGAAAATATTTTTTTGGTTATTTTTGAATTAAGAAAGAAATTAAACTAAGTTAATTATTAAATTAAATTAATTAAACTAATTAATAAAATAATTATTTTTGGGTTTTTTGATATTTAAAGAAAGAAAGTAAAATTAATCAATAGTAGTAAAAACCCAATTAATTCTAAGTTAATTTAATTATTTACAAAATATATTAAAGTTATCCTAATTAATGTCCTAAATTAATTAAGTTAGTATTTATTAATAAAAAGTACAATTTTATTTTATAAAGAAAATATTTTGGTTTTTAATTTTATTAAAGAAAACAAAGAAAATTGATTGGTTAGAAAATAATGAAAATAATTAAATAAAACAAGAATAAAATAAATATAGAGAAGAGAGTGTTTGGGCTTGATTTTTGGAGGTCTGGATAGCAATTTTATGGCCCAATTGAGTTGGCCCCTTGTTGACTTTCCTGATTTAGTGTGCGCTGGTTGACTAGATCCCATAGTAGACCATCATCCCTGGATTGCCATATTTGGCCTTGGGCCATCTGGCGCTTGATATTTGATGGTGTATGGTGTGCCCCTAACCTGGATCTGCACTTGATTACATGAAGAGAAAAAATAACAAGGCATATGGGGGACCTGGGATTCGAACCCAGGTCCTGTTGGATATTGGATGCACGCCACTACCACTCAGCCACGTTATTTCAATTGTTAATAATATACATAGTAATAATAATAAAGGGAAATCAATCAGATGCCAGAAAATATAAAAAAACGCGCCAAGTTTGAATGGTCCACTCAGAGGGAGACACGTTTGTCGTCCATGCCCTTCAAACCCTGTAAATTTACCTGTGGATTTAGATCCGCAGCTAAATTCACAGGTCGTTCCCAAAATCAATTCTAGGCCATGAAAATAAATTCCAAGCGCATGGTTGAGTTTGTCCTTCTCTTCCGGTCATGTCCATGGCCATCAATGGAGCTAATTTTTCCTGTAAAAGAAACGCCCAAAAAACAAACCACAAAACCCTAGATTCGGTTCTTGGCTTCACAGATCAGATAAATGCAATTGGATAATATAGAAAGCTTGGAAATTTGATGAGGATCATGAATATGCAAATGGTTTGTGCAAAAGATGCAGAAATAAGGATATATGAATTCAAGAAAGAAGCGATTTTTTGTGACTCTTACAGTGCTTTTGGGCGTGCATGAGAGCTTGCTAGGGGTTGGTTCTGACTCAGTGAACCTCCAGCAATTGATTGGTGTCAAGCTTTGCTTCTGAAATTGCTTCTAAGTGTGATTTCAGTTTTACATTTTTCACCACTTTTTCCAAGTTTGTTTTCAGTGTTCTTGCAGCCTCCAGGTCCCAATTTCGTATGCTTTGACTTGTATATGTATGATAGAATGCATTAGGTCAAGAATTATACTTTGAATTTTTGCACATCAATGCCATGGGATTTGATTTGATCCACCATTGAAGACTTGCCAAATTTGTCAAAAACTCAATCTTTTTGTACATGGAATGCTTGATACGAGTTTGATACTGTCCATGATGATGATTAAGTCCTGAAAATAGCAAAAGATCTCATGTAATCAAGTTTTGGGATTTTATTTGATTTAATTTGATTTAAAATGAAATAATTCAATAAAAAATAAAATCAAATAATAAAATTGATAAATGGACACAAGGCTGAAGCTAAGACACGTGTGCAATGTGGAAAGTCCAAACCAAGTGGAAAAGAATGGGCCCATTTGACAAAATTTGAAGTTTTGGGGATAGTTGACTTTTGGCAATTTTTTAAAAATGCCCAACTTCAACAATGCATAACTTCTTAAATTTTGAACTTTTGGAAGTGTTCTTGGACTTTTTAGAAAGCTTGAGATGTCCTCTAACCAACCCTCTCATCTCATTTTGATATTCCATGCTCAAGTTATAAGCTTTGGCAAAAAGGGCGTTTTTGTTGACTTTTAAAAATGACCTAAAATATCCAAATTTATAACTTCTTGTGAGTGCATTTTTTGATCTTGGGGTGTGAATATGGATTGTAGCAAATTGCATCCTATTCAAAATGAGCTTTGGATGGGTCATTTATCATAAGGTATGAGAAAGTTATGCTTGGTCAAAGTTGAGTTGACTTTTCCTACAAAACCCTAATTTAGCAACTTTTGAGTCTTGATGAATTTTGAGCAATCCTTGATGAATCATGATCAACCGTTGATCAAATGATGAAATATCCTTTAAAATGAGAATGTTGACAAAAAAATCTTGAAGTTTGACTGTATTTGGGTCACAGTTGACTTTTGCCCTAGCACAGTCGATTTTTGGACCCTTTGAGCAATTGACTGAGCAAACTCCCTCTGTAGGGCTTGAAATTTGACCTAGATGACCTTGAGAACATATTAGGACATTAGGGAGCATTTGAGGTCATTTGGACTTAAGGATCTTGATGCAACACAAAACCCTAATTTGGGGTTGACTGCCTTTGGAGATGATTTGTCTGACCCACTTGAGCAAACTTGAGCAACTTGGAGATTTTTCTTGCAATGTTTTGAGAAATATGAGAGGGAAAATTTTGGGGTACAATAGCTGCCCCTGTTCAATCTTCTTAAACCTGAGGATATAGATTGGCTTTCGTGCCTTTCGTGATCCGAAGGTGGAAGATGATTGAACACTAGAGTGCCTAGAAATTTGTACTCGCATGAAGTGGTATCAGTCTGGTGATGTCAGGAATGGGATTACAGATGCCATTTGGAGACTGTTGATAGGAGGTCTAAACTTCTACTGGAATAAGAATCAGGGAGATCTTAGCGTCGATCTGACTGAACCAAAGAAGGTCTTGGATTAACTTTGACTGGATAAGAATCTGAAAAATCTTAGAATCGATTTAACTGAACCGGACGAAAGTCTTGGAATATCTTCAACTGGAATAAGAATCAGGGAGGTCTTAGCGTCGATCTGACTAAACCAGAGAAGGTCTTGGATTAACTTTGACTGGATAAGAATCAGAAAAATCTTAGAATCGATTTAACTGAACCGGACGAAAGTCTTGGAATATCTTCAACTGGAATAAGAATCAGGGAGGTCTTAGCGTCAATTTGACTGAACCAGAGAAGGTCTTGGATTAACTTTGACTGGATAAGAATCAGAAAAATCTTAGAATCGATTTAGCTGAACCAGAAAAAAGTCTTGGAATATCTTCAACTGGAATAAGAATCAGGGAGATCTTAGTGTCGATCTGACTGAACCAGAGAAGGTCTTAGATTAACCTTGACTGGATAAGAATCAGAAAAATCTTAAAATCGATTTAGCTGAACCAGACAAAAGTCTTGGAATATCTTCAACTAGAATAAGAATCAGGGAGATCTTAGCGTCGATCTGACTGAACCAGAGAAGGTCTTGGATTAACTTTGACTGGATAAGAATCAGAAAAATCTTAGAATCGATTTAACTAAACCAGACGAAAGTCTTGGAATAACTTTGACCAGATAAGAATCAGAAAAATCTTAGAATCGATTTAGCTGAACCAGACAAAAGACTTGGAATATCTTCAACTGGAATAAGAATCAGGGAGATTTTAGCGTCGATCTGACTGAACCAGAGAAGGTCTTAGATTAACTTTAACTGGATAAGAATCAGAAAAATCTTAGAATCGATTTAACTGAACCATATGAAAGTCTTGTGATATCTTCAACTAGAATAAGTATCAGGGAGATCTTAGCGTCGATATGACTGAACCAGAGAAGGTCTTCGACATAGTTGAGAACTTAAATGCATCTTTCCTGAAAGGTAAAGGTCAGTCATATGCAATGCATGATATGGATCAAGCAACGATGTTCTCAAAATAAATGAGATTGTGTTATATGATGCGTATATGTATGTATCATGATATATGGAAATGTAATGTTTTAGCTGGGGAAAATAACTCCCGGATAGCTGCTGAAGAATAGAGCTGGATGCTTCGTTTCCACTGGGGATGGCGAACGAAGAGAATAAACCTGCAGGAGAGGATGACTCAGTTGGGGGAATAAACTGATGATGAGATTACTCTGTGGGGAAGAGATGTTCTGCTGAAGATTCCACTGATAAATTTTGTCGAGATGAATTATCGTTGCTGGTGATACTGAATTTTGTTGGGGATTGAATGCCTGTTAAGGAAAGAACTCCGCTGGGGATGATCTTCGGTTGCGACTTCTCTAGGAATAACCTTTTAGACTCTTATGGGGATAATCCTTTGAGTTCTGCTGGGAATGATCCTTTGAACTCGGCTGGGGAGATTTATTTTTGTACTCCGCTGGGGATAAACTTCCAGAGTCTACTGGGGATGATTCTCCCAACTCTGTTGGGGAAGCTTTTTCCAGACTGCGCTGGGAAAATTTTGACTCCACTGGGGATATCTTGTACCCTGCCAGGGGGCATTCTTATACTCCGTTGGGGAATATTAAGAATGTTGGGGATATCAGGCCTTTTTAGTGATGATGGTAGATAAACTCTGCTTGGGGAGAATGTTACCGATTCATCCACAATTGCAAGTCTCAACTGGGGAGAGCTATCATTATTGTCTTTCTCTGTGGGGAGTAAAAGTATCTTAGTCATATTCTTCAGCTGAATTTACCTTTGTACCTGGTGGACAGAACAACTGTATAGTTTGGACAATTTTATTGCCCCTGTTTCTGATATTACCCGTAATTGTCTTTTTTTTCGTATGTAAATATTTATGAGCAGCAATTAATGTCAAATGCATATATCAAAAATGAACATTGGACGTTCTTTGTAAATCAAAACAGATAAAGAAAAAGCAGTTTAAAATTTCTTTGAAAATGAATTGTATTGATTTTGAAGTTTGGCTTGTAAATAGGTGTTTTTGTACAAGAGGCTGACGTCCTAGTAAGAGAACGCCACCGAATAAATATAGAATTTACACAATTTGTGAAAAAGAAACAAAACAGCTATGTGAATAATCCCACTGGGTTCCAACTCTTCTATTGCCTTTATGTCTTCGAGCATCTCATCACTTTGCTGCTTGGTTGGAGATGAATCAGATTGATTAGTGCCGTCCGAGCTTAATAGTTGATACCGAAGTCTGGATGCAAGGTGATCCAATGAGACATAATGTTACGCTTTGATCCCTAATTTTTGCTTGGACCGCCCTTTCGGGTTTTCAGTCCACCGGGATACCCGTTTTTTCCCAAGCCGCCTTTTCAGGTTTTCGACTTGCCGGGTGTACAGTTTTTTCATTCTCATCCCTTATTTTTGCCCGAACCCTTTTGGTTCGCCGGGAAACCCTTATTTTTTCCTAGGCCAGTCAACCTAGAGGGTCTTTGATTATGCGTAGTATTTTTCACTATGTCTGCATTGACGGGGTGAATAAGGTCGTCACCATCCATGGTGGTTAGAATTATAGCTCCTCCTGAGAAAATGTTCTTAACCACAAATGGCCCTTCGTAGGTAGGGGTCCATTTTCCCCTGGGATCACCTTGAGGTAGGATAATGCGCTTGATAATCAGGTCCCCAACTTGATACTCTTGTCGTCTGACTTTCTTGTTAAATACCTTGATCATTCGTTTTTGATATGTCTGACCATGACAAATGGCAGTAAGTCTCTTTTTGTTGATCAAGTTCAGCTGATCATGTCGGGTCTGGATCCAGTCATCTTTGCTCAAACCTGCATCCTTCATGATCCGAAGAGAGGGTATCTGAACTTTAATGGGCAAGACAGCCTCCATACCATATTTAAAGGAATAGGGGGTTGCCTCTGTTGACGTCTGTGTTGAGGTACGATACCCATGAAAAGCAAATGGTAACATCTCGTGCCAATCTTTGTATGTCACTGTCATCTTCTGCACAATCTTCTTAATGTTCTTATTAGCCTCTTTTACAGCCCCATTCATCTTCGGCCGGTAAGGAGAAGAGTTGTGATGCTGTATCTTGAACTGCTTGCAGAGCTCGGTGTATTCCTGAGCCTCAAGATACCTTTTTACTTCGTGAAACCAGGGCTTTTCTGCTACCTCTTCAGTCTCAATGTCACAGCAATGCGCAGGTTCGTCCAATCTTTCAATGATAATCCAGGGAGCTTCGTTGTCCCAATTGACTTTAAACATAGAAGACATCGTAGCTAGCGCGTCCGCCAACTGATTCTCCTCTCTAGGGAAGTGTTCAAAGGTTATTTCCATGAAATGTGGGAGCAACGTCAATACATACTCCTTGTAAGGAATAAGATTAGGGTGTTTCGTATCCCACTCGCCTTTGATCTGACTGATCATGAGAGCAGAATCTCCGAAAACACTCATGAACTTAATCCTTAGGTCAATTGCTGCTCGAAGACCCATAATGCACGCCTCATACTCCGCCATGTTGTTGGTGCAGTTGAAACATAGTCGGGCGGTGAACAGAGTGTGAGAGCCTTTAAGAGATATGATCACGGCGCCAATGCCATTACCCAAAGCGTTCGAAGCTCCATCAAAGTACATAGACCATCGAGATCCTTCCTCAGGTCCTTCATCTGGTCCAGGTGTCTCACAGTCAGTCACTGTCATGATATTCTCGTCCGGGAATTCAAAGTTCATAGACTGGTAATCATCCACTGCCTGATGTGCCAAATGATCTGCCAACACACTTCCCTTAATTGCCTTTTAGGTCGTATATTGGATGTCATACTCAGTCAAGATCATCTTCCATCTTGCTATTCTTCCGGACAATGCAGGCTTCTCGAAGATATACTTGATTGGATCCATCTTTGATATCAGTAGAGTAGTGTGAGTCAGCATATACTGTCTGAGCCGGCGAGCAACCCATTCCAAAGCGCAGCAAGTTTTTTAAAGCAACGAGTATCGGGTCTCGCAGTCGGTAAACTTTTTTCTAAGGTAATAAATAGCATGCTCTTTTCGGCCAGACTCGTCATGCTGACCCAGCACACACCCCATTGAGTTGTCGAGTACTGTCAAGTATAGGATTAAGGGTCTCCCTTCAACTGGTGGCATCAGAATAGGTGGCTCTTGGAGATACTCTTTGATCCTTTCGAAAGCGGCCTGAAATTCATCGTTCCATCTTACCACTTGATCTTTCTTCAGTAACTTGAAGATTAGTTCACAAGTAGCAGTCAGGTGTGAGATGAATCAGGCAACGTAGTTCAGACGTCCCAGAAAGCCTCTGACTTCTTTTTCTGTTCTGGGAGTTGGAATTTCCTGTATAGCCTTCACCTTTGCAGGATCCACCTGAATACCTTTATCGCTTACGATGAAACCCAGCAGCTTACCAGATCTCACCCCAAAGGTGCACTTGTTCGGGTTTAACCTCAGTTTGTACAACTTCAACCTATCAAACAGCTTCTGAAGGTGGTCAAGATGTTCTTCCTCCATCTGGGATCTTGCAATCATGTAGTCGACGTATACCTCAATCTCATGATGGATCATGTCATGGAACAAGGCAACCATGGCACGCTGATACGTTGCCCCAGCATTCTTCAATCCAAAAGGCATGACTTTGTAGCAAAAGGTACCCAACTGAGTAACAAAAGTTGTCTTTTCCATCTCTTCGGTAGCCATCTGTGATCGGTGGATCTGGAACTGACTGTTTAACGCTGGTTTCGCGAAATTTCGCGGAAGCAAGAGTCGCCACCGTCTTTTATTTTCTCCAAGTGGAAAGGTCAAAAGCACAGAAAAATTCCTTAAAGAGATTGCTCTCGGTTCGGGAGGTAGATTATAGAAAGGGAAGGTGTTAGCACCCTTTCTATCCATGGTTATCCATGGGCTCTTAGATACTTGCTCACTTGTGTTTTTAAAAATGGTTTGTTTGCTTTTCAATTGTGGGTTTTAAAAAGTTTCTTTGAAAATTCCAGTTCGACTCTTGTATCGGTCCTCAAGAGTGTTTGAAAAATTGCTTTCGAAAGCTTTTTGAAAAGGTGTCGGTGTGAAAAGTATTTTTGAATTTGTTTTGAAATTAGAGCAAGTATCTAGAGTCATCTACCTACCCTAAGGAATTCGTCTGTGTAAATGTCCTTTAAAGTAGTGCCATCCCACCATTGAGAGGTAGGTAGCACCACCGTTGGAGGTGTTCGGGTCAATTCGAGGTTCGGGACATGGTGATCACCGGAGCAATAGGAAGACACCTTAGAAGCTACCCTCATGCCAGGTTCCCGGATCATGAGGACTTACTAAGACATCCTCTACTCGACGATCACCTTTCGAGGCAAGGCAACAGTGAGGCGTACCCTAGGGGTGGTGTGTGTTTTGTGTGTCAGATTCAGATATTTTATCTTGTTCATGTTAAAGGTGATCTATGCGTTTGTTTTTATTTTTTTGTCCATTCATTCTTGCATACATTTATTTAACAGTCAAAGAAAGCGCGGAAAGGTAAAATTCTAAACTATTACAAAAGGCGCGGGTCCACATCGCCAAAATTTCCAGAACCCGATTTGACAGAAAATAAAGAACGTAATAAAGTAAAGTGTGAAAGATTACATTTACACGGCTTTGGGAGAGGTACATAAATAATTAAAAGAAAAAGAAATAAATACGCGAATTAAATTAAAATTAGAAACGAGGGCGTTGGACCATTTTAACGAAATTAAATTAAATGATTAAATTAATGAAAATTAAAATGAAAGGGAATTATTTTTGGTATTTTTGTATTTTTATGATTTTAATGAAATTGAATTAAATTGAGAAATTAACCCTAATTCTAATTTTTATTTGTTAAGAAAAAGTATTAAAGTTAAACCTAAATTAACCTAATTGATTACATGGAATTTTGATTTATAAAAATAACTAATTAAGAATTAATAGTTAATATGACGAAAAAAGGAAAAAAGATAAAAAATGTTTGAAACTCTAATTCTACCAATTTTTAGGTTTATTAAAAAAATATTAAGATTTATCCTAGATTTAAAACTAAGTTGATTAATGAATTTTATTTACAAAAAATAATATTAAATAAAAAACTTATTTTTGTCTTTTTCTGATTTTATATTGTTTTTATGTTTTTCATGAAAATATTAAATTAATTAAAAACAATAATTGAAATAAATAAAAAGAATGAAAAAAAATGTAAAAAAACTTTGCAAACCTAGGGGGTGTCTGTCCCCAAATTGGAGGGCTTGCTTAGCATTTTTTGGCCTAAGAAGCTTGGCTTGGTTTGACCTTTCTGGGCGTGTGAGGCATATTTGACCAGGGTATATGGAGCTCCTCAGATCTGGGCCCTTGGATGGTCTTCAGTGGCCACGTTGTGCGTTGAGATTATGAGTGCATGGTAGGCTTTGAAGCTTGAACTGCATAGGAATATATTATGCAAAATGTTATGGAATAGAAAGGGGGACCTGGGATCGAACCCAGGTCCTGGAAGTCACCAAGATGTTCGCTTACCACTGAGCCACCTAGCGCGTTTTGATTATATAGTAATAAACAAATAATATAAAATAGAACAAGATTTAATGGACAAATTAGCGCGAAATTTCAAATAAGCCAACCACAGCTTTACACCTGGTCTTCGTCTTCCTCGCTTTTGTTTTTTCCTGAAACACAAAAGAATCAGCAACGGTTTTTGAACCGTTCCAAAATATGCCATTCTAGAAAATAACGATTAGCTTGTGGTAGCTCATAAATTGAGCGCGAGGGTGGATTTAGCATCGTCCAAGCATGCTGAGTATGGTCATGGTATCATGGTGATCCAATTTTACAGCGTTAAGAAACGCCCAATTCAAAGCTTGAAAAACCCTAACCTGCATCAATGGTGAATCTTCTATTTTGGCACGAAAACTTAATCAAACCATACAGTTAGCTTTAGAATTAAACACTGAACATAAATCAAACATCAAAAATTATGAAAAATGCATGAATCGTGATGTGAGAATGTGGAAAATTTTCTGTACAGGATACCATCGTTCTCACGTTTCTTGGTGTCAAAGCTTATGGTTTTGATTCTAATTCCTTCCTTGAAGTCTCAGCAAGATAATGGAACAGATATTTGGCCTTGAATCGCCTTGTATCCTAGTTTTCAATATTTGACTTTTTTGAGAAAATTGCAAACTTGTTGATCAGGTTCTTGCGCAGCTGGGAGGTCATTGGCATTAGGGTTGCACTATATATGTATGTGTGAAGGTTTTAGGTCATAGAAATCAAGCAAAAACCTTTGCATTCATGATTTTCAAGATTTGATTTTCAAGGATCTTTTCAAATATTTTTTCATGCCTATTTGGTACAAATCATGGCCAATCACTTCAATTCCTTCCATATATGATCATGCACGAAATTTTAAACCTATTCCATGCACAAAAAGATTTGATTGCATTGGTTTGATATTTTTCATGTATTTTAATTAATTAAATGAACTATTAATAATAAAAAAATCCAAATAAATAAATAAAAATGTTAAAAAACTTCCCTTTGGGCCAAATGGTCGTGCACATGCCTTGGATGATGAATTGTGGAAGAAAAAGAGGCCCATTAGCATTTTTAGGTCATTTGGAGCAATGTTGACTTTTCAAAATATCCAAAATTTTCCCAACTTCTACAAGGCATAACTTGCTCAATTTTTAAGCTTTGCTCATGTTCTTTGACATTTTGGAAAGGTCTTTGAGTCCTCTAACCAATGTCTTTCATCCCATGTCATTTCGATTTACCAATCTCAAGTTATGGCCTTTGACGTAAAGTCCCTTTTTGTTGACTTTTGAAAATGACCTATAATGTTGAAATTGATAACTTTTTGTGAGAGCATTTCTTGGACTTGAAGTGTGAAGAGGAGTTGTAGGAAATGTCTTTATATTCAAAATGAGCTTTGGATGGAATTTTTCTGATAATCCATGTGGAAGTTATGCCCTGGTCAATTTACAGTTGACTTTTTCAATTGTCCAAATATGGAAACTTTTGCATCTTGATGATTTTTGAGCCAAGCTTTGAGAATCATGATCAAGCATTGATCAAATGATGTTTGTGGCTTCAAAATGAGATGTTTACCAAAAATTTGGACTTTTGACTGTCAAATGACCATTTTGCCCCTACAGTTGACTGTAGTGCAATTAGGGTTTTTGACTGTGCAATTTTGTGCTGTAAGTCTTGAAACTTGGCATGAGGATGCTTGACCATGTTTGTAGGCATGTAGGACTTGATTGGACCCTTGGAAACTTCATTTACTTTGTCAGAACCAAAACCCTAATTTTGACTGTTAGGAGGCCCTTGAACTGTGTAACCCTTGGGGAACTTTTTGAACCTTTGACTTGGCAAATTTTGAAGAATATGGGAGGGCAAATTTTGGGGTACAACAGTTGCCCCTGTTCAATCTTCTTAGACCTGAGGATGCAGATTGGCTGACGTGCCTTTCGTAATCCGAAGGTGGAAGATGATTGAACACTAGAGTGCCCAGAAATTTGCGCTCACATAGTAGCAGTGATGATGGGGAATGAGTTTACAGATGCCATTTGGAGATTGATGGATAGGATGATGGGCTTATAGATGCCATGCTAAGAGATGATGGAGGGTGTATGGGCTTATAGATGCCATCTGGATATTGATCGCGTAAGAGATTCCTTAGCGAGCACTTGTGTACCTGCAAAAGAAAAAATGATTACCTGACCTGTTGCAGGAGCTGGTTTTCAGATTCTTTGCATAGATGTGTCCTGACTGGTTACAGGAGCTGGATCTGGAGCTTCAAACGATGATGAATGAACCAGAGATGGTTACTACCTCAACTGGAACGGTGAGAGAAACTTGGATGACTTTAACCTCAACAGCAATCATTGAGAAAATCTTTGGATGATTACTACCTCCGCAGTATCGGGGAGAGAACCATAGGCGACTACAACCTCAACAGCAATCGTTGAGAGAATCTTGGATAGCTTCAACTTCAACAGCAATCGTTGAGCGAATCTTGGGATGATTACTACCTCCGCAGGATCGGGGAGAGAACCATGGGCGACTACAACCTCAACAGCAATCATTGAGAGAATCTTGGATAACTTCCACTTCAACAGCAATCGTTGAGCGAATCTTGGGATGATTACTACCTCCGCAGGATCGGGGAGAGAACCATGGGCGACTACAACCTCAACAGCAATCATTGAGAGAATCTTGGATAACTTCAACTTCAACAGCAATCGTTGAGCGAATCTTGGGATGATTACTACCTCCGCAATATCGGGGAGAGAACCATAGGCGACTACAACCTCAATAGCAATCATTGAGAGAATCTTGGATAAATTCAACTTCAACAGCAATCGTTGAGCGAATCTTGGGATGATTACTACCTCCGCAGGATCGGGGTGAGAACCATAGGCGACTACAACCTCAATAGCAATCATTGAGAGAATCTTGGATAACTTCTACTGAGTCTTTATCAGGAAAATCTGTTTGGGGTCGATTTAACTGGACTAGAGAAGGCCTCGGACTGGATAAGAAACAGAAAATCTTAGGGTCGATTAACTGAACCGGTCTAGGTCTTGAAATGTCTTCAACTGGGTAAGAAACAGGGAGATCTTAGGGTCGATCTGACTGAACTAGAGAAGGCCTTTGACTGGATAAGAAACAGAGAAATCTTTGGAGTCGATTTAACTGAACCGGTCTAGGTCTTGAAATAGCTGAGAACTTAACTGAATCTTTTCCTGAAAGGTAAAGGTCAGTCATATGCAATGCATGATATGGATCAAGCAATGATGTTCTCAACATAAATGAGATTTGTAAGATATGATGCGTACATGCATGCTATAATGATGTGTGCGATGTTTATGAATGTATGTTTTGTCTCAGGAAAATAAGTCCTTGACGGGTGCCAGGAAGTCACTCCTAGGCTGATGTTGAAGAATAGATTTTGCTTCCGCTGGATGATAGTTGCAAGAATACCGGTAGGAGAAGATAACTCCGTTGGGGAATAAACTTGGCGAATAGATTACTCTGCAGGGAGAAAAGTACTCTAACTTTCTTGCTGGGAAGCAATACTCTGTGGGGAGAGAGGTACTTTGCTGAGTGTTGATAATAACTTGCTGGGGATACCTTTGTTGTTGGAAGTGTTAATAGACCTTGCTGGGGATACGAAGACTTCGTCGAGGATGCTCTTTCCATGGCTTTTGGCTGAGGATAACCCAGTTATATCCTGGTAAGGAAATAACTCTTTGAATAAAGTCGGGCGACGCGTTCGTGCCCTGCGAGGGTAAGCTTCCAGAATCTACTCGGGATAAGCTTACTGCTTGGGAATATGGATCCCAACTTTCCTGGGGAACTGGATTGGACTCTCCTGGGGAAGTCTTGAATTGTGTCGAGGAAGTAACTCCACTGAATGTTTGATATATCGCCGGGGAACAATCTTTAGACCAAGATTGCCGGGGATGCTTGTTAAGAATGCATATACTGCTGGGGAATGTTGAGATCTACTGGAGGATACCCAACTTCCTTAAGGTTTGATAATATAGCTTTGCTTGAGGAGAGTACACTGTCTTGCTGACTTACTCTCTGGGGAATTGAGATACCTGGCTATGTTCTTTAGCTGAACCTACCTTGGTACCTTGGAGGATAGAACAATTAGATTGCTTGGACAACTCTTTATTGCCCCTGTTTCTAATGTTACCTGTAATTAATTCTTTGTTTCGTATGCAAATATTCATGAGTTAGCAAATTATTGTCAATGCATATATCACAAATTGAACCTTGGACGTTCTTCGCAAAACAAAAAAGGGAAAAGGAAAAACAATTGGCACTTTTAGCTGAAAAGTGTATTTGTATTGATTTTTGAATGGCCTGTAAATAGGAGTTTTACGTACAAGAGGCTGACGTCCTAGTAAGAGAACGCCGCCGAACAACAGAGTTTATACAAATTTTGTACAAGAGAAAATAAAACAGCTGTGTGAAATGAATGATCCCACTGGGTTTCAACTCTGCTATTGCCTTTATATCCCCGAGCGTCTCATCACTTGATGACCTTGGTTGAAGATGAAGCTGACTGATCGATGCCGTCTGAACTTGATGTAGATACCGGATTCTGGATGCAAAGTGATCCAATGAGACATAGTATTACGCTTTTATCCCTAACTTTTGCCTGGACCGCCCTTTCGGGTTTTCAGTCCACCGGGATACCCATTTTTGCCCAAGCCGCCTTTTCAGGTTTTCGACTTGCCGGGTGTACAGATTTTTTTCATTTCATCCCTTCATTTTGCCCGAACCCTTTTGGTTCGCCGGGAGCCCTAATTTTTGCCTAGGCATGTCAGCCTAGCGGGTCTTTTTTATGCGTAGTATCTTTTTACTATGTCTGCATTGGCGGGGTGAGGAAGGTCGTCACCATCCATGGTGGTTAGAATCATGGCTCCTCCTGAGAACACATGTTTAACCACAAATGGCCCTTCGTATGTAGGGGTCCATTTGCCCCTTGGATCACTCTGAGGAAGGATGATTCGCTTGATTACCAGATCCCCAACTTGATATTCCTGTGGTCTGACCTTTTTGTTAAATGCCCTGATCATCCGTTTTTGGTACGTCTGACCATGGAAGATAGCAGCAAGTCTCTTTTCATCAATGAGGTTTAACTGATTAAGTCGCGTCTGGATCCAATCATCTTCTTTCAGATTTGCATCCTTCATTATCCGGAGAGAGGGTATTTGTACTTCGATCGGTAAGACTGCCTCCATGCCGTAGACCAAGGAGAAAGGAGTTGCCCCGGTTGACGTCCTGGCTGAGGTACGGTACCCATGTAGAGCGAACGGTAACATCTCATGCCAATCTTTATAGGTCACTGTCATCTTCTGCACGATTTTCTTGATGTTCTTATTTGCTGCTTCTACAGCCCCATTCATCTTCGGTCTGTAAGGAGAAGAGTTGTGGTGCTGTATCTTAAACTGCTCGCAGAGCTCAGTGATCATCTTGTTATTCAGATTGGTACCGTTGTCTGTAATGATTCTCTCAGGGACGCCGTATCGACAGATCAGGTTATGTCGAATGAACCGTGCCACAACGGTCTTGGTTACCGTAGCATAGGAAGCTGCCTCAACCCACTTCGTGAAATAATCGATTGCTACTAGGATGAAGCGATGCCCGTTAGATGCCGTAGGTTTAATCTCACCGATCATATCTATGCCCCACATTGCAAACGGCCAAGGTGCAGTCAGAACATTTAGAGGAACTGGAGGAACATGCACCTTGTCTGCGTATATCTGGCATTTGTGGCATGTCCGAGAATGTTGGTAGCAGTCAGCTTCCATCGTGGACCAGTAATACCCTGCCCGGAGGATCTTTTTCGCCATAGTGTGTCCATTGGAATGTGTACCAAAGGTCCCTTCATGTAGCTCTTCCATGATCCGTTCTGCTTCAGTCTTATCCACACAACGCAATAAGGTCGAATCATGGTTTCGCTTGTACAAGATGCCGTTGCTAAGGAAGAACTTTGCTGCGAACCTTCTCAGGAACTTTTTATCATTGACAGATGCACCTTCAGGGTATTCCTGAGCTTCCAAATATCTCTTCACTTCATGGTACCAAGGCTTCTCAGTTACCAACTCAGTCTCGAGATCACAACAGTATGCCGGTTCGTCCAGTTTCCAGATGATGATCCGGGGAGCCTCATTATCCCATTTGACCTTGAACATAGAAGACATTGTAGCTAACGCGTCCGCCAGCTGATTCTCCTCTCTCGGAAAGTGTTCAAAGGTTATCTTCGTGAAGTGGGGGATCAAGGTCAACACACATTCTCTGTAAGGAATCAGATTCGGATGTTTCATATCCCACTCTCCTTTGATATGATTGATCACAAGAGCGGAATCTCCGAAGACACTCAGGAACTTGACCCTTAAGTCGATCGCAGCTTGAAGACCCATGATACATGCCTCATACTCTGCCATGTTGTTGGTACAGTTGAAACATAGTCGGGCAGTGAGTGGAGTATGAGTGCCTTGAGGAGATATGATTACAGCGCCAATACCGTTTCCCAAAGCGTTGGAGGCTCCGTCAAAGTGCATAGACCATCGGGATCCTTCCTCAGGTCCTTCATCCGGTCCAGGTACTTCACAATCAGTCACAATCATGATGCTTTCATCCGGGAACTCGAAGTTCATTGACTGATAGTCGTCTACTGCCTGATGTGCCAAGTGGTCTGCTAATACACTTCCCTTGATGGCTTTCTGGGTCGTGTACTGAATGTCATATTCCGTCAAGATCATTTGCCATCTTGCTATTCTCCCAGATAGAGCAGGCTTTTCGAATATGTATTTTATAGGATCCATCTTTGAGATCAACAAGGTAGTGTGAGTCAGCATATACTGTCTCAGCCGGCGAGCAGCCCATACCAAAGCGCAGCAAGTTTTCTCGAGCAGTGAGTATCGGGTCTCACAGTCGGTAAACTTTTTGCTAAGGTAATAAATGGCATGCTCTTTTCGGCCAGACTCGTCATGCTGCCCCAGCACACACCCCATTGAGTTGTCAAGCACTGTCAGATATAGTATCAGAGGTCTCCCTTCAACCGGTGGCATAAGGATGGGTGGTTCTTGGAGATACTCTTTGATTCTGTCAAAAGAAGCCTGACATTCATCATTCCAACGTACTACCTGATCTTTCTTCAGCAGCTTGAAGATTGGTTCACAGGTAGCAGTCAGGTGTGAGATGAAGCGAGCAATGTAGTTCAGGCGTCCTAAAAAGCCTCTGACTTCCTTCTCTGTCTTAGGAACTGGCATCTCTTGAATAGCTTTGACCTTGGCAGGGTCCACTTGAATACCCTTATCACTTACGACGAAGCCTAGCAACTTTCCGGATCTTACCCCGAAGGTGCACTTGTTCGGGTTCAACCTCAGCTTGTACAGTTTCAACCGGTCAAACAATTTCTGCAGATGATCTAGGTACTCTTCCTCAGTCTGGGACCTTGCGATCATGTCGTCGACATATACTTCTATCTCATGATGGATCATGTCATGAAATAAAGCAACCATGGCACGTTGGTAGGTTGCCCCAGCATTTTTCAGTCCGAAAGGTATGACCTTGTAGCAGAAGGTGCCCCACTGAGTAACAAAGGTAGTTTTTTCCATGTCTTCAGGTGCCATCTTGATCTGATTGTAACCTGAGAAACCATCCATGAAAGAGAACACCTTATGTTGAGTTGTATTGTCAACAAGGACATCAATGTGAGGTAAGGGGAAGTCATCCTTGGGGCTAGCCCTGTTCAGATCCCTGTAGTCGACACACATTCTGACCTTACCGTCCTTCTTTGGTACCGACACCACATTAGCAACCCACTGAGGGTAAGACGTCACTGCAAGGAACCCAGCATCAAACTGTTTAATCACCTCGGCTTTAATCTTCTCTGACATCTCTGGACGCATACGGAGGACCTTTTTCTTAACCGGAGGGCGGTCTTCCTTAGTAGGCAAATGATGGACCACAATATCGGTATCCAACCCGGGCATGTCTTTGTAGGACCAGGCCAAGATCTCCATATAATCATGTAGCATCTTAGTCAACCGTTGCTTCACGTTGAACTCTAGGTTGGCACCAATCTTTACCTCCTTTCTGTCTGCCTCAGTACCCAGGTTTATTGTTTCCATTGGCTCTTCGTGGGGTTGAATTGCCCTCTCTTCCTGAAGTAACAGTCTTGCAAGCTCTCCAGGCACTTCGCAATCATCTTCACCTTCGTCTTCGGCTAAGTTGATCGGATTTTCGAAGTCATAAATGGCAGTAGCAGAGTCGTTACCAGTGAGATCCAGAGTGGATTGGAACCTGTATGAGTGAGTGTGTGTAAATACAGCTGTTTTGAAATATATATAAAGGAAGGAAAGACAGAAAAGGAGCATAAGATTTGAAATGCGAGAAAACGTCCAAGATTTTCATTTATGATATATGAAATGACAATTTATATGCCCTCACAAATAAAACCACGGTGCCTCGGGTAAGACACCGGGCCATAGAGTTCAATTAACTGTTTATTACAAATGCCAAAAACATAGGAATTCATTACTCAGTAACAAGAGAAACAGGTAGGTTGTCCTTTGCACTCCAATTGCTAGGTCCACCGTCGGTTGCCGGGTAAATCCAGCTATCAAACTCAGCTTCATCCACTTCATCTTCGTCCTCAATAGCATTTACTCCATGAGCAGGCAGGGGAGCTGTCACTACATTAGGCTTCTCAGATGCCTCAAACTGTACCTCCTTGGAGTCAATAAGGTCCTGCAGCTTGTTCCTTAAGGCCCAACAGTCATCAGTGGAATGCCCCGGGCTATCGGAGTGATAAGCACAGCAGGCATTTGGGTTGTATTTAGGGGAGGCAGTGTTCACAACTTTAGGGGCCTCTCTGACAGTCACTAGGTTGGTGGATAGCAACTGTGGCAAGATCTGCGACAAAGTCATACTCAAACGGGTGAATTCTCTTCTAGGTCTTTCAGCCCTCTGAGGATTGGTTTGCCGAGGAGCGGCAGCAGGCTTAGCAATCATTACCGCACTGACAGATTAGCGGCGCTCAGATTTCTCTTGTCTCCTGGAGCCATATACAGCACTGGCCTCCTTTTTGAAGGGTTTCTTCTCAGAACTAGACGATGCACCCTTCGGAATCTTACCAGACTTCAACCCAGCCTCAATTCTCTCTCCGGTCAGAATAAGATCAGTGAACCCTGCAGACGAGTTACCGATAAGATGGTTGAAAAACGGCCCAGATAGAGTCCCCAAGAACATATCTACCAACTCCCGATCAGTCAACGGAGGCTGCACCCTGCCAGCCAGATCCCTCCACTTCTGAGCGTACTCTTTAAAACCTTCGCTTGAACCTAACGACATACCCTGGAGTTGGGTACGTGTAGGGGCAAGGTCGGCATTATACTGATACTGCTTATAGAAAGCAGTAGCCAACTCCTCCCAGTTACGAACCTTGGTCCCATCCAGCTGATAGAACCATTCGAGATGAGTCCCTGAAAGACTCTCCTGGAAGAAGTGGATCCACAAATTCTTATCCACTGAGTACGGTTGAATCTTCCGCACATAGGACCTGAGATGTAGCTTGGGGCAAGACGCCCCGTCGTACTTAGTGAAAGATGGTACTTTGAATTTACGAGGAATGATCACACCAGTAGACAAACCCAAATCTCCAAAATCCAGCCCAGGTACCTGTTGTATCTCCATAGCATTCAGCCTGTCCTCTAACTGCTTGTAACGGTCTTCTGCCGGAGGGTATTGCTCTTCATCAAAATCAGTCTCGTTGTCGGAGACTACCGGACTAGGACCTTTTTTCGCTTGAGGAGTACCCTTGCCAATGGAAGAACCAGCCTCTTCATTCTGTAGAGTGTTGCCAAACCTTCGACCCGAGTTGAACATAACAGTTCTTCTCTTCTTCTTCTTTTCCTTCTTCAGGAGCAGAGCCTTCAGCTCTTCTTGGCCTTGAGCCAAACCCATGATTAGTTCCTGAAATTGCACATTCTGCGCCTGAAGAGCTTTGATGGACATCTCAGTTGATGATGAGTCAGGATTCATGATGCTGAAATACACAGCGAAGAACGGTAAGCAACCTGAAAAGAAGAAAACCTGCTATGCACATGATGAATGATATGCGTATGATTTATGTTTTCAAAGACAATCGGGAATCAACTTTGTAAACAAAAAGGAACACACTTCATTAGATTCAACTTTGAAACTTAAATTGTTCAACAGGTTGCCCTTAGGCGTTACATGAAAGGAAATACTGAAAAGGGAAGTAAAACTATAAAAGAACATCCAGAGCTCCTTATTGATCCCATGGTCTCCTCTTCTCAGTACGGATGTAGGCATTCAGAGCTCGCTCATTCTCCAACTGCTTTGTCAGCTTCTGGATCTTTAATTCCTGCTCGTTGAACTTTTCGCGGTAAGAATCCCGTTCTTCTCGCAGTTGCGACCAAGACCTCTTTAATATCTCATAATCAGTAGGTATCTGAGGAGGAAGGACAGTTGGAGGAACACCCTCTTTGTCAGGACACTCAAGAATGACGGGTCTGACAGCTTCATACGGCATACCTAACTTCGGAGCACGGATGCGAACCCATTTGTAGTAGGCTTCCATAGGTAAAGAAGTCTTTGGCCCCAACTCTTGTGGGTCAACTTTATGAACTTTGTCCCAAGCCTTGATGAACCTACGACGCAGCTCGTCACTATCCACCTGAAACTCAAAACTGATGTGAGGCACCAACATCTCATGGGGGCCTGCTCTTCTGGCTCTTCCAAACTGACGGAGCGCTAGACATGGATTGTAAGAGATTCCTCCTTGGGTACCAATCAGAGGAACATTAGGGTATTCCCCGCATCGATTAATAATAGCTATCTCATCCAACCCTCTGCAAGTCCAAATGATGTCTTTATCGGTGAGAGACATTAACCTATGAGCCCAACCTCTTCCTTCTTGGTTCTTCAGTACGAACTTAGGGAGGTGCGAAATAAACCACCTCACCAACAAAGGGATACAACACCATAGGGTACCTCGTCTTCGGGTAGTACGAGCATGGAGTTGTTGCAAGATGTCACCCAAGAGAGTGGGCACGGGATTCTGAAACATAAAGATCCTTATGGCAGTGACATTGATGAAGTTGTCAGGATTAGGAAACAAGACTAGCCCATAGATTAAGAGAGCCAAGATGTCTTCATATGCCCTAAAGTCCAGGTCATTCCAAAAGCTGTTAGCTTTGCCAATCAGAAACTTGGCCAAGAAACCCTTAACTCCGCTTCTAGTTACCCAGTTGTCCATTACCTCTTGATGTGTCAAGGGAAGAGCTGCAGCAACATCCTCAAGCCTGAGGGTCTTTTCCCAACTAGTGAAGGGAGTCTGATCCAAGATAGGGATACCAAGCAAATCAGAGAACTCTTCCAGGGTAGGGACCAGCTGGAAGTCTTGAAAGGTGAAGCACTGGTACTGAGGGTCATAGAACTGGGTCAGAACACTCATCAACTGTTGATCCCGCTTTGCAGTGACTAAACTGAGAAGAGAACCATGCCTTTGAATGAAGGAAGTGGTATTTGGAATTCTGCTAACCAACTCTTCAAGCAACTCAGGTGAATGAACAAAGTTGAACCGGATAGTATTCCTTCGCACAGGCATCATGCTGTCCTACAAAATAGAGCAAAGATGAAACCCTCTTGTCTTTGAAATGGTCAGTCCTTATGCAGGATGCATGCAATGCTCATGATGTTATGATGTTATGATAAAGCACCACAAATAGATACAAAGGCAAACATGGTAAGGCACACAAGTCACACAAGGCAAGCCTCTAAAGTTTAGGCCAGCATGAGGTCTAGGTACTACCCTCTTTCAGTTTGTTGGTTCATACCTGTCCTATCAAAGTAACCGGGTTCTTAGAGGATCCCAATATCATTGACTACCCTCAATCGGTCATAACTCCAGCATCACAATCTTTTCTTGCGGCCAGAACCATCACGAGAGTTTAGCCTCAATGGGCGTAGCATACTGCTACTGTTCTAATGGCCAAGTTGTGTCATTTAAGGTTCTAAGGTTGTTGGTGCTTAATGACTCCTCAGAAGACCCATACTCTCCTCGTTGCGACACAAGTGATATCGGTACAGACCAAGGCGCCACACCAACGTAGCCACTGCTTCACCCATGTCGGTCTACGCCGGACAGGTCCCTCACAGCTTACGCTACCTAACAGGGTATCCCCAGATCCGGGTTAGGATCTATGTAACTCCCATGCAACCCAAAAATTTAAAGCAGACAAGTCAATACAATTGAAAACACAGTTATGAACTAACCCTAAGGTACACCTCACTTTAAGTTATCATCCCCAGCAGAGTCGCCAGTTCTGTGATCGGTGGATCTGGAACTGACTGTTTAACGCTGGTTTCGCGAAATGTCGCGGAAGCAAGAGTCGCCACCATCTTTTATTTTCTCCAAATGGAAAGGACAAAAGCACAGAAAAATTCCTTAAAGAGATTGCTCTCGGTTCGGGAGGTAGATTATAGAAAGGGAAGGTGTTAGCACCCTTTCTATCCATGGTTATCCATGGGCTCTTAGATACTTGCTCACTTGTGTTTTCAAAAATGGTTTGTTTGCTTTTCAATTGTGGGTTTTAAAAAGTTTCTTTGAAAATTCCAGTTCGACTCTTGTATCGGTCCTCAAGAGTGTTTGAAAAATTGCTTTCGAAAGCTTTTTGAAAAGGTGTCGGTGTGAAAAGTATTTTTGAATTTCTTTTGAAATTAGAGCAAGTATCTAGAGTCATCTACCTACCCTAAGGAATTCGTCTGTGTAAATGTCCTTTAAAGTAGTGTCATCCCACCATTGAGAGGTAGGTAGCACCACCGTTGGAGGTGTTCGGGTCAATTTGAGGTTCGGGACATGGTGATCACCGGAGCAATAGGAAGACACCTTAGAAGCTACCCTCATGCCAGGTTCCCGGATCATGAGGACTTACTAAGACATCCTCTACTCGACGATTTCGAGGCAAGGCAACAGTGAGGCGTACCCTAGGGGTGGTGTGTGTTTTGTGTGTCAGATTCAGATATTTTATCTTGTTCATGTTAAAGGTGATCTATGCGTTTGTTTTTATTTTTTTGTCCATTCATTCTTGCATACATTTATTTAACAGTCAAAGAAAGCGCGGAAAGGTAAAATTCTAAACTATTACAAAAGGCGCGGGTCCACATCGCCAAAATTTCCAGAACCCGATTTGACAGAAAATAAAGAACGTAATAAAGTAAAGTGTGAAAGATTACATTTACACGACTTTGGGAGAGGTACATAAATAATTAAAAGAAAAAGAAATAAATACGCGAATTGAATTAAAATTAGAAACGAGGGCGTTGGACCCTTTTAACGAAATTAAATTAAATGATTAAATTAATGAAAATTAAAATGAAAGGGAATTATTTTTGGTATTTTTGTATTTTTATGATTTTAATGAAATTGAATTAAATTGAGAAATTAACCCTAATTCTAATTTTTATTTGTTAAGAAAAAGTATTAAAGTTAAACCTAAATTAACCTAATTGATTACATGGAATTTTGATTTATAAAAATAACTAATTAAGAATTAATAGTTAATATGATGAAAAAAGGAAAAAAGATAAAAAATGTTTGAAACTCTAATTCTACCAATTTTTAGGTTTATTAAAAAAATATTAAGATTTATCCTAGATTTAAAACTAAGTTGATTAATGAATTTTATTTACAAAAAATAATATTAAATAAAAAACTTATTTTTGTCTTTTTCTGATTTTATATTGTTTTTATGTTTTTCATGAAAATATTAAATTAATTAAAAACAATAATTGAAATAAATAAAAAGAATGAAAAAAAATGTAAAAAAACTTTGCAAACCTAGGGGTGTCTGTCCCCAAATTGGAGGGCTTGCTTAGCATTTTTTGGCCCAAGAAGCTTGGCTTGGTTTGACCTTTCTGGGCGTGTGAGGCATATTTGACCAGGGTATATGGAGCTCCTCAGATCTGGGCCCTTGGATGGTCTTCAGTGGCCACGTGGTGCGTTGAGATTATGAGTGCATGGTAGGCTTTGAAGCTTGAACTGCATAGGAATATATTATGCAAAATATTATGGAATAGAAAGGGGGACCTGGGATCGAACCCAGGTCCTGGAAGTCACCAAGATGTTCGCTTACCACTGAGCCACCTAGCGCGTTTTGATTATATAGTAATAAACAAATAATATAAAATAGAACAAGATTTAATGGACAAATTAGCGCGAAATTTCAAATAAGCCAACCACAGCTTTACACCTGGTCTTCATCTTCCTCGCTTTTGTTTTTTCCTGAAACACAAAAGAATCAGCAACGGTTTTTGAACCGTTCCAAAATATGCCATTCCAGAAAATAACGATTAGCTTGTGGTAGCTCATAAATTGAGCGCGAGGGTGGATTTAGCATCGTCCAAGCATGCTGAGTATGGTCATGGTATCATGGTGATCCAATTTTACAGCGTTAAGAAACGCCCAATTCAATGCTTGAAAAACCCTAACCTGCATCAATGGTGAATCTTCTATTTTGGCACGAAAACTTAATCAAACCATACAGTTAGCTTTAGAATTAAACACTGAACATAAATCAAACATCAAAAATTATGAAAAATGCATGAATCGTGATGCGAGAATGTGGAAAATTTTCTGTACAGGACACCATCGTTCTCACGTTTCTTGGTGTCAAAGCTTATGGTTTTGATTCTAATTCCTTCCTTGAAGTCTCAGCAAGCTAATGGAACAAATATTTGGCCTTGAATCGCCTTGTATCCTAGTTTTCAATATTTGACTTTTTTGAGAAAATTGCAAACATGTTGATCAGGTTCTTGCGCAGCTGGGAGGTCATTGGCATTAGGGTTGCACTATATATGTATGTGTGAAGGTTTTAGGTCAAAGAAATCAAGCAAAAACCTTTGCATTCATGATTTTCAAGATTTGATTTTCAAGGATCTTTTCAAATATTTTTTCATGCCTATTTGGTACAAATCATGGCCAATCACTTCAATTCCTTCCATATATGATCATGCACGAAATTTTAAACCTATTCCATGCACAAAAAGATTTGATTGCATTGGTTTGGTATTTTTCATGTATTTTAATTAATTAAATGAACTATTAATAATAAAAAAATCCAAATAAATAAATAAAAATGATAAAAAACTTCCCTTTGGGCCAAATGGTCGTGCACATGCCTTGGATGATGAATTGTGGAAGAAAAAGAGGCCCATTAGCATTTTTAGGTCATTTGGAGCAATGTTGACTTTTCAAAATATCCAAAAATTTCCCAACTTCTACAAGGCATAACTTGCTCAATTTTTAAGCTTTGCTCATGTTCTTTGACATTTTGGAAAGGTCTTTGAGTCCTCTAACCAATGTCTTTGATCCCATGTCATTTCGATTTACCAATCTCAAGTTATGGCCTTTGACGTAAAGTCCCTTTTTGTTGACTTTTGAAAATGACCTATAATATTGAAATTGATAACTTTTTGTGAGAGCATTTCTTGGACTTGAAGTGTGAAGAGGAGTTGTAGGAAATGTCTGTATCTTCAAAATGAGATTTGGATGGAATTTTTCTGATAATCCATGTGGAAGTTATGCCCTGGTCAATTTACAGTTGACTTTTTCAATTGTCTAAATATGGAAACTTTTGCATCTTGATGATTTTTGAGCCAAGCTTTGAGAATAATGATCAAGCATTGATCAAATGATGTTTGTGGCTTCAAAATGAGATGTTTACCAAAAATTTGGACTTTTGACTGTCAAATGACCATTTTGCCCCTACAGTTGACTGTAGTGCAATTAGGGTTTTTGACTGTGCAATTTTGTGCTGTAAGTCTTGAAACTTGGCACGAGGATGCTTGACCATGTTTGTAGGCATGTAGGACTTGATTGGACCCTTGGAAACTTCATTTACTTTGTCAGAACCAAAACCCTAATTTTGACTATTAGGAGGCCCTTGAACTGTGTAACCCTTGGGGAACTTTTTGAACCTTTGACTTGGCAAATTTTGAAGAATATGGGAGGGCAAATTTTGGGGTACAACACCATCTTAATCTGATTATAACCGGAGAAACCATCCATAAAGGAGAAGACCTTATGATGTGCAGTATTGTCAACCAGAACGTTGATATGAGGCAAAGGGAAGTCATCTTTGGGGCTGGCCCTGTTCAGATCCCTATAGTCAACACACATTCGAACCTTACCATCCTTTTTCGGCACATGAACCACATTGGAAACCCATTGCGGGTAAGAAGTAACTGCTAGAAACCCGACGTCAAACTGTTTCATAACTTCAGCCTTGATTTTCTCAGACATCTCTGGGCGCATTCGACGAACTTTCTGTTTCACTGGAGGACAATCTTCCTTGGTAGGCAATCGGTGAACCACAATATCGGTATCCAACCCAGGCATATCTTCATAAGACTAGGAAAAGATCTCAACATAGTCACACAGCATCTGAATCAACCGTTGCTTCACACTAAGCTCCAAATTTGCCCCGATCTTGACCTCTTTCTTGTCTACCTCTGTACCCAGATTCACTGATTCCACCAGCTCTTCGTGCGGCTGAATAACCCTCTCTTCCTGAAGTAACAGTCTTGCAAGTTCACCAGGAACTTCACAATCATCTTCACCTTCATCTTCGGCTAAGTTGATCGGACTTTTGAAGTCATAACTGACAGTAGCAGAGTTATTACCAGTGAGATACAGAGTGGATGTAGACCTGTATATGTGAGTGTGTGTAAAACAGCTGTTTTGCAATATGTAATAAAAGAAAAACAAGGAGCGCAAAATTTGAAATGAAATAAACGTCCAATGCTTTTATTAATGATATATGTAAATGACACACATAAAGCCCTCACAAATGAAGCCACAGTGCCCCGGGTAAGACACTAGGCCATAAAGTTTAAAACATTGTCTGTTACAAATTCAAAACAAAAGTTTCATTACTGGGTAACAAAAGAAATAGGGATGAAGTCCTTTGATGTCCAGTTGCTTAGTCCACCACTAGTCGTTGGGTAAATCCAACTGTAAAACTCAGACTCTTCGACGTCGTCTTCAATGGCATTCACTCCTGCATTGTTGATGAACAGGAGAGGTCTTCCGATCCGTGCATTCCAAACAGCCTTTTGAGCTTCTGCCGTGAAACCCAAACCAAACTTGTTAGTCTTCTGTGAAAAATCAGGGAGTTGACCCCACTTTGCACACCCACCTTTCTCAACAACAGCCCGGGCATCCTTAAAGAAAGCCATCTTCATAGGAGGATCTTCATTGACAGTTTCAGCTGATGCCAGTGTTTGGGGAACCTCTTCAAAATGTTGGAACGGGGTCTCAATGAACTCCCCATCCATCTCTACATATCGACAAGAGTTGAGGTGGCTCACCATGTACTCTTCTTCTCCTTGTACTGTCATAATTTTACCTTTGACTGGGTATTTCAGCTTCTAACGGAGCGTAGACGTCATTGCCCCAACCTTGTGGATCCATGGATGACCCAGCAAACAAGAATAAGATGGCCGAATGTCCATCACATAAAAAGTAGATGTAAAGATCTGAGAACCAACCTTCACCGGAATATCCACTTCTCCGTGTACCATTATCTTTGACCCATCAAAGGCCCTGACAACAATGTTACTTGGCTTTAATTCTAAACCTTCAGAGTCCAACCAGTCTAGAGCTTTCTTGGGTAAAACGTTCGATGAGGAACTAGTATCTATCAATACATGAGCAAGAGTAGTGCCCCTGCATTCAATGGAAACATGCAGGGCATCATTGTGATCCTTCCCTTTAACAGTCAAGTCGGCGTCAGAGAAACCCAACCCATTATCAGCAGTCAGACTAGCCACGCAATCTTTAAACTGATCAGCTGATGTTTCTTGTGGTACATGCGCAGTCTTCAGGAAAGCAATCAGACCCTTGGCATGGGCCTCTGAGCACAACAACAATGATCACATGGAGATCTTGGACGGGGTTTTCCCCAGCTGCTCGACTACATTGTAGTCGCTCTTTTTGATGATCTTCAGAATTTCTTCCATCTCTTGCCTAGAGGTTTCAACAGTAATTGTCTTCGGTGCCTCCATCTGGGCAGGCTCATCAGTGGTCCCTTTGCCCCGAGTGTCGGACGACTCGGCAACAGGGGTAAGAATGGGAACTTGAACAGGAATAGTAGCAGGTACACTGGCAGGTGTGATAACAACAGGTTTCCGGGCAGTTGGTGGAGAGATATCAGGGGAGAAAAGTCTTCCGCTGCGGGTGACTTTGGCAGGACCAACAATGTTACTGACATCAGGATCAGCGTCCAAATCTTGCTTAACTCCATGAAAGTAAACATCAGCCCCGTTATGCCAAGGGACAACTTTATCAGATGTATAGGGGATAGGCCCTGGAACAGTGATGATCAATGGTGTGATTCTTGGAACAGATGTAATTCTAACAGGCTTCCTCGAGGGAGCCTTGGAAGAATTGTCGAAAATGGTGACAATGGCAACTTCTTCAGTATGAACTAAAGGAACAACAGTCTTCTCAAATAGAATTTCCTTATTATCCATCAGGCGTTGGACACCTGATTTCAAAAAATGGCAACCGGTTGGTAGGGCAGAACACGTACGGCAACCTTCGTCACAACCTGGAAATAAATCGGCTGACAAAAGATTCTTCTTCACAGTCATCAAGGGAGTGGCAATATCTTTCACAGAAACCACAAACAAGTCTTCCTCTACAACATTCACTATGTGCTTGGGCATAGGAGCAGTCACAACATTAGGTCTTTCGGGCGCCTCGAACTCAATCTCCTTAGCATCAATTAAGTCCTGTATTTTGTTCTTCAAAGCCCAACAATCATCTGTATCATGTCCCGGGCTATCTGAGTGAAAAGCACAGCGGGAATTAGGGTTGTACTTAGGCGATGCAGTGTTGGGATTCTGCGGAGCCTCCCTTGGAGTTACTAGATTGGTTTTCAATAACTGCGGCAGAATCTGAGACAAAGTCATGTTGAGATGGGTGAATTGCCTTCGAGGTCTCTCGGCCTTTTGTTGATTGTTGCGCTGAGGAGCCCCAACAGGTCTTTAAATAACAACCGCATTAACAGCTTGGCGGTATTCAGGTCTATTCTGGATTTTCGAACTGTAAAAAGCACTGGACTCCTTCTTAAAAGGCTTTTTCTCGGTGCTCGATGAAGCATCCTTTTGTATCTTACCAGACTTAATACCAGCCTCAATCCTTTCATCGGTCATAATTAGTTATGTAAATCCGAACGAAGAACTTCCAATCAAATGGTTGAAAAACGAATCAGACAAGGTCCCCAGAAACATATCCACTAGCTCCCTATCAGCCAAGGGTGGTTGCACTCTTCCAGCGAGATCCCTCCACTTCTGAGCATAATCTTTGAAACCTTCGCCCGCTCCCATTGACATACCCTGGAGTTGGGTACGCGTTGGAGCAAGGTCGGCATTGTATTGGTACTTCCTGTAGAAAGCAATAGACAAATCTTCCTGTTGTACCCCAAAATTTGCCCTCTCATGCTTCCCAAAGTCTTCCCCCTGCACGGTTGATCACAAACTCTTGCCTAAGGAAAAGGAAAATTTTTGAGTGGTGCTTTAAGTACATTTCGATTGGCATTTTGAAAGACCCTTCGATTGGTGTTCTGAAGGAGCCTTTCGATTTCCATTCTATCAAGCTCTTCGATTGGCATTATGGACAAGCATTTCGATTGGAATTCTGTCAAGCTCTTCGATTGGCATTATGGACAAGCATTTCGATTGGCATTCTGAAAGACCCTTCGATTGGTATTCTGAAGGAGCCTTTAGATTGGCATTATGGACAAGTACTTCGATTGGCATTATAACAGTGTCCTTCGATTGGAATTCGAAAAAGGTCCATTCGAAGAAGCATTCAAAGGGTCCATTCGAAGAAGCTTTCGAAAAGCATTCGAAGGAGGCCATCAGCCCATTCGAAAGGGAGCATTCGAAGGAGGCCATCAGCCTATTCTAAAGGGAGCATTCGAAGGCCAGTTACATGTCATTCAAAATTCAAAAAGGGACAAGATCCCATGTGTTTAGCCAACGTTACGAACTCTCATTCATGGCTTTCAAACACATAATTAACGTTACAAATTCTCATTCATGGCTGTCAAACACATAATCAAAGTCATTTAAACCTTTGTCTTCCTGTCCCCTCCACCCCCTCTATATAAAGAAATCACAAATGTTGCAAAAGGACACACAAAAATATACAGAAAAATAGAGAGCTAGGAGATACGCTGCCAAAAGTCATCAGCACTTCCAGGAAGCCATACCCAATCCTTGCACAAGCCAAAGCTGTCACCCAGCGAACACCTCCAACCTCAGAACTACAGATCGAAGCACCTCTGTTTGGTAAAAAAAAATCTAATCTCAAACTCATTTTTAAATTCATTTTGATTGCATATTCATATTATTACTGCTGTTTGTGAATGATTTAATGTGCTACATATAAGCTACAACGCAGAGATGAGATTGTGCCATTTCTTGGGAACAATCTGAGTTTCTCCTTCGAATCCAAGGATAAAACAAACCCAGACCCAGATTCAGCAGGTGCGAATAAAGGGGGAGATTCGAACCAGGGGGGTAAAATCCCCCCTGGACCTTTAACATGTGTTTCGTTTTTGCAGGAAATATATTCTCATGATCCTGTTCAGAGTTTCGAAGCTCAGCAGCTTAGCTTCGAACTGGACCCAGGACTTTCAGATCGAAGGATGACATGTCCAGATCGAATACCCTCAGAGTGCAGCCCCTCATGCACCTTCGATCAAGACTCTTCATTGGGTCGAAAGACAGCCTGCACCTCTTTCGACCCAGACCTCCATAATTATATTTTTTTTCTTGTTTTGTTGCCTGGCCCATTTGTACTTTGTTTACTTTGTTTTTGTTTATTTCTTTTAGTTTGTTTTTTTTATCAACATAAAAATCATAAAAATAAATAACTTAGAATTAGGATTTAATTTAGTTAATTATTTTAACTTATTTTCTTCAATTTTAAAATCAGTAGACTTAGGATTTATTTGAATTCAATCCTTTTCATAAACACAAAAATGCAAAAAATATTAGGTATGTTTTAGAGTTAATTTTAATCATTTTTTTTAATTAATTAAATTTGACTTAATTGAACATTTATCATTTTCCCAAAAATAAAATAAAACAACAAAAAGATTATATGCTTAGGATATTTAAGATTCACGCGCGTTTATTTTATTGTAACTGCTTATTATTCCCCCAATTTTGGACATGTAAATAATCCCCCTCCCCGAAGCCTTGTAATAGCGTAGGATTTACAATTTCCGCACTTTAAATTCCTGTATATATATTAACTGCCCAGATGTATGCTAACTAGGATTGTATGACAAGATCTAAAAACAAATGGTAGAACACCTAAAAATACAAAGATTATATAAATTGAAAATTGACACACTTGCACATGCCACTCCTAGGGTACACCTCACTTGGTTGCCTCAAATGTGGTCATTAAGTATAGTATGTTTTAGAGGTCGTCTTTTTGTCCCAAGTTCATAAGTTGCCTCGAAATGGTTGCCTCGATAAAAATGATCTAAGACATTAGGATTACCACTAAAGCGTCCTAACGTTGCTTTAGTGACCACACGTCCCTAAAATCGAATTGACCCGAAAAACTCCAACGACGGTGCTACCTACTCCTCAATAGTGGGATAACACTGTCTAAAGGACAGTTGCACAGTTTAATTCCTTTTTGAGTAGGTAGATGTTCTTAAGTACTTGCTCTTTTTTAAACAAAACAAAACTTTTCACACTTACACTCTCTTCAAAATAACAAACTCTTTTCAAAACCCACAATCACAAAGAAAAGCAAACTTTTGAAAACATAGTGAGCAAGTACCTAAGAGCCCGTGGATAACCACGAATAGAAACGGTGCTAACACCTTCCCTGTCTATAATCTACCTCCCGAACCCGAGAAAAACCTCGAAAAGGAATTTTTCTGTGCTTTTGTCCTTTCCTTGTTGGATAAAATAAAATACGGTGGCGACTCTTGCTTACCGCGACACTTTACGAAAACAAACGCAAACGTGAACCAGCATTAAAAACAGTCAGTTCTCATTCCCACCGATCACAGAACTGTCGACTCTGCTGGGGAACAATAAGTGAGGTGTACCTTAGGACTAGATCACTTGTGTTTTCATTTGTATTGCTTTGTATGCTTTTAATTTTGTGGGCTTGCATCGGAGTTCTATAAATCCTCCACCCGGATTTGGGAAACATTCATAGATAGCAATACGTTGTGGAAACTGTGCGGGGTATACCGACACGGTTGAAGCAATAGCTATATTAGTGCGACATATTTGTGAGTACCGGTAGCCTTTGAGTCAATCAAAGAGAATACGGGGCCGCTGAGTGATGTCACTAAGCACTAATGACCTATAACCTTAATTGACCATCTTGGCCTTTTTTAGGGGTAGTGAGATGACCGACTTTGGTGCAGTCCGAAGTTGGTAGATACTCGATACTACACTCATTGAGGATTGTTTTCTTGGAATATTTTGGTCGCCAGTTAAGTGGCTAAACCGAAACGATGAACATAGAAAACAATCCAATGATATTGAGCTCCTTAGAACCCGGTTACTATTTATAGGACAGGTTTTGAGCCAACTAAACTCAAGAGGGTACTTACCTATGAAACCTCCTGCAAGCCTGAAACTAGGGTTTTTGTGTGACTTGCTTGTACATGTGTTTTTGCATACATCATAAAGCATCATATGCATCTTGTTGTACCCCAAAATTTGCCCTCCCATATTCTTCAAGGTTTGTCAAGAATCATCTTCAAATGGTTCAAGACTACTCAAAGGTTGCACAGTCAGACCACCTCCTAAGCCAGCTGAAATTAGGGTTTTGGTTCTTTCAAGGAATTTGGGGTTTTCAATGGTTCAATCAAGTCTCATATGCCCATATATATTATCAAGCACCTACATGCCAAGTTTCAAGACTCACAATGCCACTTTGCACAGTCAAAAGCTTCATTTGACCTACAATCAACTACAAGGGTAAAATGGTCATTTTGCAATCAAAAGTCATAATTTTTGGTCAACATCTTATTTTGAGCTCAAAATCATCATTTGATCAAGTATTGATCATGATTCCACAAGGATAGCTCAAAAATCATCAAGATGCAAAAAGTTACTATTTTTGGACAGTAGAAAAGTCAACTGTATCTTGACCAAGGCATAACTTTTTCATGGTTCATCAGAAAAATCCCATCCAATGCTCATTTTGAAGGGGATGACATTTCCTACAATACATCTTCACACTCCAAGTCCAAGAAATGCTCTCACAAAAAGTTATCAATTTCTACATTATAGGTCAAATTCAAAAGTCAACAAAAATGCACTTTAAGTCAAAGACCATAACTTGAGATTGGTAAATCCAAATGACATGGGACCAAAGGAATTGGTTGGAGGACTTCAAGACCTTTCCAAAATGTCCAAGAACATGTTCATATGATCAAAATTGAGCAAGATATGCATTGAAGAAGTTGGGAATGTTTTGTGAATTTGCAAAAGTCAACTTTGCTCAAAACACCTTGTTTTTGCTAATGGGCCTCAAATCTCCTCTTGAAACTTTATCCATGACTTATGCACGACCCATAAAGCCTAATTGAATTTATTTTCTTATTTTTTTTAATTAATTGGATTTTTAATTGATAATAATTCATTTAATTAATTTAAATTGTAGGAAATACAAAGATTTGATTTTTCAATCTTTTTGTGAAGCAAATATGACCTAAAAAGGCTGGCAATTTCGTGCACCAAGTAAAAGAGGCAATATCTCCCAAATTGGAAACTTTTTCCAATCATGAAGATTCAAAAGTATTTGATTTTCAATCAAATATTCAATCATCATTCCAAGGGATTTTTGTGCAAGATTCTGACCTAATTCCCTTCCTCTATAAATATGCAAGCTAACCCTAATCATGCACATGTGAACAAGCTGCAAACAAAGCCATAGCCATATTGAAATTTTCCAAGAAAACTTGAAAACTGATTCTTGTGTTCCAAGCCAATTCAAGGCATTATACTGATTCAAACACATTGCAGGAAGTGTGAGGAACGTGTAGCAATCAAAACCAGGCCTTAAAGCTGCAAGAATCGCCCTAAATAGTTTGACGGTTTGACATTTTTTTTCATAATCGTAACTCATGATTCATAAGCATTTGACATGATTTCTTGTTTGTTTTGTGTTGCTAGAGACCACATGAAGCTATTGGCATAGTTTAATTGAATTAAAACGCACAGAATCACAAGATGCCATGGACGAATTTTAGGGTTCATAAGTTTCGAAATAGGGGATTCCTCAACCAGGAAAAATCAAGACCCCTAAGGCATATGGTTGAAATCGTTGAGACCAGACGAATCTAAAGCAACCATCGCGAAATATTTATATAGCCAGTAGCTCTAGTCGCTATTATTCATCATTGCATATTATGGGGGTTAAAAACCCCCGCTATCTAACATGTTTTTACAGGTACAAAGGAGGAAGATGAAGATGTGTTAGCATTTGGTTGGTCAGTTCAAAATAAGCGCGCGTTTTTATGTTGTTTACAGCATATTTATTAATTCTTAATATAATGTTTGCTTATTGTTCTTATAACAAACGCGTGCAAATGGCTTGGTGGTAGATGTGCTGCCTTGGAATCATTGGGACCTGGGTTCGAATCCCAGGTCCCCCAAAATAATTATTTGTTATTTTTCTTCATGTAATCACGTGCAGGTGTCAAGAAAGGGTCCATCATGCACCTCTAACATCCAAGCGCCATGTGTTTCAAAACTCAAATCCTGTGGCCAAAGATGAAGGGCCATGGTACTCCCAGTCAACCAACGCCATGGACAATCACCAAAGTCAAACAGGCTTACAACTTGATGGGCCTGAAAATTACTTTCTCACCTCCAAAGCTGGCCCATCACCCTCCCTGGTTTCTTTTTATTCTTTTAAATTTTTCCCATTTAATTATTTCACTAATTATTATTATTATTATTATTATTATTATTATTATTATTTAATTAACATAATTAATTATTTTCATAATAAATCCAGAAAACTAAAATATTTTTATAATTATTATTATTTATTAATTTCACTCTTTATTATTTTTGTAAATAAATTCTAATGTAATTAATTTAGCTAATTAGGTTAACTTTGACTTTTTTTTCACAATAAATAAAATTAACATAGAATTAGGGTTTTTGACAATCTTAATCATCTTTTGATTTTTATTTTTCTTAAAACATAAAAACATAAAAAATACCTTTTTCTTTTAATTAATTAATTATTTAGTTTTAGGTTTAGTTTAATTTAATTCAAAAGACCAAAAAAAAAACTTCTTTCTTTCTTAAAAAAGGGTCAAAACCCTAAGGACTTCTCCGATTCAATTCTTTTCGCGCATATTATTAGTTTTGATCATATTTATGTAATTGTTCCGAGGATGTAATAGCTTTAATTAGGACTTTTTATCGCTTTCTTTAAATTCCCGCAATTTACTTTTCAAGGGTTTGCTTTTGGCGATGTAAATACCCGACGCCTTGTAATAGCGTAGATTTATTTTCCGCACAACTATTAAATGTTAGATGTACGTTAATTAGGTTATGCATGACAAGACTTATCTGAAAATTAAAATCAAAACGTAGCTCACAATAACATGTACAAAGATAATTTAACATGAATCCTGGCACACTCGCACATGCCACTCCTAGGGTACGCCTCACTTGGTTGCCTCGACGTGGTGATTGAGTATAGGGTGTTTTAGAGGTCACCCTGCTGTCTAAAGATCCAAGTTGCCTCGAAACGGTTGCCTCGGATAAAAAAGGATCTAGGACATTAGGGTTACCGCTAAGGCGTCCTACTATTACTTTGGTGACCACATGTCCCTATTATCGAATTGACCCGACAAACTCCAACGACGGTGCTACCTACTTCTCAATAGTGGGATAGTACTGTCTGAAGGGCATTTACACAACTTAATTTCTTTTGAGTAGGTAGAGGTTCTCAGGTACTTGCTCTTTCAAAACAAAAACAACTTTTCGCACTTACACTTTCAAACAAAGTTTTCAAACAAACACTTCATACACTCTTGAGGACAGATACAAGAGTTAAAGTCGAAGTTTTCAAACAACACTTCATACACTCTTGAGGACTGATACAAGAGTTAAAATGAAGTTTTCAAAACGAACTTTTTTTTCAAAACCCACAAACACAAGAAAAGAAAAACATTTTTGAAAACATAGTGAGCAAGTACCTAAGAGCCCGTGGATAACCACGGATAGAAAGGGTGCTAACACCTTCCCTTTCTATAATCTACCTCCCGAACCGAGAAACATCTCGAAAAGGAATTTTGTTGTGCTTTTGTCCTTTCCTTGTTGGAGAATATAAAAGACGGTGGTGACTCTTGCTTACCGCGACATTTCGCAAACCAGCATTTCAAAACAGTCAGTTCTATTTCCACCGATCACAGAACTGGCGACTCTGCTGGGGATCTTTAATAAGTGAGGTGTACCTTAGGATTAGATAATTTTATGTTTTCAATTGTATGCCTTGGTTGCTTTAATATTGTGGGCTTGCATCGGAGTTTCATAGATCCTAACCCGGATCTGGGGAATACCCTTTAGGTAGCAATAAACTGTGAGGGACCTGTCCGGCGTAAACCGACACGGGTGAAGCAGTAGCTACATTGGTGTGACACCTTGGTCTGTACCGATATCCTTTGTGTTGGAACGAGGAGAATATGGGTCTTCTGAGGAGTCATTAAACACCAACTGACCTTAGAACCCTAAATTGACCCAACTTGGCCATAGAACAGTAGCAGTATGCTACACTCATTGAGGCTAAACTCTCGCGATGGTTCCGACCGCAAGAAAAGATTGCGAAGCTGGAGTTATGACCGATTGAGGGTAGTCAGTGATATTGAAATCCTCTAGAACCCGGTTACTATTTCTAGGACAGGTCTTAACCAACTGAAACTGAAAGAGGGTAGTACCTAAACTTCATGCTGGCCTGAAATCTAAGGGTTGTCTTGTGTGACTTGTGTGCCTTACCATGTTTGCCTTTTGTGAATACTTGTGGTGTGCCTTTATCATAACATCATACCATCATAACATTGCATGCATCCTGCATAAGGACTAACCCATTTCAAAGACAAGAGGGTTTCATCTTTGCTCTGTTTTGTAGGACATCATGATGCCCGTGCGTAGGAACACTATCCGGCTCAACTTTGTTCAACCACCTGCTTTGCTTACAGAATTGGTTGACAGGATTCCAAATACTACTTCCTTCATCAAGAGGCATGGTTCTCTTCTCGGTTTAGTCACTTCAAAGTGGGACCAACAACTGATGAGTGTCCTTACTCAGTTTTATGATCCCCTAAACCATTGCTTCACCTTTTAAGACTTCTAGCTGGTCCCTACCCTGGAAGAATTCTCTGATTTGCTTGGTATCCATATTTCGGAGCAGATTCCATTCACTGGTTGGGAAAAGACTCTTAGGCCTGAGGAGATTGCTGCAACCCTTCCTTTGACCAAAGAAGAGGTAGTGGCTAACTAGGAGACTAGAAGCGGAGTTAAGGGCTTTCTGGCTAAGTTTCTGATTGGCAAAGCTAATAGTTTCTGGAATGACTTAGACTTCAGAGCGTACGAAGACATCCTGGCTCTCTTAATCTATGGTCTAGTATTGTTTCCAAATCCTGATACCTTTGTTAATGTCAACGCCATAAGGATCTTCATTTATCGGAACCCTGTACCCACTCTCTTGGGTGACATCCTGCAACAGCTCTATGTTAGTACTGCCCGAAGACGAAGAACTCTGTGGTGTTGTGCTCCTTTGTTGATGAGGTGGTTTATTTCGCACCTCCCCAAGTTCGTTCTGAAGAACAAAGAAGGAAGAGGCTGGGCTCATAGGATAATGTCTCTCACTGATGATGACATCATTTGGACCCTCAGAGGTTTAGATGAGGTGGCTGTTATCGATTGTTATGGAGAATATCCTAATGTTCCTTTGATCGGTACCCAGGGAGGAATCTCTTATAACCCATGTTTAGCTCTCCGTCAGTTTGGAAGAGCCAGAAGAGCAGGGCCTCATGAGATGTTGGTACCTCACATCAGTTTTGAGTTTCAGGTAGATAGCGACGAGCTACGTCGTAGATTCATCAGGGATTGGGACAGAATTCACAAAGCTGACCCATAGGAGTTGGGACCAAAGACTTTTCTGCCTATGGAATCCTACTTCAGATGGGTCCGCATCCGTGCTCAGAAGTTAGGTATGCCATACGAAGTTGTCAGACCTATTACTCTTGAAGTTCCTGATAGAGACGGGGTTCCTCCGACTGTTCTCCATCCTCAGATACCCACTGATGTTGACACACTAAAGAGGTCTTGGGCGCAACTGCAGGAAGAACGGGATTCTTATCGGGAAAGGTTCAACGAACAGGAACAAAAGATCCAGAAGCTGACTAAGCAACTGGAGAGCGAGCGGATCCTGAATGAGTATATCCGTACTGAGAAGAGGAGGCCATGGGAGCAGTGATGAACCTTGGATGTTTCTTTTACAGCTTTTATTTACTTTTCAGTTTTCATTCTTGTAACGCCTAAGGGCAATTTGTTGAACAATTTAATTTCTAAAGTTGAATCTAATAAAGTGTGTTTCCTTTTTGTCTACAAAGTTGAACCCTGATTGTCTTTGAAAACATAAATCATACGCATTTCATGTCATCATATGCATAACAGGTACCCTTTTTACAGGTCACTTATCTTCTTCGCTTTTTATTTCAGCATTCATCATGACTTCTGAACCATCCACTGAACAAGCTATCAAGGCCCTCCAGGCCCAGAATGCCCAGTTCCAAGAGTTGGTTATGAGCCTAGCCCAGGGTCAACAGAAGTTGAAGACTCTGATTCTGAAGAAGAAGAAGAAGAGGACTGTTTTGTTCAACACTGGACGCAGATTCGGGAATGGACTACAAAATGAGGTTGATCTGACTACTTCCTCTGTAGGGAAAGACAGTCCCCAAGAGAGAAGGGTTCCTAGTCCCGTGGTCTCTGACAATGAGACGGATTATAATGATGAACAGTATCCTCCTGCCGAGGATAGGTATAAACAGCTGGAGGACCGCTTAAGTGCTATGGAGATACAAAATGTGCCCGGGTTGGACTTTGGAGACCTAGGCTTATCCTCTGGGGTGGTGATTCCCCATAAGTTCAAGGCACCTGCTTTTGCAAAGTACGACGGAGCTTCCTGTCCTAAGATGCATCTCTGATCGTATGTAGGGAAGATCCAACCTTATACAGCTGATAAGAATTTGTGGATCCATTTCTTCCAGGATAGTCTTTCAGGGACTCAACTCGAATGGTTCTATCAGCTGGATGGAGCCAGTATTCGTAACTGGGAGGATTTGGCTAATGCGTTTTATAAGCAGTATCAGTATAATTCCGACCTCGCTCCTACGCGTACCCAACTCCAGGGTATGTCACTAGGGACGGGTGAAGGATTTAAGGAATATGCTCAAAAGTGGAGAGACCTGGCTGGAAGGGTGCAGCCACCATTGACTGACCGTGAACTTGTGTATATGTTCTTGGGGACCCTGTCTGGTCCGTTCTTCAACCATTTAATTGGAAATTCTTCTGCCGGGTTTACAGACCTTATCTTGACTAGTGAGAGAATAGAAGCTGGTATCAAGTCTGGGAAGATACAGAAAGGTGCCTCCTCGAGCACTGAAAAGAAACCATTCAAGAAAGAATCTAGTGCTGTTTATGGTTCAAGGAGACAGAATAAACCGGAACACCGCCAAGCTGTCAATGCGGTGGTAATTTCAAAGCCTGCTACTGCTCCTCAGCAATATAACCAACAAAGGGGTGAGAGACCTAGAAGGCAGTTTACTCGACTCAGTATGACCTTGTCCAAGATATTGCCGCAACTACTGTCAACCAATCTGGTAACCATAAAAGAAGCTCTGAAGGTGGTAAACACAACTTCCCCAAAGTACAATCCTAACGCCCGCTGCGCTTATCACTCTTACAGCCCGGGGCATACTACGGATGATTGTTGGGCTCTGAAGAATAAGGTTCAGGACCTTATTGATGCTAAAGAGATAGAGTTCGAGGCGCCCGAAAGGCCCAATGTTGTGACTGCTCCTATGCCCAAGCATGGAGTGAATGTTGTGGAGGAAGACCTGTATGTAGTCTCTGTGGATGATATTGTTACTCCGTTGTTGACTGTCAAGAGAAACCTGTTGCTAGCCGGTTTATTTCCGGGATGTAGTAAAGGTTGCCATCTATGTGCTGTTTCACCTGCTGGTTGTCCATCTTTGAAGTCAGGCATCCAGAGCCTGATGGATAATAAAGAGATCTTGTTCGAGAAGATTGTTGTTCTTGCTACCCCTACAGAAGAAGTGTCCATTGGTACTATTTTAAACAACTCTCACAAGGCTCCCTCAAAGAAGCCTGTCAAAATCATGTCTACTCAGAAGGTTTCACCTATCATCATCACTGTTCTGGGGCCCATCCCCTATACATCCGACAAAGCTGTCCCGTGGCACAATGGGGCAGATGTTTATGTTCTCGGAGTAAAACAAGAGTTTGATACTAGTACCGGCGTCAGCAACATCACCGGGCCTGCCAAAGTCACTCGTAGTGGTAGACTGTTCTCACCAGATATTACACCACCAGCTATCCAGAGACGTATTGTCATCACACCTGCAAGTGTGCCTGCTTCCTTGCCTGATCAAGTTCCTATTTCTACCCCTGTTGCCGAGTCATCTGACGCTCGGGGAAAAGGGATCGCCACTGATATGCCTGCCCAGACGGAGGCACCAAAGACCGTCAATGTTGAAGCTTCCAAACAGGAGATGGAAGAGATTCTTAAGATTATCAAGAAGAGTGACTTTAATGTAGTTGAGCAGCTAGGGCACACCCCATCTAAAATTTCTATGCTATTATTGTTGTTGTGTTCAGAAGCCCATGCCAAGGCTCTGATTACCTTCCTGAAGACGGCCCACGTGCCACAAGAGACGCCAGCTGATCAATTTACTGATTGTGTGGCCAACTTAACTGCTGATAATGGTTTGAGTTTCTCCGACGCTGATCTGACTGCTAAAGGGAAGAACCATAACGATGCCCTGCATGTCTCCATTGAATGCAGGGGCACTACTCTTGCCCATGTGTTGGTTGACACTGGTTCCTCGTTGAACGTATTACCCAAGAAAGCTCTAGACAGGTTGGATTGCAAAGGGTTGGAACTAAAGCCGAGTAACATTGTTGTCCGGGCCTTTGACGGGTCTAAAAGGATGGTACATGGAGAGGTTGATATTCCAATCAGGGTTGGTTCGCAGGTCTTTGATTCTACATTCTATGTGATGGACATCCGTCCGTCCTACTCTTGTTTATTGGGTCGTCCCTGGATCCACAAAGTGGGAGCTGTGACCTCCACACTACATCAGAAGCTGAAGTACCCAATCAAGGGGAAGATTGTGACAGTGCGGGGGGAGGAAGAGTATATGGTCAGCCACCTCAACTCATTTCGGTACATAGAGATGGATGGGGAATTTATCGAGACTCCATTTCAACACTTTGAAGAGGTGCCTCAGACACTGGCGTCAGCTGAAATTGTGATTGAAGATCCTCCTTTGAAGATGGCTTCCTTAAAGGATGCCCGGGCTGTGGTTGAGAAGGGTGAGTGTGCAAACTGGGGCCGACTTCCTGATTTCACTCCGAAGACTGACAAGTTTGGCTTGGGTTTCACTGCAGAAGCTCAGAGGGTTATTCGTAAGGCAAGGATTGGAAGACCTCCTGTATTCATCAGCAACTCAGGGGTAAACGCCATTGAAGACGACGTGGAGGAATCTGAATTCGACAGCTGGATCTACCCTACAACCAACGGTGGACCAAGCAACTGGACTGCAAAAGACTTCATACCTATTACTTTTGTCACTCAGTAATAAACTCCTTTTTTTTGAATTTGTAACAAACAATAATTTAAAACTTTATGGCCCGGTGTCTTACCCGGGGCACCGTGGCTTCATTTGTGAGGGCTTTTGTATGTCATTTTCATATATCATTAATAAAAGCATTGTACGTTTTTTTTGCATTTCAAATCTTGCGCTCCTTGTCTTTCTTTATTATATATTGCAAAACAGCTATATTTACACACACTCACATATACAGGTCCCAATCCACTCTGGATCTCACTAGTAACGACTCTGCTACTGCCAGTTATGACTTCGAAAGTCTGATCAACTTAGCCGAAGATGAAGGTCAAGATGATTGCGAAGTGCCTGGTGAGCTTGCAAGAATGTTACTCCAGGAAGAGAGGGCCATTCAGCCACATGAAGAGCCAGTGGAAACGGTAAATCTGGGTACTGAGACAGACAGAAAGGAAGCCAAGATTGGTGCCAACCTGGACTCTAGCGTGAAACAACGGTTGATTCAGATGCTGCGTGACTACATGGAAATATTTGCTTGGTCTTACGAAGATATGCCTGGTTTGGATACCGACATTGTGGTTCATCACTTGCCTACCAAGGAAGACTACCCTCCGGTAAAACAGAAGGTCCGCCGTATGCGCCCAGAGATGTCCGAGAAAATCAAAGCTGAGGTTATGAAACAATTTGATGCTGGGTTTCTAGCAGTAACTTCTTACCCTCAGTGGGTTGCCAACGTGGTTCCAGTGCCGAAGAAAGATGGTAAGGTCAAAATGTGTGTTGAATACAGGGATTTGAACAGGGCGAGCCCTAAGGATGACTCCCCTCTGCCTCACATCAACGTCCTGGTTGACAACACTGCTCAGCATAAGGTATTCTCCTTCATGGACGGATTCTCCGGTTATAATCAAATCAAGATGGCTCCTGAAGACATGGAGAAGACCACCTTTGTTACTCAGTGGGGCACCTTTTGCTACAAGGTCATGCCTTTTGGGTTGAAAAATGCTGGGGCAACCTACCAACGTGCCATGGTTGCTTTGTTTCACGACATGATCCATCACGAGATCAAAGTATATGTCGATGATATGATTGCAAGGTCCCAAACTGAGGAGGAACACCTTGACCATCTACAGAAGCTGTTTGACCGTTTGAAGTTGTACAAATTGAGGTTAAACCAGAACAAGTGCACCTTCGGAGTAAGATCTGGAAAATTGCTAGGCTTCATCGTAAGAGACAAAGGTATTCAAGTGGACCCTGCCAAAGTGAAAGCCATACAAGAGATGCCAGTTCCCAAGACAGAAAAAGAAGTCAGAGGCTTTCTAGGACGGTTGAATTACATTGCCCGATTCATCTCACATCTAATTGCTACCTGTGAACCAATATTCAAGCTACTGAAGAAAGATCAAGTGGTACGTTGGAACGATGAATGTCAGGCTGCTTTCGAAAGAATCAAAGAGTATCTCCAAGAGCCTCCCATTCTTATGCCACCGGTTGAAGGGAGACCTCTAATTTTATACTTGACAGTACTTGACAGCTCAATGAGGTGTATGCTGGGGCAGCATGACGAGTCTGGCCGAAAAGAGCATGCTGTTTATTACCTTAGCAAAAAGTTTACCGACTGTGAGACCCGATACTCACTGCTCGAGAAAACTTGTTGTGCTTTGGTATGGGTTGCTCGCCGGCTGAGATAGTATATGCTGACTCACACTACTCTGTTGATTTCAAAAATGGATCCAATAAAGTATATCTTCGAAAAGCCTGCCTTGTCCGGAAGAATAGCAAGATGGCAGATGATCTTGACTGAATATGACATCCAGTACACGACTCAAAAAGCAATCAAGGGAAGTGTGTTGGCAGACCATTTGGCACATCAGGCTGTGGATGATTACCAGTCGATGAACTTTGAATTTCCAGACGAGAATATCATGGTAGTGACTGATTGTGAAGTACCTGGACCGGATGAAGGACCCGAGGAAGGATCCCGATGGTCTATGCACTTTGACGGAGCCTCAAACGCTTTGGGTAATGGTATTGGCGTTGTGATCATATCCCCTAAAGGCTCTCATACTCCACTCACCGCCCGACTATGTTTCAACTGCACCAACAACATGGCGGAGTATGAAGCATGCATCATGGGTCTCCGAGCTGCAATTGACCTGAGGATCAAGTTTCTGAGTGTCTTCGGAGATTCCACCCTTGTGATCTGTCAGATCAAAGGCGAGTGGGATACAAAACACCCAAATCTTATTCCTTACAAGGAGTATGTATTGACGTTGCTTCCCCATTTCGAGGAGATAACCTTTGAACACTTCCCAAGAGAGGAGAATCAGTTGGCGGACGCATTAGCTACGATGTCTTCTATGTTCAAAGTCAAATGGGACAACGAGGCTCCCCGGAACATTATTTGGAAATTGGATGAACCTGCACATTGCTGTGATCTTGAGACCGAAGAAGTAACAGAAAAACCTTGGTATCATGAAGTGAAGAGGTACCTCGAAGCTCAAGAATACCCCGAGGGTGAATCTGTTAATGACAAGAAGTTTCTAAGAAGATTAGCGGCAAAGTTCTTCCTCAGCAATGACATTCTGTACAAACGAAACCATGATTCAACCTTACTGAATTGTGTGGATAAGACTAAAGCAGAAAGGATCATGGCAGAGTTGCGTGAAGGTACCTTCGGAACTCATTCCAGTGGACATACCATGGCAAAGAAAATCCTTCGGGCAGGATATTACCGGTCCACAATGGAAGCCGACTGTTATCAACATTCTCGGACATGTCACAAATTCCAGATTTATGCTGATAAGGTGCACATTCCTCCAGTTCATTTGAACGTCTTGACGACACCTTGGCCTTTTGCAATGTGGGGCATTGATATGATCGGCGAGATTAGACCCACGACATCCAACGGGCATCGCTTCATCCTGGTAGCGATTGATTACATTACAAAGTGGGTTGAGGCAGCTTCCTTCTCCACCGTAACCAAGAACGTCGTGGCACGATTCATTCGGCATAACCTGATCTGTCGATACGGTGTACCAGAGAGGATCATTACGGACAATGGTACCAATCTTAACAACAAGATGATCACTGAGCTCTGCGAGCAATTCAAGATACAACACCATAACACTTCTCCCTACCGGCCGAAGATGAATGGGGCTGTAAAAGCAGCTAATAAGAACATTAAGAAGATTGTGCAGAAGATAACAGTGACCTACAAAGATTGGCACGAGATGTTACCGTTTGCTCTTCATGGGTACCGTACCTCAACACGGACATCAACAGGGGCAACACCCTTTTCCTTGGTCTATGGCATGGAGGCAGTCTTGCCTATTGAGGTTCAGATACCCTCTCTCCGGATAATGAAGGACGCAGGTTTGAGCGAAGACGACTGGACCCAGACTTGGCTTGATCAACTAAACCTAACCGACGAAAAGAGACTCGCTGCTATTTGTCATGGTCAGACGTACCAAAAACGGATGATAAAGGCATTTAACAAGAAAGTCAGATGACAAGAGTATCAAGTCGGAGACCTGGTAATCAAACGCATCATTCTACCTCAAGGTGATCCCAGGGGCAAATGGAACCCTATGTACGAAGGGCCATTTGTGGTTAAGAATATCTTCTCAGGAGGTGCGATGATTCTAACTACCATGGATGGTGACGACTTTCCTCACCCCGCCAATGCAGACATAGTAAAAAGATACTACGCATGATTAAAGAACCGCTAGGTCGACTGGCCTAGGCAAAATAAGGGCTTCCCGGTGAACCAAAAGGGTTCGGGCAAAAATAAGGGATGAAAATGAAAAAATCTGTACACCCGGCAAGTCGAAAACCTGAAAAGGCGGCTTGGGCAAAAATGGGTATCCCGGTGGACTGAAAACCCGAAAGGGCGGTCCAGGCAAAAGTTAGGGATAAGCGTAATACTATGTCTCATTGGATCACCCTGCATCCAGACTTCGGTATCAACTATCAGGATCAGACGGCACCAATCAATCAGATTCATCTTCAACTAAGCAGCAAAGTGATGAGACGCTTGAAGACATAAAGGCGATAGCAGAGTTGGAACCCAGTGGGATTTTTCACATAGCTGTTTTGCTTTCTTTTCACAAATTGTATAAACTCTATTTTGTTCGGCAGCGTTCTCTTACTAGGACGTCAGCCTCTTGTACACAACGCCTATTTACAGGCAAATTCCAAAATCAATACAAGCTCATTTTTCAGACAAATTGCAATTGTTCTTCCTTTATCTGTTTTGTTTTGCAAAGAACGCCCAATGTTCATTTTTGATATATGCATTTGACATTAATCGCTGATCATAAATATTTGCATGCGAAACAAAGGACTAATTATAGGTGACATCAAAAACAGGGGCAATAAGAATTGTCTAAGCGATCTAGTTGCTTTGTCCACCAAGGTACCAGGGTAAGTTCAGCTGAAGAATATGACCAAGATACCTTCACTCCCCGCAGAGTAAGACAAGATTCAACAATACTCTCCCCAAGCAGATTTGGTCTCCCATCAGCCCTAAAAAGACACAGTATCTCCAGCAAGTCAGCAACACTCTCCCCAAGCAGAGTTAGTCTACTGACAGCCCTCAGGAAGTTGGGTATCCCCAGAAAATCTTAATATTCTCCAGCAGAGTATACAAATATTCCTCAGCAAGCATCCTTGGCAGTCTTAATATTCCTCGACAGAAATATAAGATTGTTCCCCAGCGGAATACAAGATACTCCCAGTGGAGCCATTTCCTCAAAAGTTTCCCCAGGAGAGTTGAACCATCTCCCTAGTAGACTCTGGAAGTGTGTCTCCTGTAGAGTACAAATGCATCTCCCCAGCCATATTCAGAAGGTTACTCCCCACCAGGATTTAACTGGGTTATCCTCAGCTAATTGCAACAGAAAGATCGTCCTCAGCGAAGTTCTTCCTATCCCCAGCAAAGTTCTTCCTATCCCCAGCGGAGTTCATCATCAAAACCTCCAACAGAGCTTACCAACGGAATCCCCAGTGGAGTTATCATAAAAATCTCAGGGAAGCATCTCTTCCCACAGAGTAATTCCCCGCAGAGTAATCTCTTCACCAGGTTTATTCCCCAACAGAGTCATCTTCTCCTACCAGTTTATTATTGTAGTCATCTTCGTTCATCATCCCCAGCGGAAACGAAGAACTCTACTCTTCAACGTCATCCCAGGATTCAACGGACTTCCCGGCATCTGTCAAGGATTTATTTTCCCAGACGAAAATACATTCATAAACATCACATTGTCATACATCATGATACATGCATATACACATCATATCACCCAATCTCATTTATTTTTGAGAACATCATGACATCATGCATTTCATATATCATGACATTGCATACAACTAATGTTTTGCCTTTTCAGGAAAAGGTCAATCAAAAGATGATTACCATCAACTTTTGCAGTTCCAAATCAACACCTGTATCTAGCCAGGAAATATCTGTGGACGATTGATTGTAGATTCGATACCTGTATCTAGCTAGGAAAGTTATCTACATGAAGAGATTGAAGATCAACACCTGTATCTAGCCAGGAAATTATCTTTCATTCTCAGGTCAGAGATCTATCCCTGTATCCAGCCAGGAAAGCTATCTCGACCAACCTTTTTTAAGTTCCAGATCAACATCTATATCTAGCCAGGAAATATTTGTGGACGACTGATTGTAGATCTATATCTGTATCTAGCCAGGAAAGTTATCTACATGAAGAGATTGAAGATCAACACCTGTATCTAGCCAGGAAATTATCTTTCATTCTCAGGTCGGAGATCTACACCTGTATCCAACCAGGAAAGCTATCTCGACCAACCTTTCTCAAGTTCCAGATCAACACCTGTATCTAGCCAGGAAATATCTGTGGACGATTGATTGTAGATCTATACCTGTATCTAGCCAGGAAAGTATCTACATGAAGAGATTGAAGATCAACACCTGTATCTAGCCAGGAAATTACCTTTCATTCTCAGGTCAGAGATCTACACCTTTATCCAGCCAGGAAAGCTATCTCGACCAACCTTTTTTAAGTTCCAGATCAACACCTGTATCTAGCCAGGAAATATCTGTGAGCGACGGATTGTAGATCTATACCTGTATCTAGCCAGGAAAGTTATCTACATGAAGAGATTGAAGATCAACACCTGTATCTAGCTAGGAAATTATCTTTCATTCTCAGGTCAGAGATCTACCCCTGTATCCAGCCAGGAAAGCTATCTCGACCAACCTTTTTTAAGTTCCAGATCAACACCTATATCTAGCCAGGAAATATCTGTGGACGACTGATTGTAGATCTATACCTGTATCTAGCCAGGAAAGTTATCTACATGAAGAGATTGAAGATCAACACCTGTATCTAGCCAGGAAATTATCTTTCATTCTCAGGTCAAAGATCTACACCTGTATCCATCCAGGAAAGCTATCTCGACCAACCTTTCTCAAGTTCCAGATCAACACCTGTATCTAGCCAGGAAATATCTGTGGACGATTGATTGTAGATCTATACCTGTATCTAGCCAGGAAAGTATCTACATGAAGAGATTGAAGATCAACACCTGTATCTAGCCAAGAAATTATCTTTCATTCTCAGGTCAGAGATCTACACCTTTATCCAGCCAGGAAAGCTATCTCGACCAACCTTTTTTAAGTTCCAGATCAACACCTGTATCTAGCCAGGAAATATCTGTGAGCGACTCATTGTAGATCTATACATGTATCTAGCCAAGAAAGTTATCTACATGAAGAGATTGAAGATCAACACCTGTATCTAGCCAGGAAATTATCTTTCATTCTCAAGTCAGAGATCAACACCTGTATCTAGCCAGGAAATATTTGTGAGCGACTGATTGTAGATCTATACCTGTATCTAGCCAGGAAAGTTATCTACATGAAGAGATTGAAGAGCAACACCTGTAACAGGCCAATAAATTATCTTTCATTCTCAGGTCAAAGATTAATACCTGTATCCAGCCAGGAAAACCATCTCATCTGCCAACCTTTTTCAAGTTCCAGATCAACACCTGTAACTAGCCAAGAAATATCTGTGGACGACGGATTGTAGATTAATACCTGAAATGAGACAGGTTCCTTCTCTCCCAAGATGTAGTTTTACAGGGGGCTGCACCGGTTCCTTCTCTCCCAAGATGCAGTTTTACACCGACTCATCATTAGGAAACCCTACACAGGTTCCTTCTTTCATCCTACCAAGTTACAATTCAACAAACAATCTCCATATGGCATCTTTAAGCCCATCTCCACACTTATCCATTACATTTCCAGATGGCATCTATAAGCCCATCCCCGACAAGATTCTGTCAGACCTCCAGATGGCATCTATAAGCCCATCCTCCTATCCATCATATCTCCAAATGGCATCTGTAAGCCCATTGCCGACATCACATTGCTGATACTACACCATGCGAGTGCAAATTTCTAGGCACTTTAGTGTTCAATCATTTTCCACCTTCGGATCACGAAAGGCACGCAAGCCAATCTACATCCTCAGGTTTAAGAAGATTGAACAGGGGCAACTGTTGTACCCCAAAATTTTCCCTCCCATATTCTTCAAGGTTTGTCGAGAATCATCTTCAAATGGTTCAAGACTACTCAAAGGTTGCACAATCAGACCACCTCCTAAGCCAGCTGAAATTAGGGTTTTGGTTCTTTCAAGGAATTTGGGGTTTTCAATGGTTCAATCAAGTCTCATATGCCCATATATATTCTCAAGCACCTACATGCCAAGTTTCAAGACTCACAATGCCAATTTGCACAGTCAAAAGCTTCATTTGACCTACAATCAACTATAGGGGTAAAATGGTCATTTTGCAGTCAAAAGTTAGAATTTTTGGTCAACATATTATTTTGAGCTCACAATCATCATTTGATCAAGTCTTGATCATGATTCCACAAGGATAGCTCAAAAATCATCAAGATGCAAAAAGTTACTATTTTTGGACAGTAGAAAAGTCAACTGTATCTTGACCAAGGCATAACTTTTTCATGGTTCATCAGAAAAATCCCATCCAATGCTAATTTTGAAGGGGATGACATTTCCTACAATCCATCTTCACACTCCAAGTCCAAGAAATGCTCTCACAAAAAGTTATCAATTTCTACATTATAGGTAAAATTCAAAAGTCAACAAAAATGCACTTTAAGTCAAAGACCATAACTTGAGATTGGTAAATCCAAATGACATGGGACCAAAGGCATTGATTGGAGGACTTCAAGACCTTTCCAAAATGTTCAAGAACATGTTCATATGATCAAAATTGAGCAAGATATGCATTGGAGAAGTTGGGAAATTTTTGTGAATTTGCAAAAGTCAACTTTGCTCAAAACACCTTGTTTTTGCTAATGGGCCTCAAATCTCCTCTTGAAACTTTATCCATGACTTATGCACGACCCATCAAGCCTAATTGAATTTATTTTCTTATTTTTATTAATTAATTGGATTTTTAATTGATAATAATTCATTTAATTAATTTAAATTGTAGGAAATACAAAGATTTGATTTTTCAATCTTTTTGTGAAGCAAAGATGACCTAAAAAGCCTAGCAATTTCGTGCACCAAGTCAAAGAGGCAATATCTCCCAAATTGGCAACTTTTTCCAATCATGAAGATTCAAAAATATTTGATTTTCAATCAAATATTCAATCATCATTCCAAGGGATTTTTGTGCAAGATTCTGACCTAATTCCCTTCCTCTATAAATATGCAAGCTAACCCTAATCATTCACACGTGAACAAGCTGCAAACAAAGCCATAGCCATATTGAAATTTTCCAAGAAAACTTGAAAAATGATTCTTGTGTTCCAAGCCAATTCAAGGCATTATACTGATTCAAACACATTGCAGGAAGTGTGAGGAACGTGTAGCAATCAAAACCAGGCCTTAAAGCTGCAAGAATCGCCCTAAACAGTTTGACGGTTTGACATTTTTTTCTCATAATCGTAACTCATGATTCATAAGCATTTGACATGATTTCTTGTTTGTTTTGTGTTGCTAGAGACCACATGAAGCTATTGGCATAGTTTAATTGAATTAAAACGCACAGAATCACAAGATGCCATGGACGAATTTTAGGGTTCATAAGTTTTGAAATTGGGGATTCCTCAACCAGGAAAAATTAAGACCCCTAAGGCATATGGTTGAAATCGTTGAGACCAGACAAATCCAAAGCAACCATCGCGAAATATTTATGTAGCCTGTAGCTCTAGTCGCTATTATTCGTCATTGCATATTGTGGGGGTTAAAAACCACCGCTATCTAACATGTTTTTACAGGTACAAAGGAGGAAGATGAAGACATGTTAGCATTTGGTTGGTCAGTTCAAAATAAGCACGCGTTTTTATGTTGTTTACAACATATTTATTAATTCTTAATATAATGTTTGCTTATTGTTCTTATAACAAACGCGTGCAAATGTCTTGGTGGTTGATGTGCTGGCTTGGAATCATTGGGACCTGGGTTCGAATCCCAGGTCCCCCAAAACAATTATTTGTTATTTTTCTTCATGTAATCACGTGCAGGTGTCAAGAAAGGGTCCATCATGCACCTCTAACATCCAAGCGCCATGTGTTTTAAAACTCAAATCATGTGGCCAAAGATGAAGGGCCATGGTACTCCCAGTCAACCAACGCCCTGGACAATCACCAAAGTCAAACAGGCTTACAACTTGATGGGCCTGAAAATTACTTTCTCACCTCCAAAGATGGCACATCACCCTCCCTGGTTTCTTTTTATTCTTTTATATTTTTCCCATTTAATTATTTCACTAATTATTATTATTATTATTATTATTATTATTATTTAATTAACATAATTAATTATTTTCATAATAAATCCAGAAAACTAAAATATTTTTATTATTATTATTATTTATTAATTTCACTCTTTATTATTTTTGTAAATAAATTCTAATGTAATTAATTTAGCTAATTAGGTTAACTTTGACTTTTTTTTTTCACAATAAATAAAATTAACATAGAATTAGGGTTTTTGACAATCTTAATCATCTTTTTATTTTTATTTTTCTTAAAACATAAAAACATAAAAAATACCTTTTTCTTTTAATTAATTAATTATTTAGTTTTAGGTTTAGTTTAATTTAATTCAAAAGACAAAAAAAAAAACTTCTTTCTTTCTTAAAAAAGGGTCAAAACCCTAAGGACTTCTCCGATTCAATTCTTTTCGCGCATATTATTATTTTTGATCATATTTATGTAATTGTTCCGAGGATGTAATAACTTTAATTAGGACTTTTTATCGCTTTCTTTAAATTCCCGCAATTTACTTTTCAAGGGTTTGCTTTTGGCGATGTAAATACCCGACGCCTTGTAATAGCGTAGATTTATTTTCCGCACAACTATTAAATGTTAGATGTATGTTAATTAGGTTATGCATGACAAGACTTATCTGAAAATTAAAATCAAAACGTAGCTCACAATAACATGTACAAAGATAATTTAACATGAATCCTGGCACACTCGCACATGCCACTCCTAGGGTACGCCTCACTTGGTTGCCTCGACGTGGTGATTGAGTATAGGGTGTTTTAGAGGTCGCCCTGCTGTCTAAAGATCCAAGTTTCCTCGAAACGGTTGCCTCGGATAAAAAAGGATCTAGGACATTAGGGTTACCGCTAAGGCGTCCTACTATTGCTTTGGTGACCACATGTCCCTATAATCAAATTGACCCGACAAACTCCAACGACGGTGCTACCTACTTCTCAAGAGTGGGATAGTACTGTCTGAAGGGAATTTACACAACTTAATTTCTTTTGAGTAGGTAGAGGTTCTCAGGTACTTGCTCTTTCAAAACAAAAACAACTTTTCGCACTTACACTTTCAAACAAAGTTTTCAAACAAACACTTCATACACTCTTGAGGACAGATACAAGAGTTAAAATCGAAGTTTTCAAACAACACTTCATACACTCTTGAGGACTGATACAAGAGTTAAAATGAAGTCTTCAAAACGAACTTTTTTTTTTCAAAACCCACAAACACAAGAAAAGCAAAACATTTTTGAAAACATAGTGAGCAAGTACCTTAGAGCCCGTGGATAACCACAGATAGAAAGGGTGCTAACACCTTCCCTTTCTATAATCTACCTCCCGAACCGAGAAACATCTCGAAAAGGAATTTTGCTGTGCTTTTTTCCTTTCCTTGTTGGAGAATATAAAAGACGGTGGCGACTCTTACTTACCGCGACATTTTGCGAACCAGCATTTCAAAACAGTCAGTTCTATTTCCACCGATCACACATCTGCTAACCATTTCAAGGGTTTAGATCTTCATCTTTGTTCTTGTTTTGCAGGACATGGAGTCTCTCCGCAGGAAAACGATTCAAGTCAACCTTGTAAGGATCCCTCTTCAACTCAAGGAGCTTACATCCAGGATTCCCGAGAATTCTCTCTTCAGTGAAAGACATGGTAGACTCCTCAGCTTGGTCAACACCAACATTGAAGAAGACATGATGAAAGTTCTCTTCCAGTTCTTTGACCCCCTACACCACTGTTTCACATTCCCTAATTATCAATTGGTGCCTACTTTGGAGGAATTTTCTCAACTCCTTAGAATTCCTATTCTTAGTCAACTACCCTACAACGGTACGGAAAAGGAACCAAAACTTGAAGATGTTGTTCAAGCACTATGCTTGCAACCATCCGACATCAAGGGGCATTGGGAAACCAAAAGTGGTATCAAAGGATTCTTGGGAAAGTTTCTGTTTGAGAAGGCACGAGAATGCTGGAATTCTCTTGATCTACAAGCCTTTGAAGAGATTGTGGCACTCCTTATCTATGGGTTGGTTTTGTTCCCAAATCCTGATCAACTTATAGATGTGAATGCTGTCAAGATTTTCATATCCAGGAATCCCATACCTACATTGCTTGGGGACATCCTCCACTCATTTTACACACGAACAATGAGGAAAAGAGGTGTTCTCATGTGCTGTACTCCTCTCCTAGAAAGGTGGTTTATTTCTCACCTCCCACAATCAGTTTTGAAGAATGAGCAGGGTTTAAGATGGTCACAACGATTGATGACCCTCACACATTCTAATGTCCATTGGTGTTCTCGGTCCAGAGAAAATGTCACCATCATTGATCGTTATGGAGAATTTCCAAATGTTCCTTTACTTGGAATTAGGGGAGGCATTACCTACAACCCCTGTCTAGCCTTGAGACAATATGGATATGCTCAGAGGGATTTGTCCTCATGACATGCTGATTCCTGACCTAGTTTTTGACTTCGACAATGATATGCAAGGACTTCGACAAAGGTTCATCAGAGCTTGGAAGATGCCTAATAAGGTGGATAGTAAGACACTAGGGCACAAGAATTCTATCCCCCTTGAGCCTTACCTCAAGTGGGTACGAACCCGCTCCCAGAATCTTATGATGCCATATCCTCACATTCTCCCCTTGATCAAAGAGCCTGTTATGGAAGGAGAGGTTCCATACGTCATCCTACATCCTGACATGCCAACATCATGGGAAGAAATGCAAAAGAGTTGGATCCAACTCAAGGAAGAGCAGAATACTTTTGAAGCCAGCTTCTATGCCAGTGAAAAGAAGGTTTTGGAGCTTACTCGCCGACTTCACCAGGAAGATACCCTCAACACTTACATCGCTCCAAAGAGGATGCGCAATGTCTTTTTACATTAAGAATTTTGTAATATTTCGCCCATGGGGCACTTATGTACTAAATTTCTTCTTAATGTGACTTGTGTTCTTTTTTGTCTGCAACAAATTTGAATTTCTGAACCCTTGAATGCATTACATAAATAACATATCATTCATCATATGCATAGCAGGTACCCTTTTACAGGTCTCTTATCTTCTTCGCTGTTTATTTCAGCAATCATCATGTCTGCTGAACCTTCCACTGAGCAAGCTATCAAGGCCCTCCAGGCCCAAAATGCCCAATTTCAAGAGTTGGTCATGAGCCTAACTAAGGGTCAGCAGGACTTGAAGACCTTGATTTTGAAAGAGAGGAAGAAGAAGAAGAAGAAGAGGACCATCCTGTTCAACACCGGACGCAGGTTTGGAAACGGGCTACAGAATGAAATTGATCTGGCCACCCCGTCTGGAGAGAAAGACAGTCCACAAGAAAGGAGAGCTCCTAGCCCAATGGTCTCCAACAACGAGACAGACTATGATGAAGAACAGTATCCTCATGCTGAGGATAAGTACAAACAGCTGGAGGACCGCTTAAACGCTATGGAAGTACAGAAGGTGCCCGGTCTGGACTTCGGAGATCTAGGTTTATCATCTGGGGTGGTGATTCCCCATAAGTTCAAGGCACCTGCCTTTGCCAAGTATGACGGAGCTTCCTGTCCAAAGCTGCACCTCCGGTCATATGTGAGGAAGATCCAACCTTACACTACTGATAAGAACTTATGGATCCATTTCTTTCAAGACATTCTCTCAGGGACTCAGCTTGAGTGGTTCTATCAGTTGGATGGAGCCAGTATCCGCAGCTGGGAGGATTTGGCTGCTGCAATCTTTAGGCATTATCAGTATAATTCCGACCTCGCTCCTACGCGTACCCAACTCCAGGGTATGTCAATAGGGACGGGTGAAGGATTTAAAGAGTATGCTTAAAAATGGAGAGACCTTGCCGGAAGGGTGCAACCACCTCTAGCTGATCGTGAACTTGCTGATATGTTTTTGGGGACCCTGTCCGGTCCATTCTTTAACCATTTGATTGGAAGCTCTTCAGCTGGGTTTACAGACCTTATCTTGACTGGTGAGAGGATTGAAGTTGGTATTAAGGCTAGGAAGATACAGAAGGGTGCCTCATCGAGCACCGAGAATGGACCGTTTAAGAAAGAGTCCAGTGTTGTCTACAGTTCAAGAAGACAAAACAGACCTGAACACCACCAAGTTGTCAATGCGGTTGTTATCTCAAAACCTGTTGGTGCTCCTCAGCATCACAACCAACAAAGGGACGAGAGACCTCGAAGGCAATTCACTCGTCTCAGCATGACTTTGTCTCAGATTCTGCCACAATTGATGAAGACCAATCTGGTGACCCTAAAAGAAGCTCCAAAGAATCCAAATACAATGTCACCAAGGTATAACCCTAATGCCCGATGCGCTTTTCACTCTGATAGCCCGGGGCATAATACAGACGATTGTTGGGTTTTGAAGAACAAGGTGCAAGACTTAATTGATGCAAAGGAGATTGAGTTCGAGGCGCACGAGAGGCCTAATGTTGTAACTGCTCCCATGCCCAAGCATGGAGTGAATGTTGTAGAGGAAGACTTGTTTGTAGTGTCTGTGGATGATATTGTTACCCCTCTGATGACTATCAAGAAGAACCTGTTACTAGCCGGTTTATTTCCGGGTTGTGGTGAAAGTTGCCATATGTAATCTGCTTTACCTACTGGTTGCCCATCTCTGAAGTCAGGTATCCAAAACCTGATGGATAGTAAAGAGATTCTTTTTGAGAAGACTGCTGTTCCACCCATTCATTCTGAAGAAGTTTCCATCATTACCATTTTCGACAATTCTTCCAAGGCTCCCTCGAGGACGTCTGTTAGAATTACATCTGTTCCGAAGACCGCACCTATAATCATCACTGTTCCGGGGCCCATCCCATATACATCTGACAAAGCTGTTCCTTGGCACTATGGGGTAGATGTTTATGTTCTTGGAGTTAAGAAAGAGTTCGGTGCTGATACCGGCCTCAGCAACGTTACAGGACTTACTAAAGTCACCCGCAGCGGTAGACTTTTCTCACCTGATATTGCTCCACCAGCTGTCCGAAGACCTGTTATCATTAAGCCTGTAAGTGTACCTGCTTCCATTCTTGATCAAGTCCCTGTTCCTACCCTTGTCGCCGAGTCATCTAATGCTCGGGGCAAAGGGGTCACCACTGATATGCCTGCCCAGCCGGAGGCGCCAAAGACAATCATTGTTGAAGCTTCCAAACAGGAGATGGAAGAGATTCTGAAGATTATTAAGAAGAGTGATTATAATGTAGTTGAGCAACTGGGGAAAACCCCATCCAAGATTTCTATGTTATCACTGTTGTTGTGTTCATAGGCCCATGCCAAGGCTCTGATTACCTTCCTAAAGATGGCCCACGTGCCACAAGAGACGTCAACTGATCAATTTACCGATTGTGTGGCCAATTTAACTGCTGATAATGGTTTGGGCTTCTCCGACGCTGATCTAATTGCTAAAGGGAAGAACCATAATGATGCCCTGCATGTCTCCATTGAATGCAGGGGAACTACACTTGCACATGTGTTGGTTGACACTGGTTCCTCGTTGAACATCTTGCCCAAGAAAGCTCTAGACAGGCTGGATTGCGAAGGTTTGGAGCTAAAGCCGAGTAACATTATTGTCCGGGCCATTAATGGGTCTAAGAGGATGGTGCGTGGTGAGGTTGATATTCCAATCAAAGTTGGTTATCAGGTCTTCAATTCTACATTCTATGTGATGGACATTTGGCCATCCTATTCTTGTTTGCTGGGTCGTCCGTGGATCTACAAAGCTGGAGTCGTAACCTCAACGCTCCACCAGAAGTTGAAGTTCTCGGTCAGAGGGAAGATTGTGACGGTACAAGGGGAGGAGGAGTACATGGTCAGCCACCTCAACTCGTTCCGGTACGTAGAGATGGATGGGGAGTTCATTGAGACCCCATTTCAGCACTTTGAAGAGGTTCCTCAGACGCTGGCGTCAGCTGAGACTGTGATGGAAGATTCTCCCATGAAGATGGCTTCCTTAAAGGATGCCCGGGCTATTATTGAGAAGGGTGAGTATGCAAACTGGGGCCGACTTCCTGATTTCACTCAGAAGACTAACAAGTTCGGTTTAGGTTTCACTGCAGAAGCTCAGAGGGCTGTTCGAAGTGCAAGGATTGGAAGACCTCCTGTGTTCATCAGCAACTCGGGAGTAAATGCCATCGAAGATGACGTGGAGGAGTCTGAATTCGACAGCTGGATCTATCCTACGACTAACGGTGGACCAAACAAGTGGACAGCAAAGGATTTCATCCCTATTACTTTTATTACTCAGTAATGAGCTTTTTGTTTCGAATTTCTAACAGACAATGTTTTAAAACTTTATGGCCTGGTGTCTTACCAGGGGCGCCGTGGCTTCATTTGTGAGGGCTTTTGTATGCCATTTTCATATATCATTAATGAAAGCATTGGACGTTTTCGCATTTCAAATTTTGTGCTCCTTGTCTTTCTTTATTACATATTGCAAAACAGCTATTTTAGACACACTCACATATACAGGTCCCAATCCACTCTGGATCTCACTGGTAACGACTCTGCTACTGCCAATTATGACTTCGAAAATCCGATCAAATTAGTCGAAGACGAAGGTGAAGATGATTGCGAAGTGCCTGGTTAGCTTGCAAGACTGCTACACCAGGAAGAGAGGGCCATTCAGCCACATGAAGAGCTAGTAGAAACAGTGAATCTGGGTACTGAGACAGACAAAAAGGAAGTCAAGATCGGTGCAAATCTGGAGCTTAATGTGAAACAGCGGTTGATTCAAATGTTGCATGACTACATGGAAATCTTTGCCTGGTCTTACGAAGATATGCCTGGGTTGGATACCGACATTGTGGTTCATCGCCTGCCTACAAAGGAAGACTGTCCTCCAGTAAAACAGAAGGTTCGCCGTATGCGTCTAAAGATGTCCGAGAAAATCAAGGCCGAAGTTATGAAACAGTTTGACGCCGGTTTTCTAGCAGTAACTTCTTACCCTCAGTGGGTTGCCAATGTGGTTCCGGTACCGAAGAAGGATGGTATGGTCCGAATGTGTGTTGACTACAGGGATTTGAACAGGGCAAGCCCTAAAGATTACTTCCCTCTACCTCACATTGACGTTCTGGTTGACAATACTGCTCAGCACAAGGTATTCTCCTTTATGGATGGTTTCTCCGGTTATAATCAAATCTAGATGGCTCTTGAAGACAAGGAAAAGACCACTTTCGTTACCCAGTGGGGTACCTTTTGTTACAAGGTCATGCCTTTTGGGTTGAAGAATGCGGGGGCAACATATCAACGTGCCATGGTTGCTTTATTTCATGACATGATCCACCATGAGATTGAAGTATACGTCGATGATATGATTGCGAGGTCCCAAACTGAGGAGGAACACCTTGACCATCTACAGAAGTTGTTTGACAGGTTGAAGTTATATAAGCTGAGATTGAACCCAAACAAATGCAACTTCGGGGTACGGTCTGGTAAACTGCTAGGTTTCGTCGTAAGCGACAAAGGTATTCAAGTGGACCCTGCCAAGGTGAAAGCCATACAAGAGATGCCAACTCCCAAGACAGAGAAAGAGGTCAGAGGCTTTCTAGGACGTCTGACCTACATTGCTCGATTCATCTCGCACCTAACTTCTACTTGTGAGCCAATCTTCAAACTGCTGAAGAAAGATCAAGTGGTATGTTGGAACGATGAATGTCAGGCTGCTTTCGAAAGAATCAAAGAGTACCTCCAGGAGCCACCTATTCTTATGCCACCAGTTGAAGGGAGACCTCTAATCTTATGCTTGACAGTACTTGACAACTCAATGGGGTGTGTGCTGGGTCAGCATGACGATTCTGGCCGAAAAGAGCATGCTATTTATTACCTTAGCAAAAAGTTTACCGACTGTGAGACCCGATACTCACTGCTCGAGAAAACTTGTTGCGCTTTGGTATGGGCTGCTCGCCGGCTGAGACAGTATATGTTGACTCACACTACTCTGTTGATTTCAAAAATGGATCCAATCAAGTATATCTTCGAAAAGCCTGCCTTGTCTGGAAGAATAGCAAGATGGCATATGATCTTGACTGAATATGACATCCAGTACACGACTCAAAAAGCAATCAAGGGAAGCGTATTGGAAGACCATTTGGCACACCAGGCAGTGGATGATTACCAGTCTATGAACTTTGAATTTCCAGACGAGAATATCATGTTGATAACTGATTGTGAAACACCTGGACCGGATGAAGGACCTGAGGAAGGATCCCGATGGTCTATGCATTTTGATGGAGCTTCGAACGCTTTGGGTAACGGCATTGGTACGTTGATCATATCTCCTGAAGGCTCACATACTCCACTTACCGCCCGACTATGTTTCAACTGCACCAACAATATGGCGGAGTATGAATCATGCATCATGGGCCTTCGAGCAACAATTGACCTAAGGATTATGTTTCTGAGTGTCTTCGGAGATTCCGTTCTCATGATCAGTCAGATCAAAGGAGAGTGGGATACGAAACACCCAAATCTTATTCCTTACAAGGAGTATGTATTGACATTGCTTCCCCACTTCGAGGAGATAACCTTTGAACATTTCCCAGGAGAGGAGAATCAGTTGGCGGACGCGTTGGCTACGATGTCTTCTATGTTCAAAGTCAAATGGGACAACGAGGCCCCCCGGATCATTATTTGGAAATTGGATGAACCTGCACATTGCTGTGATCTTGAGACCGAAGAGGTAACAGAAAAGCCTTGGTATCACGAAGTGAAGAGGTACCTTGAAGCTCAAGAATACCCCGAGGGTGCATCTGTTAATGACAAGAAGTTTCTGAGAAGGTTCGCGGCAAAGTTCTTCATCAGCAATGACATTCTTTACAAACGTAACCATGATTCAACCTTACTGCGTTGCGTGGATAAAATTGAAGCAGAAAGGATCATGACAGAGCTACATGAAGGTACTTTCGGAACTCATTCCAGTGGACATACCTTGGCAAAGAAAATCCTTCAGGCAGGATACTACTGGTCCACAATGGAAGCCGACTGTTATCAGCATTCTCGGACATGTTACAAGTGCCAGGTCTATGCTGATAAGGTGCATATTCCTCCAGTTCCTCTGAATGTTTTGACAACACCTTGGCCTTTTGCAATGTGGGGCATTGATATGATCGGCGAGATCAGACCTACGGCATCCAACGGGCATCGTTTCATCCTGGTAGCGATTGATTACTTTACGAAGTGGGTTGAAGCAGCTTCCTTTGCTACCTTAACCAAGAACATCGTGGCACGGTTCATTCGGCACAACCTGATCTGTCGATATGGTGTACCAGAGAGGATCATTACGGACAATGGTACCAATCTTAACAACAAGATGATCACTGAGCTCTGCGAGCAATTCAAGATACAGCATCATAACTCTTCTCCCTACCGGCCGAAGATGAATGGGGCTGTTGAAGCAACAAATAAGAACATTAAGAAGATTGTGCAGAAGATGACAGTGACATACAAAGACTGGCACGAGATGTTACCATTTGCTCTTCATGGGTACCGTACCTCAGCACGGACGTCAGCAGGGGCAACACCCTATTCCTTGGTTTATCTCATGGAGGCAGTCTTGCCCATTGAAGTTCAGATACCCTCTCTTCGGATCATGAAGGATGCAGGTTTGAGCGAGGACGACTGGATCCAGACCCGACTTGATCAATTGAATCTAATCGACAAAAAAGAGACTTACTGCTATTTGTCATGGTCAGACGTACCAAAAACGAATGATCAAGGCATTTAACAAGAAAGTCAGACGACAAGAGTATCAAGTTGGGAACCTGGTAATCAAGCGCATCATTCTACCTCAAGGTGATCCCAGGGGAAAATGGACCCCTACTTACGAAGGGCCATTTGTGGTTAAGAACATCTTCTCAGGAGGAGCAATGATTCTAGCCACCATGGATGGTGACGACCTTCCTCACCCCGTCATGCAGACATAGTAAAAAGATACTACGCATAATCAAAGACCCGCTAGGTTGATTGGCATAGGCAAAAATAAGGGCTTCCCGGCGAACCAAAAGGGTTCGGGCAAAAATAAGGGATGAAAATAAAAAAATTTGTACACCCGGCAAGTCGAAAACCTGAAAAGGCGGCTTGGGCAAAAATGGGTATCCCGATGGACTGAAAACCCGAAAGGGCGGTCCAGGCAAAAGTTAGGGATTAAAGCGTAACACTATGTCTCATTGGATCACCTCGCATCCGGACTTCGGTATCAACTATCAGGCTCGGACGACACCAGTCAATCAGATTCATCTTCAACTAAGTAGCAAAGTGATGAGATGCTTGAAGATATAAAGGCAATAGCAGAGCTGGAACCCAATGGGACTATTCACGTAGCTGTTTTGTTTTCACAAATTGTATAAATTCTATTTGTTCGGCGGTGTTCTCTTACTAGGACGTCAGCCTCTTGTACAAAACGCCTATTTACAGGCCAAACTTCAAAGTCAATACAAATTCATTTTTAAACAAATTTCAAATTGTTTTTCCTTTATCTGTTTTGTTTTGCAAAGAACGTCCAATGTTCATTTTTGATATATGCATTTGACATTAATTGCTTCTCATAAATATTTACATGCGAAACAAAAGACAAATTACGGGTGATATCAGAAGTAGGGGCAATAAGAATTGTCTGAGCGGTCTAGTTGCTCTGTCCACCAGGTACCAAGGTATATATTCAGCTGAAGAATATGGCAAAGATACCTTCACTCCCCGCAGGATAAGACAGTAATGATAGCTCTCTCAGCTAAAACTTGCAACTACGGACGAGTCGACAATACTCTCCCCAAGCAGATTTGGTCTACCATCAGCCCTGAAAAGGTCGGGTATCCCCAGAAGGTCTTAATATTCAAACGGAGTATAAAGACATTTTCCAGCAAGCATAAGAGCATCCCCGACAATCTTAATATTCCTCAACAGAGTATAAGAATGTTTCCCGGAGGAATACAAGATACCCCCAGTGGAGCCATTTCCCCAGCGCAGTCTAAAAAGGCTTCCCCGCTAGAGTTGAATCATCTTACGCAGTAGATTCTGGAAGCTTGTCCCCTGCAGAATACAAATGTATCTCCCCAGCCAAATTCAGAAGGTTATCCTCACAAGAGTCTAACTGGGTTATCCTTAGCAAGTTGCAACTGAATGATCATCCCCAGCGAAGTTCTTTCTTTCCCCAAGCAGGACTTCTATCCTCAACAGATTCAATATCACCAGTAATGGTAATCAATCCCCAGCGAAGTTCATCATCAAAATCCCCAACAGAGATTATCAACGGAATCCCCAGCGGATTTTATCGTTAAAATCTCAGCAAAGTATCTCTTCCCGACAGAGTATTTCCCCTCAGAGTAATCTCTTCATCAAGTTTATTCCCCAACGAAGTTCTTTTCTCCTGCAGGTTTATTCTCACAATCATCTTCGTTCATCATCCCCAGCGGAAACGAAGAACTCAACTCTATTCGCCAGCAGCTCCGGGATTTATTTTCCCTAGCTAAAACATCACATTCCCATACATCATGATACATGCATATACACATCATACGAATACAATCTCATTTATTTTGAGAACATCATTGCCTGATCCATATCATGCATTGCATATGACTGACCTTTACCTTTTAGGAAAGATACAGTTAAAGTTCTCAACTTAGTCGAAGATCTGACCAGTTTCTTAAATCTAAATTGAATTATCATCGATTGAATTTCAGATAAGGTTCTCAATCTCGACAGTCTCCTCCGTCATAGTGTGGACAAGTTCTATAACCTCAGCGGTTTACTCCATTGAGCACGAGACAATTCCTAGATCTTGATGAAGATGTTTCCCTCTGTCATAGTGTGGACAAGTTCTATAACCTCAGTGGTTTACTCCATTGAGCACGAGACAGTTCCTAGATCTTGATGAAGATGTTTCCCTCTGTCATAGTGTGGACAAGTTCTATAACCTCAGCGGTTTACTCCATTGAGCACGAGACAGTTCCTAGATCTTGATGAAGATGTTTCCCTACGTCATAGTGTGGACGAGTATTATAACCTCAGCGGTTTACTCCTTTGAGCACGAGTCAGTTCCTAGATCTTGATGTTTTCCTCCGTCATAGTATGGACAAGTTCTATAACCTCAGCGGTTTACACCATTGAGCACGAGACAGTTCCTAGATCTTGATGAAGATGTTTCCCTACTTCATAGTGTGGACGAGTTCTATAACCTCAGCGGTTTACTCCATTGAGCACGAGATAGTTCCTAGATCTTGATGAAGATGTTTCCCTACGTCATAATATGGACGAGTACTATAACCTCAACAGTATACTCCATTGAGCACGAGTCAGTTCCTAGATCTTGATGTTCTCCACCGTCATAGTGTGGACAAGTTCTATAACCTCAGCGGTTTACTCCATTGAGCACGAGACAGTTCCTAGATCTTGATGAAGATGTTTCCCTACGTCATAGTGTGGACGAGTACTATAACCTCAACGGTTTACTCCATTGAGCACGAGTCAGTTCCTAGATCTTGATGTTTTCCTCCGTCATAGTGTGGACAAGTTCTATAACCTCAGCGGTTTACTCCATTGAGCACGAGACAGTTCCTAGATCTTGATGAAGATGTTTCCCTACGTCTCAGTGTGGATGAGTACTATAACCTCAACGGTATACTCCATTGAGCACGAGTCAGTTCCTAGATCTTGATGTTCTCCTTCGTCATAGTGTGGACAAGTTCTATAACCTCAGCGGTTTACTCCATTGAGCACGAGACAGTTCCTAGATCTTGATGAAGATGTTTCCCTACGTCATAGTATGGACAAGTACTATAACCTTAACGGTATACTCCATTGAGCACGAGTCAGTTCCTAGATCTTGATGTTTTCCTCCGTCATAGTGTGGACAAGTTCTATATCCTCAGCGGTTTACTCCTTTGAGCACGAGACAGTTCCTAGATCTTGATGAAGATGTTTCCCCCCAATTGAATTATGGACAGATTCTTAAAACTCAGCTGAAGCATTCTCTCAGTTGAAGTACATGCAGGTTCCTAAATCTCAACGAAGTTAGACTTCCCCAGTGGAATCTTCTACAACAACAGGTATGCAAGTTCTCGCTAAGGAATCTGTTATGCGATCGACACTCCTGCAGATGGCATCTATAAGCCCATCCTCCTACCAACAATCTCCAAATGGCATCTGTAAGCCCATTATTAACATCACAATGCTGATACTACACCATGCGAGTGCAAATTTCTGGGCACTTTAGTGTTCAATCATCTTCCACCTTCGGATCACGAAAGGCACGCAAGCCAATCTACATCCTCAAGTTTAAGAAGATTGAACAGGGGCAACTGTTGTACCCCAAAATTTTCCCTCTCATGCTTCCCAAAGTCTTCCCCCTGCACGGTTGATCACAAACTATTGCCTAAGGAAAAGGAAAATTTTTGAGTGGTGCTTTAAGTACATTTCGATTGGAATTTTGAAAGACCCTTCGATTGGTGTTCTGAAGGAGCCTTTCGATTGGCATTCTGTCAAGCTCTTCGATTGGCATTATGGACAAGCATTTCGATTAGAATTCTGTCAAGCTCTTCGATTGGCATTATGGACAAGCATTTCGATTGGCATTCTGAAAGACCCTTCGATTGGTATTCTGAAGGAGCCTTTCGATTGGCATTATGGATAAGTACTTCGATTGGCATTATAACAGTGTCCTTCGATTGGAATTCCAAAAAGTTCCATTCGAAGAAGCATTCAAATGGTCCATTCGAAGAAGCTTTCGAAAAGCATTCGAAGGAGGCCATTAGCCCATTCGAAAGGGAGCATTCGAAGGAGGCCATCAGCCCTTTCGAAAGGGAGCATTCGAAGGCCAGTTACATGTCATTCAAAATTCAAAAAGGGACAAGATCCCATGTGTTTAGCCAACGTTACGAACTCTCATTCATGGCTTTCAAACACATAATTAACGTTACAAATTCTCATTCATGGCTGTCAAACACATAATCAAAGTCAATTAAACCTTTGTCTTCCTGTCCCCTCCACCCCCTCTATATAAAGAAATCACAAATGTTGCAAAAGGACACACAAAAATATACAGAAAAATAGAGAACTAGGAGATACGCTGCCAAAAGTCATCAGCACTTCCAGGAAGCCATACCCAATCCTTGCACAAGCTAAAGCTGCCACCCAGCAAACACCTCCACCCTCAGAACTACAGATCGAAGCACCTCTGTTTGGTAAAAAAAATCTAATCTCAAACTCATTTTTAAATTTATTTTGATTGCATATTCATATTATTACTGCTGTTTGTGAATGATTTAATGTTCTACATATAAGCTACAACGCAAAGATGAGATTGTGCCATTGCTTGGGCACAATCTGAGTTTCTCCTTCGAATCCCAGGATAAAACAAACCCTGACCCAGATTCAGCAGGTGCGAATAAAGGGGGAGATTTGAACCAGGGGGGGTAAAATCCCCCCTGGACCTTTAACATGTGTTTCGTTTTTGCAGGAAATATATTCTCAGGATCCTGTTCAGAGTTTCGAAGCTCAGCAGCTTAGCTTCGAACTGGACCCAGGACTTCCAGATCGAAGGATGACATGTCCAGATCGAATACCCTCAGAGTGCAGCCCCTCATGCACCTTCGATCAAGACTCTTCATTGGGTCGAAAGACAGCCTGCACCTCTTTCGACCCAGACCTCCAGAATTATATTTTTTTTCTTCTTGTTTTGCTACCTGGCCCATTTGTACTTTGTTTACTTTGTTTTTGTTTATTTCTTTTAGTTTGTTTTTTTTTATCAACATAAAAATCATAAAAATAAATCACTTAGAATTAGGATTTAATTTAGTTAATTATTTTAACTTATTTTCTTCAATTTTAAAATCAGTAGACTTAGGATTTATTTGAATTCAATCCTTTTCATAAACACAAAAATGCAAAAAATATTAGGTATGTTTTAGAGTTAATTTTAATCATTTTTTTTAATTAATTAAATTTGACTTAATTGAACATTTAGCATTTTCCCAAAAATAAAATAAAACAACAAAAAGATCATATGCTTAGGATTTTTAAGATTCACGCGCGTTTATTTTATTGTAACTGCTTATTATTCCCCCAATTTTGGACATGTAAATAATCCCCCTCCCCGAAGCCTTGTAATAGCGTAGGATTTACAATTTCCGCACTTTAAATTCCTGTATATATATTAACTGCTTAGATGTATACTAACTAGGATTGTATGACAAGATCTAAAAACAAATGGTAGAACACCTAAAAATACAAAGATGATATAAATTGAAAATTGACACACTTGCACATGCCACTCCTAGGGTACACCTCACTTGGTTGCCTCAAATGTGGTCATTAAGTATAGGATGTTTTAGAGGTCGTCCTTTTGTCCCAAGATCATAAGTTGCCTCGAAATGGTTGCCTCGATAAAAATGATCTAAGACATTAGGATTACCACTAAAGCGTCCTAATGTTGCTTTAGTGACCACACGTCCCTAAAATCGAATTGACCCAAAAAACTCCAACGATGGTGCTACCTACTCCTCAATAGTGGGATAGCACTGTCTAAAGGACAGTTGCACATTTTAATTCCTTTTTGAGTAGGTAGATGTTCTTAATTACTTGCTCTCTTTTAAACAAAATAAAACTTTTCGCACTTACACTCTCTTCAAAACAACAAACTCTTTTCAAAACCCACAATCACAAAGAAAAGCAAACTTTTGAAAACATAGTGAGCAAGTACCTAAAAGCCCGTGGATAACCACGGATAGAATGGGTGCTAACACCTTCCCTTTCTATAATATACCTCCCGAACCCGAGAAAAACCTCGAAAAGGAATTTTTCTGTGCTTTTGTCCTTTCCTTGTTGGATAAAATAAAAGACGGTGGCGACTCTTGCTTACCGCGACACTTTGCAAAAACAAACGCAAACGCGAACCAGCATTAAAAAACATTCAGTTATCATTCCCACCGATCACACTTCCCAACTGCGGATACTGGCTCCTTATAACTGGTAAAACCATTCAAGCTGAGTCCCTGAGAGACTGTCTTGAAAGAAGTTGATCCATAGGTTCTTATAAGCGGTGTACGGCTGAATCTTCCTAACATACAAACGGAGGTGTAGTTTCAGACAAGAAACTCTGTCGTACTTAGCAAAAGCTGGTGCTTTGAACTTGTGGGGAATCACCACCCCAGATGACAGACCTAAATCACCAAAGTCCAGACCAGGGACCTTCTGAACTTCCATCGCACTCAACTGGTCTTCCAGTTGCTTGTATCTATCCTCAGCCGGAGGATACTGGTCTTCGTCGAAGTCTGTCTCGTTGTCTAAAACCACAGGGCAAGGATCCCTCCTTTCTTCCTGACTATCTTTCCCTCCAGATGAGGTGGTCAAATAAACTTCATCTCGTAGCCAGTTCCCAAACCTATGACCTGTGTTAAACAGGACCGTCCACTTCTTCTTCTTCTTCTTCTCTTTCAGAATCAGGGTCTTCAGATCTTGCTGACCCTTAGCTAGATTCATGAACAGCTCTTGGAATTGGGCATTTTGAGCCTGCAGAGCCTTGATTGCTTGCTCAGTTGATGGTTCAGAAGACATGATGCTGAAATAAACAACGAAGAAGATGAGAAAAACCTGTAAGGGTACCTGTTATGAGGTGCATGGAATGAAATGCGTATGATATGATTTCAAAGACATCGAGAGATTCAAATTCGTAAACAAGAAATGAAACACACTTTTATTAGATAAACTTTGAAATTAATTGTTCAACAAATTTCCCTTAAGGCGTTACAAGAAAGGAAATACTAAAAAGTAAATAAAAACTGGAAGTAATCAAAGGACATCAACGCTCCCATGGTCGTTTGCCTTTAGTGCTAACATAATCATTGATGATCTACTCTTTCTCCATCTGCCTAGTCAACTTCTGGATCTTTCTCTCTTGCTCCTGATACTTTTCTTGGTAAGTATACCTCTCTTCTCTTATTTGCATCCAGGACCTCTTCAATGCCCCAATGTCAGTAGGCATGTAAGGGTGGAGAATGATAGGAAGAACTCCCTCTTCATTAGCAACTTCAACAATGATAGGCAAGATGGCTTCATACGGCATTCCCAGCTTTTGGGCACGGATACGAACCCATCTGAGATATGGCTCCATCGGAAGAGAAGTCTTTGGACCCAGCTTGTGTGGATCAGATCTGTGAACTCTATCCCAAGCCCTTATGAATCTGCGGCGTTGCTCGTCACTATCCCCTTGAAAATCAAAGATGATACTAGGCATTAGCAGCTCATGAGGTCCTTCCCTTCTGGCTCGCCCAAACTGACGTAAGGCCAAGCATGGATTGTAAGTAATTCCTCCATTGGTTCCTATCAGTGGAACATTGGGGTATTCCCCACAGCGATCAATAATAGTCACCTCATCCATACCCTTAATAGTCCAATTGATGTCATTGTGAGAGAGAGACATAACTCTATAAGCCCAGCCCATGCCTTCTTTGTTCTTCAAAACTGACTTGGGAAGGTGAGAAATAAACCACCTCGCCAATAATGGAGCACATCACATCAAGGTTCCCCGTCTCTGAGCAGTACGGGCATAAAGCTGATGAAGAATGTCACCCAAGAGAGTGGGTACATGATTACCAGAGATGAAGATATTTACCGCATTCACATCAACAAAGGAGTCAGAGTTAGGAAACAATACCAAGCCATATATTAGAAGAGCCAGAATATCTTCGAATGCCTTGAAGTTTAGACTATCCCAGAAATGATTAGCCTTACCAACCAAGAACATAGTGAGAAAGCCCTTTGCTCCACTTCTAGTCTCCCAATTAGCCATTACCTCATCCTTTGTCATATGAAGGGCTGAAGCAATCTCTTCTTGCCTAACGATCTTCTCCCAACCTGTGAACGGGGTCTGATCCAGAATAGAGATACCAAGCAGATTAGAGAATTCTTCTAAGGTGGGGACCAACTGGTAGTCCTGAAAAGTAAAGCAATGGTACAGTGGATCATAGAACTAGACTAGGACACTCATCATCTGCTCGTCCAATTTAGAGGTGACCAAACTAAGAAGATGTCCATGTCCCCTGATGAAGGAGGTAGTATCTGATATCTTTGAAACCAATTCTTTAAGCATAGTGGGAACCTGGACAAAGTTGATCCGGATGGTATTCCTACGCATATGTGCCATGACCTATAAAACAGAACAAAGATGAATCCCTCATGTCTTTGAAATAGGTTAGTCCAATGCAAGATGTATGCAATGTTATGATGTCATGATGTCATGATAGAAAGCACACCACAAGTATCCACAAATAGAAAACATGGTAAAGGAACACAAGTCACACAGAGAGCCCTTAGATTTTAGGCTGGCAAGGAGTTTAGGTACTACCCTCTTTCAGTTCAGTTGCTTTAAACCTGTCCTAAAAATAGTAACCGGGTTCTAGAGGATCTCAATATCACTGAGTACCCTCAATCGATCATAATTCCAGTTTAGCAACCTTTTCTTGCAGCCGGAATCATCGCGAGAGTTTAGTCTCAATGAGTGTAGCATACTGCTACTGTTCTATGGCCAAGTTGGTCAATTTAAAGGTTATAAGATCAGTTGGTGCTTAATGACCCCTCAGCAGACCCATATTCTCCTCGTTCCAACACAAGGGATATCGATACAAACTAAAGTGCCACACCAACGTAGCTACTGCTTCAACCGTATCGGTCTACGTCGTACAGTTCCCTCACAGTTTATTGCTACTTACCTAAAGGGTGCCCCCAGATCCGGGTTAGGATCTATAGTAACTCCGATTCAAGCCCACAAATATAAAGCATACAAAGAAAATAATTGAAAACACAATGATCTAATCCTAAGGTACACCCCACTTATAAGCGTCCCCAACAGAGTCGCCAGTTCTGTGATACGGTGGGAGAGAACTGACTGTTTTTGGATATGCTGGTTTGTGTTTTACGTTTGTATTCGCAAAATGTCGCGGTAAGCAAGAGTCGCCACCGTCTTTAATTTTATCCAACAAGGAAAGGAAAAAAGCACAGAAAAATTCCTTTTTCGAGATGTTTCTCGGGTTCGGGGGTAGATTATAGAAAGGGAAGGTGTTAGCACCCTTTCTATCCGTGGTTATCCACGGGCTCTTAGGTACTTGCTCAAATTTTTTCAAAATTGCTTTTCTTTGTGTTTGTGGGTTTGAAAAAGTTTTTTGTTTGAAAGGTGTAAGTGTGAAAAGTTTGTTTTGTGTTGGAAAGAGAAAGTACTTAAGAACCATCCACCTACTCGAAAAAGGAATCGTTCTATGCTATCTTCCTTTAGACAATGCTATCCCACTATTGATGAGTAGGTAGCATCGTCGTTGGAGTTTAAGGGTCAATTCTAATTTAGGGACTTACGGTCACCAAAGCAATGTTAGGACACCTTAGCGGTAACCCTAATGTCTTAGATCATTTGTTTTGAGGCAACAATATCCGAGGCAACTGTTTCGAGGCGACTATGATCTTTGGACAAGAGGGTGACCTCTAAAACTACCTATACTTAATGACGGCGTACGAAGGCAACCAAGTGGGGTGTACACTAAGAGTGCGCATGTGCGAGTGTGTCATTTTCAGTTAATTTTTGTCTTTGTACAGGTTAATGGTGATCTAAGTTGATTTTAGGTTAAACGTTCATTCTTGTCATGCATCCCTATTATCAAACATCTAACAGTTATATTTTGCGGGAAATAAATTGCGGAAATTAAATTACAAGGCGTCGAGTATTTACATCACCAAAAGCAACCCTTTGAAATTTAAATGCGGAAAGTAAATAAAGCGATAAAAATAGTCCTAATTATCTATTACATTTCGGGAACAAATACAATATTAAAACAAATGGACCGTGTGATCGGTGGGAATAGAACTGACTGTTTTTGGAATGCTGGTTCGCGTTTGCGTTTGTTTTTGCAAAGTGTCGCGGTAAGCAAGAGTCGCCACCGTCTTTTATTTTATCCAACAAGGAAAGGACAAAAGCACATAAAAATTCCTTTTCGAGATTGTTTCTCGGGTTCGGGAGGTAGATTATAGAAAGGGAAGGTGTTAGCATCCTTTCTATCTGTGGTTATCCACGGGCTCTTAGGTACTTGCTCACTATGTTTTCAAAAGTTTGCTTTTCTTTGTGTTTGTGGGTTTTGAAAAGAGTTTTTGTTTGAAACTTCGATTTAACTCTTGCTTCTGTTCTCAAGAGTGTAATGAAGTGTTTTGAAAACTTTGTTCGAAAAGTGTAAGTGTGAAAAGTTTTGTTTTGTTTTTAAAAGGAGCAAGTACTTAAGAACATCTACCTACTCGAAAGGGAATTAAACTGTGCAAATGTCCTTTAGACAGTGCTATCCCACTATTGAGGAGTAGGTAGCACCGTCGTTGGAGTTTTCGAGTCAATTCGGTTTAAGGGACGTGTGGTCACTAAAGCAATGTTAGGATGCTTTAGCGGTAACCCTAATGTCTTAGATCATTTTTATCGAGGCAACCATTTTGAGGCAACTTTGATCTTTTAGACAGGAGGGCGACCTCTAAAACATCCTATACTTAATGACCACGTTCGAGGCAACCAAGTGAGGTATACCCTAGGAGTGGCATGTGCAAGTGTGTCAATTTTCAGTTATATTATCTTTGTACATGTTATGGTGAGCTACTGTTGATTTTAAGTTAAGATAGATCTTGTCATGCAATCCTAGTCAGCATACATCTAAACAGTTAATATATGTACAGGAATTTAAAGTGCGGGAATTGTAAATCCTACGCTATTACAAGGCTTCGGGGAGGGGGATTATTTACATGTCCAAAAATTGGGGGAATAAAAAACAGTAAAGTGTAAAAGTCTTAGCTAAGTTATTCCAAACCAGTAGGCAGTTACAATAAAATAAACGCGCGCGAATCTGAAAATAAACTCTAAAAATTCTAAGAATAAAATCTTTTTGTTGTTTTATTTTACTTTGGGAAAATGATCTAAATCTACTTAATTTTAGTTTTTTTTTAGAAAATGTTTAAGATAATTAAAAGATTAATTGACAAAGTTAATTTAATAGAAAAAACTAGCCTAATGTTTTTGTGGTTTTCTGATTTTAATGTTAATTAAAAAGATAAAAAATGTCAATGAAAACAAAAATAAAATACAAGGGGGACCCTTCGATCCAGGGAAAAAAAGGAGTTTCGACCCAGGGAGGGGATGGAAGCTTCGATCCAGAGAGGGTCATGGTCCTTTCGATTGGGCTAGAAAGTAAGGCGTGAGTAGCCTTCGATCCAGGGAAGGGGAGTTCCCTTCGATCCTGGGAAAAATGCCTTCTTCGATCCAGGAGGACTGTGGGAAGCTTCGATCCAGAGAAGGTGTCTCCTTCGATCTGGGATGCTATACCTCCAAAAGTATGTTAGCAAAATAAAATACAGGGCCTGGGTATTGAACCGCAGGCCCTTCGATCCTGCGCTTGCTGGGTCTCTTCAGGCTATGTCTACAGCAAGTGTTAGCAAACGAGGAACGTGACCTGGGCGCCAAACCCAGGCCTTTCGATCCTGTCTAGGATGGCAAATCAAAGGTAACAACAAGTAATAAGGTGTTATGCAAATGTAAAGTTAGACAGTTTACCCTTTCTTACCTGCAGATTAAGTCTTTGATTTGGGCACTGGCTGGATGAGAGCACTTTCAATCTGGGATTTCTGGGCGTGGATACTTTTGTTGAAGGGTTGCTTTGGCCTGGATCACTTTTGAAAATGTTGACAACTTTTGGCAGCGTAACTCCAATGTTTTTTGTTCTCCTGTTGTGTGTTTTTTCGTGTGTTGTAATGTGCCACTGGCCCTTGTATTTATAGGAGTGGGGGGTCTAGTAACGGCAAGAGATAGCCAATTAAACAGGCTATTAAAGCCAGGAGACAAGAATCAGACACATTAAATTATTTCCTTTTTTGAAATATTCATGTCTTTTGGGAATCTTGAATGAACCTGGACATGTTTTGATTTTCGATTGGCCTTGAGTTGCCTCCTTCGAATGGACTTCTCATGTACCTTTCGAATGAGCCTTCTGAATGCTTCTTCGAATGGTCTTGAGTTGCTTCCTTCGAATGGACTTCCCATGTATCTTTCGAATGGGCCTTCTGAATGCTTCTTCGAATGGTCTTGAGTTGAACAGAAACACTCTGGTCGAATAAGCTCTTTAGGAACAGAAAAGACTAGAATCTGGCCTTTAACTCAGGAATTAAATCCACAATCAGCATTTAATTATTTCCATATTTGCAAGGGAAACATGCCATTTTCTCATGTTCAGTGTACCTGGACATGTTTTTTGAGTGCCCTCTTGATGGCTTTGTTAACAGGCCAATCGAAAGGCTTTGTTAACAGGCCAATCGAAAGGTGCTGTACATGCTAATCGAAGGACATGGTTCACATGCCTGTCGAAGCTGCCTTGACACAATGCTAATCGAAGTGCTTGTCCATGCCAATCTAAATGCTCCTTCAGAATGCCAATCAAAGGGTCTTTCAGAATGCCAATCGAAGTGCTTGTCCATGCCAATCGAAATGCTCCTTCAGAATACCAATCGAAGGGTCTTTCAGAATGCCAATCGAAGTGCTTGTCCATAATGCCATTCGAAATACTCCTTCAGAATACCAATCGAAGGGTCTTTCAGAATGCCAATCGAAGGCCTTGACATAATGCCAATCGAAGTGCTTTGTCCATGCCAATCGAAATGCTCCTTCAGAATGCCAATTGAAGGGTCTTTTGAGAATGCCAATCGAAAGGTACTTAAAGCACCACTCAAAAATTTCTTTTTCCTTAGGCAAGGGTTTGTGATCAACCATGCAGGGGGGAGACTTTGGAAAACATGAGAGGGCAAATTTTGGGGTACAACAGTTGCCCCTGTTCAATTTTCTTAAAGCTGAGGATGTAGATTGGCTTGCGTGCCTTTCGTCATAGTACTCGTCCACACTATGACGTAGGGAAGTGTGATGTTTTAGCTGGGAAAATAAATCCCGGAGCTGCTGGAGAATAGATTTGAGTCTGGATGATTGTCAGAATTGCGTCTGCATTTGGAGCGTATTTGGATCGTATCTGGACTATAATTTGAAATGAGTGACAGAATGACATCCGAATCTGGATCGTATCTGGACTGTAATTTGAATGAGTGACAGAATGACATCTGAATTTGGATCTTATCTGGACTGTAATTTGAATGAGTTACATAATGACATCCGAATCTGGATCGTATCTGGACTGTATTTTGAATGAGTGATAGAATGACATCCGAATCTGGATCGCATCTGGACTGTATTTTGAATGAGTGACAGAATGACATCCGAATCTGGATCGCATCTGGACTGTATTTTGAAATGAGTGACAGAATGACATCTGAATCTGGATCGTATCTGGACTGTAATTTGAATGAGTGACAGAATGACATCCGAACCTGGATCGTATCTGGACTTTATTTTGAATGAATCTGGAATAAGTATCAGAATGTCAGCCATATCTGGATTGCATCTGAACTGTCTCTAGAAGGAATCTGGAATAAGCATCAGAATGTCAGCCATATCTGGGTCGCATCTGAACTGTCTCTAGAAGGAATCTGGAATAAGGATAAGAATTTCATCCATATATGGGTCGCATCTGAACTGTCTCTAAAAGGAATCTGGAATAAGTATCAGAATTTCAGCCATATCTGGATCGCATCTGAACTATCTCTATAAGGAGTCTGGAATAAGTATCAGAATGTCAGCCATATCTGGGTCGCATCAGAACTATCTCTAGAAGGAGTCTGAAATAAGTATTAGAATGTCAGCCATATCTGAGTCGCATCTGAACTATCTCTAGAAGGAGTCTGGAATAAGTATCAGAATATCAGCCATATATGGGTCGCATCTGAACTATCTCTAGAAGGAGTCTGGAATAAGTATCAGAATGTCAACCATATCTAGGTCGCATCTGAACTATCTCTAGAAGAAGTCTGGAATAAGTATCAGAATGTCAGCCATACCTGGGTCGCATCTGAACTATCTCTAGAAGGAGTCTGGAATAAGTATCAGAATGTCAGCCATATCTGGGTCGCATCTGAACTATCTCTAGAAGGAGTCTGGAATAAGTATCAGAATGTCAGCCATATCTGGGTCGCATCTGAACTATCTCTAGAAGGAGTCTGGAATAAGTATCAGAATGTCAGGCATATCTGGGTCGCATCTGAACTATCTCTAGAAGGAATCTCAGAAGATGATGATCTTTGCCTGTTGATTGATCTTTCCTGAAAAGGTAAAGAGTTAGTTGTATGCAATGTCATGATGTATGCATTGTCATGATGTATGCATTGTCATGATGTATGCATTGTGTAATGATGCTCTCAAAATAAAATGAGATTTGTGTTATATATATTTTGTATGCATATGTTATGAATGTTATTGAAGTGTAATTTTGTCTTGGACTTTGCTCAAAATGTTTCCATCGTGGATCCCTGATTTGTTGTTTGAGGAGAACTCCGCTGGGGGATATTGAAAACTCTATGGGGAGTATGTTTATTTTTGCTTGGGAAAAGAGTTTAGGAGTCTTAGTCGTACGTTGCTGTACTGGGGAGTCGAAGTTGAACTGATATCTGGTCGTGTCCAGGTTTCGCAGTAACTTGCTGGGGATTGTAGAGTAGCCTACTGGGGAAGAGGAGTTGTGGTCCTTTGATTTGCAGTAGTCGGAGAGGCAAACTCAAGATGGGGAATCCTGATGTTGTTGGGGAAATAAACCCTATCGTCAGTCCGCTAGAGAAGTGACATCTTCGTCGGGGGAAGTCCTCGAGGATTCTTGAGGTTGATTCAACTTGGGAAAGGTTTTCAGAGATTAAACCCTTGTTGGGAGTCATCCTATGAGAAGGATTTTGGGGAGATTTGTCATTGCCCCTAGTAGCAAGTGTTTGTGACATTGCCAGAAAATGTTTAATTGTACGTAACCCTTCACTGAGATTGATGTTCAATGCCCCAAGTGACGGAGATGGAGACTTGCCCCTGGTTACTCTGCACTTCTTCAGAGATTTCCTCGAATCTTGACTGGACTTCCCCAGGTGTGCTGGATAGTGACATGTCAAGTCCCCTTGTTGATAGGAGATTTGTCAATGGAAGTGTCATCCTTTTTGAAGTGATTTTGTTCACTGAGAGGGCTTTCGTTCATCGGATATTCGTTGTGTGAATTTCTCCGCTGTCAAACAAATAGCCAAATGCAAACAGTGATATTCAAATAATGCAAAGTTTATGCTTGTCTTGAAGTTTTTGAAAAATGTGTTTTTTAGCAGAAAACTTTTTATAAGACAAATTCAACACAAGATTTAGGGCAAAGCCTTACAGGAGTCAGGATACCTTTTGTAACAGTATGCTTTCGAACTAACCCATGCTTTAGTTAGGACTTTTGAAGGGTTGTAACGTGGCTTGGTTCACGGTTTAAGAAACAAAGGATAAAGGCTCAAAGTATATTTGTACCCACCCGCTCTTCGTGATGTTCTTCAATCTTAAACTAAGTTAATTGTGCATTTGAACTCCAAATGAGTCTGGAACGACGTTTTTGGTGATGGTTCACACAAGTTGGATTTTTGAAGGTAGTCATCATTTTTGCAACATTTTTCATGTTGTTGAGGATTTGTAGCGACCTCGTTATTTTGATTTGTTATCCCTAACTTTTGCCTGACTGTTCCTGTTTTCGAGATTACAGTCAGCGGGATGCCCCAGCTTTCTTAAGCCTCCTTTATAGGTTTTGGCTCAGTGGGCTTTTTTCTTTTTTGAGAGATTGACTGCCTATGAGATAAGGAACCACCACTGTCTTTTGATTCCAGAGGAATGCTTTTGATGTTGTTCGTTGTATTATGAACTGAGAGTTTTGCGACTTCAATGCGCATATTTTTGAATTAATTGAGAGACTACCCTGCCCCAGGTTTAAATTAAAGGCTTCAATTTGTGTTTAAAACAGAAAACTCCTACTTCTTTGGCTCGAAGGGATTGACTAGGGATTATCTTCCTTATAACTCCAGTGTTTAGGATTTGAAAGAAATGCATGTACATCGTCAGCAAGGTCTGTCCAAAAGCATACTGTATGAGATTATGGCATTGTTTCGTCATCCTCCCTATAAAGGCTTGTAACTTTTAGCAAGAGTTGAATGTCATAAAATGAGTAAAAAGCGTAGTTTTAAATGTAATTAAAATGATTGGATCAAATCAAGACAAACATATGCAATGAATTAATTAACAGATAATTGTTTGAATAACAAAGAGATTACAACTTGAAAATTCAAATGAACAAAAGTCTCTTAGTTTGAACTAGTCATCTGAGATGGAGAATTCTCAGCGGAAGATTTTCATCTTGCCATCCGGCATGAACTCCAGCACCCTTCCGTCAATCAAGTCTTGGATCTTGTTCTTCAGAGTCCAACAGTTGTCGGTGTCATGTCCAGGACTATGGGAGTGGTATGCACACCTTTCATTAGGATGATAGGTAGGAGCAGAGGTGTTGGTATTCCGGGGAGGATCCTTTAAAGTAATCAGATTGACCTCCAACAAGCATTTCAGTATTAGAGATGATGGTATATCAGTCTCAGAGAAATGTCTTCCAGATGTATTTCGCTTACGCCGATTACCCTGTTGATGCTGGCGAGGTTGATGTTGGGCTTGTGAACCTGAAGCAAGTTGAGGAGCTTTTCCCTTGTCTTCTTGCCCCAAAGGTGGTTGAATGATGACTTGATCTTCAACCCTAGTTGTTTGCCCCACTTGGTTATTTTGAAGCAGCTTGTTGACGAGGACCCTGAGCTCTTCTTGTCTTTGAGCAAAGTCTTGAATGAGAGCCATCTGGCCCACCAGTTGTCCCATCATCTGGATCTTCATTGTTGCCAACTCAATTTGTAGCCCTTCCAACTGATCATTCCTGGTGCCTCCTGGATTCCCTAGGACCAAGCCCCTTGTGAGGAGAGCTTTTATTTCTTCTTGCCCCTGGGATAGGTTCAAGAATATTTCTTGAAGTTGGGCGTTTTGAGCCCGGAGATCTTGGTTGTCTGGTCGGAAATCCATTGCTGAAATAAACAGCGAGAACATGAGAGACCTGTATCGGATGACCTGTTATGCAATAATATGTATGATATATGTATGCAATGTTTTCAAGGATCTCGCGGGGTAAACAAGAAACTGTTAGAGTTTGAATCTGATAGCTTGATTGAAGGAACTTCATGTTGCTGAGAGTCCTTCTTCAAGAGTCAAGCTCACCATATCGAGTGGGTCATAGCCCCTGACTCAAGTTATCATGTTTGGATTTCTAGACACCCTTGCCTAGAGGAAAATAAATCCCCTTTGCCCCTTGCTGGACATTTGATTTACCATAACCTGCATCACAAGCCCTTGAGATCCTTGAAATGGTTAAGGAAATGTTAAGGCATGATGTTATGATGTGTATGCTATGCGTTTAAGCAAAAGTGTCAGGTGATGTGATTAAGCCCTGTAATAAATCCAGATTATTGGATAAGGACTGTAAACAAAACCTGCAAGGAAACAATGTTGTCAGATAACAAGAATGTGCAAGTAGTTCAAGTTTGAAAGCACACAAGTCACACAATAGCCCTTAAATTTCAGGCTTGCATGAGGTTCCATAGGTAAGTACCCTCTTGAGTGTAGTTGGCTCAAAACATGTCCTATAAATAGTAACCGGGTTCTAAAGAGCTCAATATCATTGGATTGTTTTCTATGTTCATCGTTTTGGTTTAGCCACTAAACTAGCGACCAAAATATTCCAATAAAACAATCCTCAATGAGTGTAGTATCGAGTATCTACCAACTTCAGACTGCACCAAAGTCGGTCATCTCACTACCCCTAAAAAAGTCCAAGATGGTCAAGTAAGGTTCTAGGTCATTAGTGCTTAGTGACATCACTCAGCGGCCCCGTATTCTCTTTGATTGACTCAAAGGATACCGGTACTCACAAATATGTCGCACTAATATAGCTATTGCTTCAACCGTGTCGGTATACCCCGCACAGTTTCCACAACGTATTGCTATCTATGAATGTTTCCCAAATCCGGGTGGAGGATTTCAAACCCAAACAATAGAACCAAATTTAAAGCATACAAAGCATACAATTGAAAACACAAGTGATCTAATCCTAAGGTACACCTCACTTATTATTCCCAAGCAGAGTCGCCAGTTCTGTGATCGGTGGGAATAGAACTGACTGTTTTTAGAATGCTGGTTCGCGTTTGCGTTTGTTTTTGCAAAGTGTCACGGTAAGCAAGAGTCGCCACCGTCTTTTATTTTATCCAACAAGGAAAGGATAAAAGCACATAAAAATTCCTTTTCGAGATTGTTTCTCGGTTTCGGGAGGTAGATTATAGAAAGGGAAGGTGTTAGCACCCTTTCTATCCGTGGTTATCCACGGGCTCTTAGGTACTTGCTCACTATGTTTTCAAAAGTTTGCTTTTCTTTGTGTTTGTGGGTTTTGAAAAGAGTTTTTGTTTGAAACTTCGATTTAACTCTTGCTTCTGTTCTCAAGAGTGTAATGAAGTGTTTTGAAAACTTTGTTCAAAAAGTGTAAGTGTGAAAAGTTTTGTTTTATTTTTAAAAGGAGCAAGTACTTAAGAACATCTACCTACTCGAAAGGGAATTAAACTGTGCAAATGTCCTTTAGACAGTGCTATCCCACTATTGAGGAGTAGGTAGCACCGTCGTTGGAGTTTTCGGGTCAATTCAGTTTAAGGGACGTGTGGTCACTAAAGCAATGTTAGGATGCTTTAGCGATAACCCTAATGTCTTAGATCATTTTTATCGAGGCAACCATTTCGAGGCAACTTTGATCTTTTAGACAGGAGGGCGACCTCTAAAACATCCTATACTTAATGACCACATTCGAGGCAACCAAGTGAGGTGTACCCTAGGAGTGGCATGTGCAAGTGTGTCAATTTTCCGTTATATTATCTTTGTACATGTTATGGTGAGCTACTATTGATTTTAAGTTAAGATAGATCTTGTCATGCAATCCTAGTCAGCATACATCTAAACAGTTAATATATGTACATGAATTTAAAGTGCGGGAATTGTAAATCCTACGCTATTACAAGGCTTTGGGGAGGGGGATTATTTACATTTCCAAAAATTGGGGGAATAAAAAGCAGTAAAGTGTAAAAGTCTTAGCTAAGTTATTACAAACCAGTAGGCAGTTACAATAAAATAAACGCGCGCGAATCTGAAAATAAACTCTAAAAATTCTAAGTAAAATATTTTTGTTGTTTTATTTTACTTTGGGAAAATGATCTAAATCTACTTAAGTTTTGTTTTTTTTGAGAAAATGTTTAAGATAATTAAAATATTAATTGACAAAGTTAATTTAATAGAAAAAACTAGCCTAATGTTTTTGTGGTTTTCTTATTTTAATGTTAATTAAAAAGATAAAAAATGTCAATGAAAACAAAAATAAAATACAAGGGGGACCCTTCGATCCAGGGAAAAAAAGGAGTTTCGACCCAGGGAGGGGATGGAAGCTTCGATCTAGAGAGGGTCATGGTCCTTTCGATTGGGCTAGAAAGTAAGGCGTGAGTAGCCTTCGATCCAGGGAAGGGGAGTTCCCTTCGATCCTGGGAAAAATGCCTTCTTCGATCCAGGAGGACTGTGGGAAGCTTCGATCCAGAGAAGGTGTCTCCTTCGATCTGGGATGCTATACCTCCAAAAGTATGTTAGCAAAATAAAATACAGGGTCTGGGTATTGAACCCCATGCCCTTCGATCCTGCGCTTGCTGGGTCTCTTCAGGCTATGTCTGTAGCAAGTGTTAGCAAACGAGGAACATGACCTGGACGCCAAACCCAGGCCTTTCGATCCTGTCTAGGATGGCAAATCAAAGGTAACAACAAGTAATAAGGTGTTATGCAAATGTAAAGTTGGACAATTTACCCTTTCTTACATGCAGATTAAGTCTTCGATTTGGGCACTGGCTGGATGAGAGCAATTTCAATCTGAGATTTCTGGGCGTGGATACTTTTGTTGAAGGGTTTCCTTGGCCTGGATCACTTCTGAAAATGTTGACAACTTTTGGCAGCGTAACTGCAATGTTTTTTGTTCTCCTGTTGTGTGTTTTTTCGGGTGTTGTAATGTGCCACTGGCCCTTGTATTTATAGGAGTAGGGGTCTAGTAACGGCAAGAGACAGCCAATTAAACAGGCCATTAAAGCCAGGAGACAAGAATCAGACACATTAAATTATTTCCTTTTTTGAAATATTCATGTCTCTTTGGAATCTGGAATGAACCTGGACATGTTTTGATTTTTGAATGCCTTCAGGCCATGCTCTTCGATTGGCCTTGAGTTGCCTCCTTCGAATGGACTTCTCATGTACCTTTCGAATGAGCCTTCTGAATGCTTCTTCGAATGGTCTTGAGTTGCTTCCTTCGAATGGACTTCCCATGTATCTTTCGAATGGGCCTTCTGAATTCTTCTTCGAATGGTCTTGAGTTGAACAGAAACACTCTGGTCGAATCAGCTCTTTAGGAACAGAAAAGGCAAGAATCTGGCCTTTAACTCAGGAATTAAATCCACAATCAGCATTTAATTATTTCCATATTTGCAAGGGAAACATGTCATTTTCTCATGTTCAGTGTACCTGGACATGTTTTTTGAGTGCCCTCTTGATGGCTTTGTTAATAGGCCAATCGAAAGGCTTTGTTAACAGGCCAATTGAAAGGTGTTGTTCATGCTAATCGAAGGACATGGTTCACATGCCTGTCGAAGCTGCCTTGACACAATGCTAATCGAAGTGCTTGTCCATGTTGTTGTACCCCAATTTTTGACCTAAGATCCCATTTGCATTTTAGCATTTTTATACAAAGGTCAAGGTCACTAAATACAGTTGGTTTTAACTTCTCGCCTTCGAGCTTTGATTAAGCAGAAATTGTCAAGTGTTTTGAACATTTTTTTCCTATGTATCACTAATTCTAATCAAGCACGAAATGTGTGTTTTTGTTTCTTTAATTTCATGTGTTGACAGGTATCCTTCGAATGCAACTTGGGCATGTCCTTCATTTTGAACTTAAAGCCTCCTTCGAATGCAAGTTTAGGCCTATTTCGATTTGGACAAGTAGCTGCCTGCAAGCCTGCTTCAATTTGGACAAATTTGCTGCCTGCAAGCCTACTTCGATCTGGACAAGTTTACTGCCTGCAAACATGTTTCGATCGGGAAACATTGCTTCTTTCGATCCACAGCCTTCGATTGGGAAACATTTCTTCTTTCGATAAACAACTTTCGTTTGACCAATATGTTTGTTTCGATCCACATGCTTCCATTCAGCAATAGTCTCCCTTCGATCCACAAGCTTCGATGGGAAATACAGCCTCCTTCGATTCACAAGTTGGACCACTGTACTGCCATGCAACAAACACCACTGAGCCTGCTACAACAGTTCTGCGCCAACCTACCACTATGCTCCAAAACACTGCTGAGTCTGCTACAACAGTCCTGTATTTGCCCAAAAAAGAGTGCACAAGAGCTGCGTAGAAGAAAGGGTCGAAACAACATTCCCAAATTGTTCAAACATTATTTTGTTTTCCCCCCAAAACCATATCAAAGCTTCATCCTCCTCGCCTATAAATACAAGGTTTCACAACATGAAAAAACAGGATCTTTGGGCAAGACGAACCACTCCCAAATTTTCTCAAACACTGTAGAAATCTGCAAAAGTTCCCAAACATAAAAATTCTCAAAGTTCTTCAACACTTGTGAGAACAAACCCAAATTTTCCTAAACACAAAAAATCTCTCAAGTCCCTTCAATACTTGTGAGAACAAAAAATCCCAAACACTTACTTCCTTCGATTTTGAAGGACGACCACTTCAGTCCCCTTCGAATCACAGAAGCATCACGCTTGCCTTCTCTTTTCCTTTAAGTCCAACGCTCCAAGCACAGCCTGTGACCCTTTCCTTCGAATCCAGTACTCCCAGTGCAGCCTGTGACCCCTCCTTCGAATCCAGCGCTCCAGGGCCACCACTCCAGGCCCAGTATACGTCCCATCCTCAAGCAAGGTAAGTCATACTTAGCCTTGAACTTTTCGTTTCATGCCATAACATGTAAATATTACTTTTTTCGTTTCAAACATTGTACATACCACTATTTTTTTCGTTTCCGCCCTGTTAACATGTTTTAAAAGTTAACCCTTTCGTTTTGCTTTAATTGTTAAACTGTTACTAGCATGGCCTCAGGCCATGTTGCCATTTAATGTTTGAAATGAAAGATACAGGAAACAGGAAACAGGAAACGAAGCTTCTGGCTTCTACCATCTTTCTCCAGGTCAAACGGAAGAGACAACCAGAAGGCAAACCATGTACAATCGAAAGGCACTCCCTCACTGCTGCCAACCTCCAGTCGAAGAAGGTAACAAGGCAGAATCAAAAGACTTCGCCATACACTGACTGCCAGGCCAATCGAAAGACAGAACCTCACTGATGCCAGCCTCAGTCGAAGGATATAACTCGCTGCTGCCTTTTCCCAGTCGAAGAATACAACTCGCTACTGCCTTTGCCAGATCGAAATACAGGACTTCGCCTCTGCCAAAGTCCCAATCGAAGGATAGAACTTCACTGTTGCCAGCCCCAATCGAAGGAGGCCAACAAAATGCCAGTCGAAGGATGCCACTTCCTGGGTCGAAAGATACTCAGTTTTCTTACTTTTTTTCTTTTCCTTCATATTTTTTATGCTTGTTGATATGTTTGTAATAGCTTAGGTTTTTATCTTTCTGCATTTTATTTGCTTTGTACAAACGCTAGTAATTAGGCAAGATAAAATCAACAAGAAAACAAACCAAAAAAAGATCAAAAAACACTTTTTAATCATTACTTGAACATACATTAAAATATGCAAAAACACTCAACAAATCAAAACTCCCCCCAAGGGCATGTTATCCCCGTTCTACCGCGGGTACCGGCCGTGCCTATTGCTAGAATGCGTGCGTTAATGTCGCCCACTAAAAAACACCAACAAATCAACTTTTTTTCTAGAGGAACTACAGTGTTTTGATTCCTTCATTGGATACATAGGCAAAGGGTCGCGAAACCCTCACGAACGCAATAATAAAAACTCTTTTTTCCCCTTAAGCAAACATAGTTGTAGATACATACACCCTTGTACATAACAAACAATTTTAAACCAAAAAAACAGATATTTCAAAAGGTTCTTGCGGAGTACCGCAGATGCATTGGGTGCTAATACCTTCCCATTGCATAACCAACCCCCGAACTCTTGATCTCTTTACAAAAACGCATTGTATTACCTTTTATTTTTACATTGCATGTTTTTAGGGTTTTATTTCGCTCTTTTCCCTTTTCCCTTGGAAACAATAAAGCGCGATGGCGACTCTTGCTTTTGCGAGTCAAGTTAATTAATAGCTTGATCTCCAATTTTCACAGCTACAAAATTGGCGACTCTGCTGGGGAAAGATTGACCTCTTACTGGTCCATCCCTAAGTGGGTTAGGCCTAATTTGTTTTATCTGTTTTATCATTATTTGATTGTTTGATTATATGTATATATTGTGGTTATTTGGGTGTTGATAATATTTACTAAGTTACACTTAGGAATAGGACGGGCGGTATAGTCATGTTAACTTTGAGGGAGTAATCCCGAAGAAGGAGGCATGAGATCCCCCACTCAGTGGAAGGCCCTTTTGAACGTAATATTTGTTTACCAAGTAATCGGGAAGACATTATTATTGTCGACCTGGGAGCCAGTGAAGCTGAGAACCGTAGAACCCTAACCCATCTTGGCCTTTTAGGTGTAGCGCGGAGATTATAACGGAGTAATCCGGAAGTAATTGTTACGCGATGCTACGCTCTGATGAGTTTCTCCTGAGAATGTTGCTGATTATTGAGTAATCAAGACGTTGGTAATATCCGAAGGAGGAATGTAGACTCTGGGAACTCTTAGAACCTTGTCTTGCAGGTGATTAAACCGTTAGTACATACCTTGGGGATGTTCTTTACCTTTGACTCCATGCTCGTGACGTTGAACCTTTCAACTTTATTTGTGACCTTGCTTGTGGTTGTTGCATAGCCATGCATTCATGCATCCATAAAACCCCTTTTCACTTGACTTTCAAGAAATTTGGAGGTCTTTCTTTGTAAACATCACAAGTTTCATCAAACTCAATGGATCTTGGGTGTTGATAGGGTGAAAACCCTAATCAACCAAAATGGATGATTGATCTTGATGATAACTTGATCAACGCTTTGATCCAATTTAAAATTCATCTTCTATCTTCATACTTTGATGTTTACAACTTAATATCTTGAGTTCCTTGAAAGTCAAATAAAAACTCTTTTTTTGCATATCATGCATCATTCTACATTTTTTGGGTTTCACTTTCAAAGGTCTTTATCCAAGTCTTATTTTTCCTTTGGTCTGACCAGTACAACACTCGCGCTAAGGGAACAATGGAGAATATCAAACAAGAGGTTTCTGAACTCCGCAGAGAGATGACTAATTTGGAAGTTGTTATGGATCCCTTAACTGGTTTGGTCTGAATTTTGGTTGCCGCCCAAGTCAATCCTTCTAAGAAGGAGGAAGCGGTGATAAAAGTATTCACTGATTGTCATTCAAGGACGTTAGTTTTGAAGTTCAAATCAAGCATGTGATGAAGAGTAAACACGATTGATGGTCACTTTGAGTTTTGAAGGATGTTTTCGGTGATTCAAGTCCAGATGGAAAGCCTTCCCAGATTATTAACTTATTCTGCTTTTTGCAATTTTTCTTGTTTATCAAAACATTGTTTGCATGTAAGAACTTGTTTGCATTTGAATGATTATCTTAATACAATGAGTATGTTTGTCTTGAAAAAAATTCATTTGTTTCACACATATTTGTTTTCAAATTCTAAATTTCTTTTTGCATTATGATACCAACTTGTTGCCCATTCTCTTGCCTAGGCAGAGATTGAAGGGAGGATGATGATCTAAAGAACACAAAATCTCTGGTTGTTTGCTTTTGGATAAAATCTTGCTGATGATGTACAGGCATTGTTTCAAATCCCTAAACACCGGAGATATAAGGAAGATAATCCCTTGCTAACCCCTTTTGAGCCTTTGAAGCAGAAGTTTCTTTTCTATACGAAAAAACCTTGAATTTTAACCTGGAGCAGGGTAGTTTTTAGTTAATCTGACTGAGTGTTCAAAATTCATAAGGAAGATGTTTTTTGAAGAGAAACTACGAGGTCTATCCTTCATGTATAATGAATCTAGAGGATGTGGAACCACAATGGTATCCCTCATTCATCAAGAAATGAGGCAGTCACAATCTTCTCAACAAGTAAAGACAAGCAAATGCCACTCATTTTGTTCAAAAAGTCAAAAATTAAGAAAAAGAAAAAGCCTGCTAAGTCAAAAAAACATGAAAACGTGTGACTTAGGCAAAATTAAGGCATCCCGGTGGACTATCAATTCAAAAGAATTAGTCCAGGAAAAAGTTAGGGAAAATAAAAATTGCAAAGAAAGGACTACAAAGAAAAATTCCTCAGCAAAGAACAAATTGGTGACTACAAATACGAAGACATGAGGGTGGTTTCTACTCCGAAAGCCTCGTCGTTTCCTTAACCGTCACAAAATCCTTTTGAGAGATGAACACTCATGTTGAATTAACTGAACATAAGGTTGGATAACATCATGAAGAATGGGTGGGAACCAAATATTTTGAGCCTTAAAACCTTTTTTTAAAAACCGTGAACTAAGCCACGTTACAACCTTCAAAAGTCCTAATTGAAGCAAGGTTATTTTGAAAGCATACTTCAATGAGATAGTGTTCCTGACTCCCATGAATGTTCTAAATAGTTATGTTGGTATCATATGTTTTTCCTATACAAAAATAAATGATGCTCTAACTCGCAAAATTTGTGCGATATCTTTTCAAAATCTTCAAGACTTACATAACTGTTGCATTAGAATTTTCATTCTCATAATAAAATTTTCTAACTGCAAAACATTTGTTTGATATCAAGGAAACTCACATATAAGCACCAGTGATGAGTCTATTCTTAAGGCCTGAAACTCTGTTGAGTAATTGGAGAATCATTTCAAGAAAAAAATCATATCCAGGGGCATGTCACCTGAAGACCGTAAGCACAGACATGTTGCTTCTCCCAGTTAATGCTTTCCCAACTTGTTTACTCTTTTGGGGCAAAATTTGAAGACTTTGTTGTGCCAACTACAGTCAATCCGGGGAAATCACGTCGAGATTTGATGAATCGCTCTAAGAGTTTGAAGACACCAGAGCATGGTGAATTCTAGGTCTTTTGTAAAATCCTCTTGAGACGATTTCTCCTCATCAGCCATATAGCTTGGGGCATTTTAGAAGTGAAGTTATTTGCAAGAACTGTCGTGCAACATGCAGCTTATCAGCAGTAAAATTGGGGCATCCAAAATTAGTCCCAGGGGCAATCCATATTTGTCAAGATATGTTTTGCACACATTATCAGAGGGTGGTGTTCCCAGTATCTCCAGCTAAGCATGACTTTTTTCAGCTGAAACATTGTTTGTGTTGTTATCCTTTCAATGGATTGTTTGTGATAGAAGACTGGACTTTGGGTTTTCTACCTGAAAATATCTTCCTCTCCAGAGAAATTTAAGCCTTGTAAAAGGACTTTACTCCAATGATGGCCTGTGTTCTATCTCCAGTAATGTTCCCATCTTGTTGAGATTAGCCGAGTGTTGGGTTTGTGTTGTGATGTCTTATCATCTTCTGTCTATCCCCCCTGTCTGTTTTGTCAGCATATACATGACATTCATTTATTCATTCACACTTGCATCATGCATGCACAGTTGTATTTGTTGATGTCTTTGAGTTCGTATACCTTGGTTATGTCTATTCAAATAACGTGTTTGATCTTTCCAAATAGAATGTCAACTTAAGCAGAAAGTGCGCCTCCTTTCTAATTCCCCACTGAGTTAACTCTCGTGGAAGAATCTTGCTTTAGCTTTCCTTTTCCATCTCTGGATAGGATAAATCCCCATTTGAGTTGTTTCCTCATTGGATGAAGTCTTGTTTGATTGTTTTCTCTCCAATTCATTCTTGGATTGAGCTTTGTCTCTTGTGAATGATACCCTGTGGATCTCTCTAGGCTGTGAAACCTAGATGGAGAGTGCATTTATTTTGCAATGTAAATACTTGGTCTGCTCAAGAAGGATTTATTCATGGTTCCCCATTGAAGATTAACTCTATTCCCTAGTAGTGTTATCATAACATTCTGCTGGAATATCGATGTGACAACAAGCGACTAACTCTTTATTTGAGCAGTTTGATTATTTCTGAATTTCTTTATGACAAATGGCGGTCTCTTCATGAGCAGTTTGTCCATCCCCGATGAAATTATTGATTCTCACCTCCAGCAATATCTTCATGATATTTTATAGGTATCTTTGAGACAACAACAAATGGCAGCTCTTCATGAGCAGCTTGTACAGAAAATGGCAAGTGGCAGCTCTTCATGAGCAGCTTGTACAGACAATGTCAAGTGGCAGCTCTTCATGAGCAGCTTGTACGGACAATGGCAAGTGGCAGCTCTTTATGAGCAGCTTGTACGAAAAATGGCAAGTGGCAGCTCTTCATGAGCAGCTTGTACGGAAAATGGCAAGTGGCAGCTCTTCATGAGCAGCTTGTACCGAAAATGGCAAGTGGCAGCTCTTCATGAGTATCTTGTGGGTTATTGGCAAGTGGCAGCTCTTTATGAGCAGCTTGTGGGTTATAAGAAACAAGTGGCGGACTCTTCATGAGTAGCTTGTGTGCTTTAATATTCTTTGAAGACGGCAAGTGGCAGCTCTTCATGAGCAGCTTGTGGGTTATAAGCAACAAGTGGAAGACTCTTCATGAGTAGCTTGTGTGCTTTAATATTCTTTGAAGACGGCAAGTGGCAGCTCTTCATGAGAAGCTTGTGGGTTATAAGCAACAAGTGGCGGACTCTTCATGAGTAGCTTGTGTGCTTTAATATTCTTTGAAGACGGCAAGTGGCAGCTCTTCATGAGCAGCTTATGGGTTATAAGCAACAAGTGGCGGACTCTTCATGAGTAGCTTGTGTGCTTTGATATTCTTTGAAGACAGCAAGTGGAAGCTTCTTTATTTGAGCAGCTTATATGTCATAGTATTTTTGGAAGACAACAAGTGGCGGCCTCTTTATTTGAGCAGCTTGTGTATCCCCAACAATAATGTCTACTCAGCAAATGGCATCCCTTCGGAAAAGTCCCTTGGGGAAGTTTGAATTTTATCCTTTTCAAGTGATATCTTGGTTAAAGAAGAAATGTGTTACCATTCTTGGTAAAATTCAGAAGTCAGAGATGTTTATTTCCAGTCACAGTACTGATGTGGATCAATTCTTTTCCAGCCTTAGTGCTGATGTCAATCAATTTTTTTCCAGCCTCAGTGCTGATGACAATCATTTTGTTTTCCAGCCACAGTGCTGATGTCAATCATTTGTTTTCTAGCCACAGTGCTGATGTCAATCATTTGTTTTCCAGCCACAGTGCTGATGTAAATCATTTTGTTTTCCAGTCTCAGTACTGATATAAATCATTTCCTTTTCCAGTCACAGTACTGATGTAAATCATTTCTTTTCCAGTCTCAACACTGATGTCAATTATAAGAGTCTCTCACTTTAAGTCTATGACTTTGTTTCCCTAGTGGAGCTATAATCTCTTTCCCTGTGGGGTTACTGTATAATGTGCTTGGTTTCTCCAGCATTAGTCTGTCTCATATGGCGTCATTCCCCATAAAATTCAGAGCATTGCATTCATATCATATCATGAACATAATTGTGGTATCTTAAGGCCAAAAATTGTGTATCCTATATTTAAGTCCCTTCAACCTCGTCGAGACGAAGATTCGAATCTTCATATCTCCGGATAGAAGAAACTTAAATAGGGGCAGCTGTTGTACCCCAATTTTTGACCTAAGATCCCATTTGCATTTTTGCATTTTTATACAAAGGTCAAGGTCACTAAATATAGTTGTTTTTAACCCCTCACCTTCGAGCTTTGATTATGCAGAAATTGTCAAGTGTTTTGAACATTTTTTGCCTATGTATCACTAACTTCTAATCAAGCACGAAATGTGTGTTTTTGTTTCTTTGATTTCATGTGTTGACAGGTATCCTTCGAATGCAATTTGGGAATGTCCTTCATTTTGAACTTAAATCCTCCTTAGAATGCAAGTTTAGGCCTATTTCGATTTGGACAAGTAGCTGCCTGCAAGCCTGCTTCGATTTGGACAAATTTGCTGCCTGCAAGCCTACTTCGATCTGGACAAGTTTACTGCCTGCAAACATGTTTCGATCGGGCAACATTGCTTCTTTCGATCCACATCCTTCGATTGGGCAACATTGCTTCTTTTGATCAACAACTTTCGTTTGACCAATATGTTTGTTTCGATCCACATGCTTCGATTCAGCAATAGTCTCCCTTCGATCCACAAGCTTCGATGGGAAATACAGCCTCATTCGATTCACAAGTTAGACCACTGTACTGCCATGCAACAAACACCATTGAGCCTGCTACAACAGTCCTGCGCCAACCTACCACTACACTCCAAAACACTGCTGAGCCTGCTACAACAGTCTTGTATTTGCCCAAAAAGGAGTGCACAAGAGCTGCGTAGAAGAAAGGGTCGAAACAGCATTCCCAAACTGTTCAAAAATTATTTTGTTTTCCCCCCAAAACCATATCAAAGCTTCAGCCGCCTCGCCTATAAATACAAGGCTTCATAACATGAAAAAACAGGATCTTTGGGCCAGACGAACCTCTCCCAAATTTTCTCAAACACTGTAGAAATCTGCAAAAGTTCCCAAACATAAAAATTCTCAAAGTTCTTCAACATTTGTGAGAACAAACCCAAATTTTCCTAAACACAAAAAATCTCTCAAGTCCCTTCAATACTTGTGAGAACAAAAAATCCCAAACACTTACTTCCTTCGATTCTGAAGGACGACCACTTCAGTCCCCTTCGAATCACAGAAGCATCACGCTTGCCTTCTCTTTTCCTTCAAGTCCAACGCTCCAAGCACAACCTGTGACCCTTTCCTTCGAATCCAGCATCCCAACGCAGCCTGTGACCCCTCCTTCAAATCCAGCACTCCAGGGCCACCACTCCAGGCCCAGTACACGTCCCAGCCTCAAGCAAGGTAAGTCATACTTAGCCTTGAACTTTTCGTTTCATGCCATAACATGTAAATATTACTTTTTTCGTTTCAAACATTGTACATACCACTATTTTTTTCGTTTCCACCTTGTTAACATGTTTTAAAAGTTAACCCTTTCATTTTTCTTTAATTGTTAAACTGTTACTAGCATGGCCTCAGGCCATGCTGCCATTTAATGTTTGAAATGAAAGATACAGGAAACAGGAAAAACGAAGCTTCTGGCTTCTACCATCTTTCTCCAGGTCGAACGAAAGAGACAACCAGAAGGCAAACCATGTCCAATCGAAAGGCACTCCCTTACTGCTGCCAACCTCCAGTCGAAGAAGGTAACAAGGCAGAATCAAAAGACTTCGCCACACACTGACTGCCAGGCCAATCGAAAGACAGAACCTCACTGGTGCTAGCCCCAGTCGAAGGATATAACTCGCTGCTGCCTTTGCCCAGTTGAAGAATACAACTCGTTGCTTCCTTTTCCAGGTCGATAGACAAGACTTCGCCTCTGCCAAAGTCCCAATTGAAGGACAGAACTTCACTGTTGCCAGCCCCAATCGAAGGAGGCCAACAAAATGCCAGTCGAAGGATGCCACTGCCTGGGTCGAAAGATACTCAGTTTTCTTACTTTTTTCTTTTCCTTCATATTTTTTATGCTTTTTGATATGTTTGTAATAGCTTAGGTTTTTATCTTTCTGCATTTTATTTGCTTTGTGCAAATGCTAGTAATTAGGCAAGATAAAATCAACAAGAAAACAAACCAAAAAAAGATCAAAAAACACTTTTTAATCATTACTTGAACATACATTAAAATATGCAAAAACACTCAACAAATCAAAACTCCCCCCAAGGGCATGTTATCCCCGTTCTACCGCGATACCGGCTGTGCCTATTGCTAGAATGCACGCGTTAATGTCTCCCACTAAAAAACACCAACAAATCAACTTTTTTCTAGAGGAACTATGGGGTTTTGATTCCTTCATTAGATACATAGGAAAAGGGTCGCGAAACCCTCACGAACGCAATAATAAAAACTCTTTTTCCCCTTAAGCAAACATAGTTGTAGATACATACACCCTTGTACATAACAAATAATTTTAAACCAAAAAAACAGATATTTCAAAAGGTTCCTGCGGAGTACCGCAGATGCATTGGGTGCTAATACCTTCCCATTGCATAACCAACCCCCGAACTCTTGATCTCTTTACAAAAACGCATTGTATTACCTTTTATTTTTATATTGCATGTTTTTAGGGTTTTATTTCGCTTTTTTCCCTTTTCCCTTGGAAACAATAAAGCGCGGTGGCGACTCTTGCTTTTGCGAGTCAAGTTAATTCATAGCTTGATCTCCAATTTTCACCGCTACACATGCCAATTGAAATGCTCCTTCAGAATGCCAATCGAAGGGTCTTTCAGAATGCCAATCGAAGTGCTTGTCCATGCCAATCGAAATGCTCCTTCAGAATACCAATCGAAGGGTCTTTCAGAATGCCAATCGAAGTGCTTGTCCATAATGCCATTCGAAATACTCCTTCAGAACACCAATCGAAGGGTCTTTCAGAATGCCAATCGAAGGCCTTGACATAATGCCAATCGAAGTGCTTTGTCCATGCCAATCGAAATGCTCCTTCAGAATGCCAATCGAAGGGTCTTTTGAGAATGCCAATCGAAAGGTACTTAAAGCACTACTCAAAAATTTTCTTTTTCCTTAGGCAAGGGTTTATGATCAACCATGCAGGGGGGAGACTTTGGAAAACATGAGAGGGCAAATTTTGGGGTACAACAGATCGCGTGCGGGAAATTAAATCGAGCGCAAAGTAGGGTTTTGACCCTATGTTATTAGAGAAAATATTTTTTTGGTTATTTTTGAATTAAGAAAGAAATTAAACTAAGTTAATCATTAAATTAAGTTAATTAAACTAATTAATAAAATAAATATTTTTGGGTTTTTTGATATTTAAAGAAAGAAAGTAAAATTAATCAATAGTAGTAAAAACCTAATTAATTCTAAGTTAATTTAATTATTTACAAAATATATTAAAGTTATCCTAATTAATGGCCTAAATTAATTAAGTTAGTATTTATTAATAAAAAGTACAATTTGATTTTATAAAGAAAATATTTTGGTTTTTAATTTTATTAAAGAAAGCGAGGAAAATTGGTTGGTTAGAAAATAATGAAAATAATTAAATAAAAAAAGAATAAAATAAATATAGAGAAGAGAGTGTTTGGGCCTGATTTTTGGAGGTCTGGATAGAAATTCTATGGCCCAATTGAGTTGGCCCCTTGTTGACTTTCCTGATTCAGTGTGCGCTGGTTGACTAGATCCCATAGTAGACCATCATCCCTGGATTGCCAGATTTGGCCTTGGGCCAGCTGGCGCTTGATATTTGATGGTGTATGGTGTGCCCCTAACCTGGATCTGCACTTGATTACATGAAGAGAAAAAATAACAAGGCATATGGGGGACCTGAGATTCGAACCCAGGTCCTGTTGGATATTGGATGCACGCCACTACCACTCAGCCACTTTGTTTCAATTGTTAATAATATACATAGTAATAATAATAAAGGGAAATCAATCAGATGCCAGAAAATATACAAAAAAAACGCGCCAAGTTTGAATGGTCCACTCAGAGGGAGACACGTTTGTCGTCCCTGACCTTCAAACCCTGTAAATTTACCTGCGGATTTAGATCCGCAGCTAAATTCGCAGGTCGTTCCCAAAATCAATTCTAGGCCATGAAAATCAATTCCAAGCGCATGGTTGAGTTCGTCCTTCTCTTCCGGTCATGTCCATGGCCATCAATGGAGCTAATTTTGCCTATAAAAGAAATGCCTAAAAAATAAACCACAAAACCCTAGATTCGGTTCTTGGCTTCACAGATCAGATAAATGCAATTGGATAATATATAAAGCTTGGAAATTTATGAGGATCATGAATATGCAAATGGTTTGTGTAAAAGATGCATAAATAAGGATATATGAATTCAAGAAAGAAGCGATTTTTTGTGACTCTTACAGTGCTTTTGGGCGTGTATGAGAGCTTGCTAGGGGTTGGTTCTGACTCAGTGAACCTCCAGCAATTGATTGGTGTCAAGCTTTGCTTCTGAAATTGCCTCTAAGTGTGATTTCAGTTTTGCACTTTTCACCACTTTTTCCAAGTTTGTTTTCAGTGTTCTTGCAGCCTCCAGGTCCCAATTTCATGTGCTTTAACTTGTATATGTATGATAGAATGCATTAGGTCAAGAATTATGCTTTGAATCTTTGCACATCAATGCCATGGGATTTGATTTGATCCACCATTGAAGACTTGCCAAATTTGTCAAAAACTTAATATTTTCGTACATGGAATGCTTGATACGAGTTTGATACTGTCCATGATGATGAATAAGTCCTGAAAATAGCAAAAGATCTCATGTAATCAAGTTTTGGGATTTTATTTGATTTAATTTGATTTAAAATGAAATAATTCAATAAAAAATCAAATAAAATAATAAAATTGATAAATGGACTCAGGGATGAAGCTAAGACACGTGTGCAATGTGGAAAGTCCAAACCAAGTGGAAAAGAATGGGCCCATTTGACAAAATTTGAAGTTTTGGGGATAGTTGACTTTTGGAAATTTTGCAAAAATGCCCAACTTCAACAATGCATAACTTCTACAATTTTGAACTTTTGGAAGTGTTCTTGGACTTTTTAGAAATATTGAGATGTCCTCTAACCAACCCTTTTGATCTTATATCATTTTGATATTCCATGCTCAAGTTATAAGCTTTGGCAAAAAGGGTGTTTTGTTGACTTTAAAAAATGACCTATAATGTCCAAATTTATAACTTCTTGTGAGTGCATTTTTTGATTCTGGGGTGTGAATATGGATTGTAGGAAATTTCATCCTCTTCAAAATGAGATTTGGATGTGTTATTTTTCATAAAGTATGAGAATGTTATGCTTGGTCAAAGTTGAGTTGACTTTTCCTGCAAAACCCTAATTTAGCAACTTTTGAGTCTTGATGAATTTTGAGCAATCCTTGATGAATCATGAGAAACCATTGATCAAATGATTAAATATCCTTTAAAATGAGAATGTTGATAAAAAATATGGAATTTTGATTGTATTTGGGTCACAGTTGACTTTTGTCCTAACACAGTCGATTTTTGGACCCTTTGAGCAATTGACTGAGCAAACTCCCTCTGCAAGGCTTGAAATTTGACATGGATGACCTTGAGAACATATTAGGACATTAGGGAGAATTTGAGGCCATTTGGACTCAAAGATCTTGATGCAACACAATACCCTAATTTGGGGTTGACTGCCTTAGGAGATGATTTGTCTGACCCACTCTTGAGCAAACTTGAGCAACTTGGAGATTTTTCTTGCAATGTTTTGAGAAATATGAGAGGGGAAATTTTGGGGTACAACAGGCATCATGATACGTTAAAAGCCCGATCACTTCCTTGTATTGTCATCATGCTACGTTACAAGTCAGATCCCTTCCTTGTATTGGCATCATGCTATGTTACAAGTTTGGTCTCTTCCTTGTATTGGTATAACACCATGTTACAAGTCTTCTCTGTCCTTGCATTGACATCATGTTTCCTACCAACACTCGTTGTGTCGACTTCTAAACACTCGTCGTCATCAACTTTTAAACACTCGTTGTGTCAGTTTTCAAATACTCTTCGTATCGGTTTCTAAACTCCATTTCAGCATCGTTGCCATGTTATGAGCAATCCCCTTCCAGGTTCATCCATAAACCCTTCTCACCAAAAACAAGAAATTATTTCCCCAACAGATATCACAAAAGATAAATAAATACTCACACTTTCTCCCAGAACAAATTTTTGGCATTGGTATTTAATCATCTTCTACCTCGAACGTCTGAAAGGCACGCGCTAATCGTACTTTCAGGTTTAAGACGATTAATTAGTGGTAGTTGTAATACCCTAAATTTGTCCTACCCTTTTATCGAATCATCTGGCTTATGCATTCCGTTCTCACTTTATCTACATACCCTCCATTAGGTCATTTAACACATCATGCATCATTAACCAATAAGTTTAGCACGGGATCAAGGATATTGAAGAATTAGGGTTTCTGTATGGCTTTAAGGTTTTGATCCTTACTAAATTTGGATTTCTTGAAGAACAAGCGAAGTTTTAAAAACATTAACAAATTATGGTAATGATATTAAGCTAGATTCAAGATTGAATTCAAGATGGTTGTAGTCAAACAAGGTTTATTCAAAAGTCACCCACAATTCTCAAGGAAAGCTTGTAAAATTAAATAACTTTGTTCAAATGTCCATTAAAGGTCTTTTAAAACAATTTCCTTCATGTTTCCAAGGAATTACAAGGGCCATGATCATTCAAGAGCATTCGAGGTTCATTCAAATTTCCACCGAATATTATAAAAAGAATACAAAGTCAAGAGAAAGAATATGCAATTGGAGAAGAAGTTTGAGCTGAATATGTGAAGCTTTCTTATTGATTTCCAAAGTCACTATAAGGTGATTTAATGCATAAAGTCTAACACAATACAAAGACTTTATATAAAAAATCACAAAATATTAAACCTATTCCCAATGATCTTAGCATTCCAATCTGAGCTTCGTCATCCTCCAAGCTTTAGGCTTTCTTCATGAACCAAAATTTGTCTGCACCGTCCGCACCTCTCTTTGCCATAAACAAGCCCTGCATATTAATCACAGAAAAACCATAAAATCAGTCCATAACCAATAAACCAAAACAGCACATATACAGAAGATCAGCTCTAACACTTCAGCACACCAAACTGAATCATATATAACAGAACCTTTTTAACAACCAACAAAAAGAGATTTCAACCTCCCAACCGATTTCCAACCAACCTCCCAACCGAATTCCCTCTAACCCCTCTAACAGAACTCCTAATTAACCTTCCAAAACAACTTTTCCTAACCAAAAAATAACAGAAAATAACTCCCAGCCAATAATATAACAAAGTTCCTAAACTTCTTAACTACCTCCTAACAACTTCTAACAAAATGTAACAGGGATAACAGAAAAGGAATATAACAGAGAAAGGGGTGGAAGAGACTCACGATTCATTCTATAAGAAATTCTCTCTGAAATTTCTTCCCTGTCTGCAATCATCTTCAATTCCCTCTCCATTGAAGCTCTTCGATCCTCATCACCATAACCCACTCCAACTTCTCAGCATCTGCAACATTCTCTTTAAGTTCTCCGTGCTGCATCTTTATGCAACATTCATATTCATCTCTATAAAATCTTCATCAACCACACGCATCAACTCTCTATAATCGCTTTTAATTTCCATCATCAACATGTGAATCTCATCAAGCATATCATCATTGCAGATTCATCTTCATCAATGCAATTTCATCAAAAACAAGACTGTGATTCCTTCATCTTCATCTCAACATATCTATCATCAATTCTGCAGCAGTAACGCAAGCAATAACATCGCAGATCAATCACGCACATAGCACAAAACAGTCACAGAAGCGCACGAAAAAAGAAGAAACGAGGATCGCAAGCATACCTGAATACCTCTTATAAATTTATGTTGTTCGTTGTCGACATCGAAGATGCACCAGACGAATTCGGGTAGGTAAATGCGGTTTTGATCTCTTTTGTATTTGTTTCTGCGTTGAGTTTCTAGCATTTTTTTAATTGATTATGCATCGTAGTCTCACCGGGATGATGAGAGGTTGAGAGCGACGTGGCGAATTTGAGAGCAACTGAAGAAGAACAAAAGGCAAAGTTCAGGGGAGAATGAGACAAAGAGGGAGTGATATTAGGCGGTGAATGGTCAGAAGAGACGAAGTTTGTGAGCAGAGATGTCATCGGAGAAGAAAACACTTCCGTTATGTGAAAATGAAGAAGGGTGTCCTCATGAGTACGAACAACGCCCCTAATTTGTAACCCTAATTCAACATTGTTTTTTTTTTTAATTTTCATTGAGTTTTTATTATTTTCCGATAATGATATTAAAATATAATTAAAAAATATGGAATAATAGATAAACTATTTTCTTTTTGTGTTACACAATTGGTGGTGGACCGGGCCATATCTTTCCCTTAAGCCTATTAGTTTTTTTGGAGCCCATGCTAGTAGCAAAAAGGGTGTTTTTGCAATCTGTATGCTGGGCCTATGCATGAATTTTAATCTAAGTCTATTGTGTTTTGGGAGAAGCCTGATAATAAGAACAAAAATAAAATAGCATTGGACCTTGCTAACAGGCCAGCGCCCAAACTTGCTGAGCCATACTCCGTGGACTCAAACCAGCACCCCCTGAGTTTACTAATTATTCATTAGAATTAGGACTTTTTTTTGTTAACTTTTCCCAATAAAATACATGATAAAAATAATATAAAAATATTAATAAGGAAATAGTAGAATATATTAGAAATTTCTTAGGAATTAATTCTTTAATTTTTTGGAATTCTCCTTACATAAAAAAAAACTAATAATAAAAAATACTTTTTCTTTCTTGTTTTCATCTGTATATTCATGCCGCTTTGCTGTTATTTTTGACGCGTTTGTTCATTGTGTAAGGTACATTTTTATGCTTTCGATCATGTGACATAACAAGTTGTCATGTGATCGAGGCATACAACTTATGCTCACTTCTGGTGCGACGTGCCTTATTTCTCATCGTCCTGAGAAATTTATATTATATTATGTGTGGTCCTAATACATGTGATATTTTATGAGCTTTGTGCAGGAACTTATGATTACGCGTGCATTCGTAACACGCATTTTCCTTTATCTTAGTTGGATATCATTTCTGACTTTGTTTGTTTCTTGGTGAAGCTTGCTCGACGCGTACTCCTTGCTTCTCCAACGCTTTCGTCTGCTCTTGACGATTTGCTCGCTTTGGTAGCCGCCGCTACTACCTTTGTACTTCTTTTCACTTTATGCATTTCTTTACTACTTTTCTAGAAATCATAAGAAGTAGGGCTTTACCGCTTTCTGATTCCATGAGAAGTAGGGTAGAGATGTATGACAGGGGTCTCCGTTGATGATCATGTCAGGAACCCCTCTGGTTTATTTAAAGACCCGTTTAGGGAAATTTTGCATTGTTTGACATTGTGTGCTATCTGTGCGTGGTTTGTTTAAAACCTTACCTTTGTATAGGTATTTTGTAGGTGTGTTTACATTTTGTGCCCGCATTATTCCCCCATCCCTTATTGAAGTCTTCAAAAGGAGGCGAGCGGGGAGGGTTAACAATCAAACCCTATAACTTTGTCTATGTCATCCTTAGCCCGTGACGTACTACGAAGCTTCGGAGTTGTTCCTTCTCTTGTGTATAGAGTCATCAAGTGGGACAGGGTTCCGTAATCGAACCCCCATATTTTGTCAGGAGTTCGCATTTGCCGATTCTGATACTCCATGATCGTTCATATTTCCTTCTGGTGCCTACCTCGATCTCCTATATCTTGGCTAGGTGTTCAGTCGCTTTGGACATCACATTTTTGTTTTTTCATCTCACTCCCGCTTGTTTGTCTCGGGTGATACGCTCCCCTTTACTAAAGCATTTCTCTTCTTTTCCTTACTATTTTATGTGTGTGCTCTTTCGAGCTTGCTTGTTTTATCCTTGTACATACATGTTCCCTTTGGGTGCGCTTGTACCTTTCGAATACAAGTTAGACCTTATGTTGCAAACCATGCATGCTAACATTAGGTTGAAACTTCCCTTTCATCATTCACATAGGGCTACCATTGTATGATAACATTAGGTTAGAAATAGGCTAGTCTCCATTTAGACTCTTTTCTTCACCTTTTACATCCTTGCATTTTAAAACTAAAACCTTTTTCTTTAGAAAATTATAAAATATGCTAATCACACTTAAACCCTTTTTCAAGGTAACAAAAAACACAAACCAATTAAAACCTTTTTGTGTGCCCAAGCACCTTTTCTCTAAAAACCCTTTTCAGGTATGGAAATGATTAATTTACTTCTGTGCCAACGCATAAGTCTCCAAAGGTCGAGCTATAGAAGAAGGCGGAATTAACATCGTCCATAAAAAACACCAAACAAACAAAAACATGTGAGCTGGACTACGGTAGCTCTGATTCCTCAAAAAGGATATATAGGCATTGGGATAGGGCCCAAGTGAGTAAAACTTTATTTTCCCTACATTATTTTCTCATTTATTTTGCATGCATTCTCCCTTCAGTAGTAAACAATAAGCATAGATTAAACATACACATAAGATAGACAACAAGAGTGGATACCATAGAGTACTACGGGCGTGTGGGGTGCTAATACCTTCCCCTCGCGTAACAGACCCCCTTATCCGATCTCTCAGTCGTAAGACCATGACTTCTCCCTTCTCAGGTTTTCTCGATGTTTACCTTTCCCTTCATGTGGGATAAAAGACGCTCGATGGCGACTTCATAGTTTGATGATTTTCAACCGGTTTTTTCAGAAGGCTATCCTCGAAGTCATATACTCTGATGTATGTGGATCAATCCAGGTGGATTTGATAGGAGGTAACAAATACTTTGTTACATTCATAGATGATTTCAGTTGAAAAATATGGACTTACCTCATCAAGAAGAAAAGTGAAGTGATCGAGGTATTTTCCAAGTTTAAGTCTATGGTGGAAAGACAAAGTGGTCGAAAGCTTAAAGTTTTGAGAATTGATGGTGGTGGAGAGTATGTGTCGAAAGACTTCGACAGGTTATGTGAAAAAGAATGGATTGTGCATGAGGTGGTTCCACCCTATACTCCACATCAGAATGGAACTGCATAAAGGAAGAATCAAACCATTATGAATATGGTGAGAAGTATGTTGAAAGGCAAGCATTTACCTAAAGTGTTTTGGGGTGAAGCTGTATTGACTGCAACATAAATTTTGAACAGATGTCCTACGAAGAAGCTAGAAGGAATTACTCAAGAAGAATGTTGGTCTGGTGTGAAGCCTAGCTTAAGTCATCTAAAGGTATTTGGATCTATTGCACATAGACATGTGCCATATTAGTTGAGAAGAAAAGTTGATGACAAGTCGAGTCAAATGATTTTAGTTGGATATCATTCGACAGGAGGTTACAAGTTGTTAGACCCAGTGAACAAGAAGATTGTGATCAGTAGAGACATGACCATAGATGAGCTTAAAGAATGGGATTAGACTGAAAATGTCAAGAAAGATTCAGTGGGAATCCTACTTGAAGAACTAGAAACTCAAGTCAAAAGAGATGTTCAACAAGAAGAACCAACAGTTATATATCAATCAATTACAAGCAGACCTTAGAAAACAAGACACATGCCTACAAGGTTGCAAGAATGTGTGATTAAATCGGATGATGTCGTTGATAACGAAGGTGAGCTGGTACATTATACTTTCTATGCAGATGTTGAACCAGTCAATACAGTTGAAGCATTGAAAGATTCAAAGTGAGTGAAAGCAATGAATGAAGAAGTGAAGTCCATCGAAGACATAAATACTTGGTCACTTGTCAAATTACCTCAAGGTAAGAAGGAAATTGATTTCAAGTGGGTATACATTTGAAGATGAATCCCAAAGGGGAAGTAACTTGACACAAAGAAATTCTTGTGGCGAAAGGATTTCTCCAGAAGGAAGGAATTGACTTCGATGGAGTTTTTGCACCTGTGACTAGGATCAAAATAATCAGGCTGGTTATTGGTCTAGAAGAAAAAACAATTGACACATATATCAGATGGACGTGGAGTGTGAATTCCTGAATGGGCCCTTAGACGAAAAAGTTTATGTTAAACAACCAGTTGGATTTGTGAAACATAACGAAGAGAGAAAGGTTTATAGGCTGCATAAAGCCCTATATGGATTAAAACAAGCTCCAAGAGCTTGGAATAAGAAGATTGATAGTTTCCTAAGGGAGAAGGAATTTGTGAAGTGCACAACTGAATGTGGAGTATATGTAAGAAGAAGCAATAGTAAATTGCTTATACTATGTCTCTATGTCGATGACTTGTTAATAACATGTAGCTGCAAGAAGAAGATCGAAGATTTCAAAGGCGATCTCAGCAAGGAATTTGAAATGTCTGATCTGGGTGACATTTCATATTTCCTTGGCATTGATTTCTACAAGAGCAGTAGAGGTTTGATGATGCATCAAAGAAGATATGCAGGAGAAATTCACATGAGATTTAAGATGGGAGAATGCAACTCGACTTCGACACCCGCAGAAATAATACTGCAACTGTCAAAAGATGCAAATGAAGATGATGTCGACCCAACCCAATACAAAATACTTATTGGGTAACTAAGATACCTTTGTCATACAAGACCTGACTTAGCATACAGTGTAGGTATGGTAAGTAGATTCATGCAGAAGCCAAATGTATCACATCTAGTAGCGGTGAAGAGGATACTAAGGTATCTCAAAGGAACTCTTGACTGTGGTATTTTGTTTCGTGCAACTAATAAAGGAAAAGTATGCAAGTTAGTAGGGTATACTAATTCGATTTGGTGTAGTGATGTTGAGGATCGAAAATCCACAGCAAGATATGTGTTTATGCTAGATGGTGCACTGGTTGCTTGGAGTTTGATAAAGGAACTAGTAGTGGAATTATCACCATGCGAGGCAGAATACATAATTGCTTCTCTTTGTGCATGTTAAGTAACACAGATGGTGAACTTGGTCAAAGAGATAATAGGGAAAGATCATGGAGCAATTACCATGAAGATTGATAACATGTCTGCTATCAATCTGGAGAAGAATCGGTTAGCTCATGGTCGAAGCAAGCACATTGAAATTAAGTTCCACTATTTTCGAGAGCAGGTAGCTAATGGGAAGATGAATTTGGAACACTGCAGAACTGAGAATCAGATTACAGACATCATGACGAAGGGTGTGCAGGTCGAAGTATTTTGAAGACTAAGAGCTATGATGAATATAGATAGTTTAGACATAATGAATTAGGTGGTGTATTAAATTTTAATTCATAGTGTCAAAACTATGTGTGTGTCGAAGGGTTAGAGGTTGTCGAAGCAGTTTGCTCGATGGAAACCATTGCCCAGTCGAAGAGCTTATGTATCGAAGCAAACTGCACACATATTTGATTTGGTTTTAGATTTAGATTTGTTTTAGATTTAGATAGATTTGATTTAGATCTAAAATAGAATATATTTGATTTAGTTCCAAAATAGGTATTTTGAGCTTTTATAGTTTTGGGCTTTGGCTTAGGGAGCAAGCTAACCTAAATCTATAAATAGAGGGAGTAACCCCTATTTTTGTAATTAAGTCAATTCATTATATTCGTAGAATTTGCAGTTGCAAGTGAATAATAAAGTTTTCCACAGTTTGTGGGCAGAGATAAACTATGCAGAAAATTATTTTCTTCTTTTTTTCTTTTCTTTTCATATAATTCATTGTCATTGTGTGGTGATATCAATCTTGTTCATCAAGATTGGTAGAAATTCATCATAGGTTTTGGTGGATTTCCAACACAAGGTTTATGAAGACTTATTAGAGGATTGATAAAATTAAAGCCTCCTAATAATAAGCTTTAAAGGTCTTGAACCATGGTTCAATAATCAATCATACTGTGACAATTTCAAGCATAAAGCTTGGGCCACTAATGATTATTTGAAGGAAAGAAGAAGGGGATAAGATGGAGACGGGGGAATGTCACAATGGAACCATAATCTCAAGGAAAAATAAAGAAATGGATTCAACTATCATCAACATCATTCATCTATTTTGGTGGATTTGGTTTTTTAACCTTTCAACACCCAAGATCCCATGAGGTTGAGGAAATTGACCCAAGGCATCACCAATTATCAATAAGTCAGAACCAATCACAAAAAGAAAAGAAATTGTAATAAAAAATCAATTAAAACAATTTTAAAATGGTTAATTAAATGGAATTAATTGATTAAATACACAAAGTGTATCAAAACACCAAATAATAACTCCAACAAAATTAATAGAGTTCAATCATAAATCAAGAAGTGTTGACAAATTTTCCCAGAATCTTTTAATGCATAAAAGTATTTTTTAACTAATTAAAATCACTCAAATAAGTGGAAAATGATTAACAATAGAAAAAATTGAACTAAAATTCCCGAAATATTCCAGAAAGTCAGAAATAATGAAAATGTTTTTTTTTTTGAATTTTTTCGTAATTTTTGGATGAAAAAAGAAATTAAAAAGATTTTTAGAAGTTAGAATCAATTAAGAGAAAAAAATTAAAGCAAAATAAATCTCAACCCTCTAATCTAGTCAACTTCAATGTAGTAATCACATCAGAAGGTTCAGATCTGAGGTACACAATAAGTATAATATGTACATGTACAGAGAATCAGTTTTGATCATCTTCTTAGGTAGAATGACAAGTGGCTCCATGACCATTTGTCATCCCTTCAATCCCTGACGTGTTGTACCCCAAAATTTGCCCTCTCTTTTCTCAAGACATTTCTCACCAAAGATCTCAAATGCTCAAGCGTTCTCAAGAGTTTGATCAGACAAGCTCACCTTCCAAGCACTGAGCCTTCAAATTAGGGTTTTGACTGAGAATGATTGATCATTGACTTTTGACCTAATACATGACCTAATTACTTGAGGCATAATCTCAAGGGCTCAAACATAAAATTTTGACCTAATTTCATGGCTCGAATCATTTCTCAGGATCAAAGGTTTGATAGTTGATATTTTGATCAACTGACGAAAAGTCAACCAATACACAAAAAAGTCAAACTTTGACTTTTTGGTCAACATTAAATTTCAAAGATCAAAATTCATCAAGACCTTCAAAAATAACAAACTTGATCATCAAGAATCAAGAAAGTAAAGAAACTCAACAAAAAGTCAAAGTTTCCAATACTTAGAAATTTTCTAAGTGTTTTTACACTTGATAATTTCTTTACTTCATGAAATTTTTTCACCAAGATGCAAAGTGATTCAAAGAAAACTTTCAACATAAAAGTTGTAGTTCTTGATGAATTCTACAATTTTTTTTTAGAGGATTCATGTCTAAAAAATGCTTAGATTTGAAGATATAAGCCCATGAAGTCATGACATTTTTATCTAACACTTAGAGAAATTTTCAACAGGTCTTGGTCAGTTTTTATGTTAACTTCTTGGCCAATTTTCATCAAGTTCCAATTTGATTTAGCCAAAGTGGTCAACATGAAAGTTGGAGACAATGTTTCAATATTTCCATAACATCCAAGAGCATGAATTTATCATACTTGAGCTAGGAGATCCAAAGGCATGAAGTTGGGCATCTATTATTGAATTGCAAGTCATTTTGGTGAAGAACACATAATCCAATCTACATGCTATGCTGCATAATCTTGTTTTGAACGCCTTATAACTTGAAAATCTAACCATAATTTAATTTTTACACAAATGTTTGAGCTATGGTCCATTTTATTTAAGTATTGTCCAAGTGATCTTTCCATTTTTGGCACAAAGTTAACATTGCCATTCTTGCAAAGTAGCTTTAATCACAAAGTCAACTCTTCTTGAGCCTCTAACTTTTTCCTTCTACACACACTAAACACAGAAAATCAGACAATCATGCTTAAAATATCCAACAACTCTATGAAGCAAAGTACAAAGCATTGGAACTATGATCTTCAAGTTTGCTTCATTTACAATCCAACCTAGCCACAATATGTGATCTTGAAAATTTGATAAACTCTTGTCTTAAAACCTCTTGCCTATAAATTGAGAGATCATTTGCAAGATAGAAAGAGATGAACAAGCCCTCAAAACCCCTATACTCTCAAAAAAACCAGGATTGTCCACAAAACCTCTATTTTTGAGCTTTGAAGTCCAAATCTTTGAACCTCTCACACCTTGCAAGTTTTTTCCCAAACAAATCATCCAAATACTTCACATACATCATATAAAAGTTGTTCAAACACAAGAGCAACTTCTGTAACCTCATTATCATCGTCTTCCAAACTCAAAAACAACACCTTGCAACTTGACTTGGTTGGAGTGATTCAACAACTTTCAGCATAAAGTAAGGATTGGAACAACTTCAAGAAGGTCCAAAGAAGCTCAATCAATCACCACTTTGAACCCGGAAAAATCCGTACATGTTCTAAATTTTTTTGCTCCATGAGGTAAATTTTCTCAAACTGTAATATCTTTATCCATACATCATTTGCTTTTGTTTTCAAAAGGATACAACATGACAAATCAAAGAGAAAACTTAGCAAAAAGGCATGCTAGGCGCTGACACGGGTGCTTGTGTCACACGACACGGCCCGTGTCAGTTCAACTGGGTTGGAAATTTGACAAAGCAGGCAGGACTTGGGCTGACATGGGTGCCTATGTCACACGACACAGCCTGTGTCAGTCAGAGACATGCAAATCAGGCAGGACATGGGTTGACACTGGTGCTCGTGTCACACGACACGACCTATTTCAAATTGGCTGGAACAAAAAATGTCCAGAGAGGTGTGGCCAGATTCTGACACGGGTGCCCGTGTTCGGCGACACGGCCCGTGTCAGCCTATACATAAGAAATACTGATTTTTGACATTTTTTTGCTATAATTTTGGATCATTAAAGGTACACTAGACAATTTTCATTGCTTGGAGATGGCCTAACCCTAAAAAATAATTTCTTTTCACTTTACATTTTCTTGCGCATTTTACTATTTTTGCATTATAAATTATGTAATTGTCAAAGCCTTGTAATAGTAATTAGGGTTTATTTTTACTTGTCATCCCCATTTGTAAATTTGTATCCCCCATCCCCCAAAGTATTGTAATAGCGTAGGACCTTTAAATTCCACAATTTATTGCTTTCCATATTATTGTTAGTAATTAGGGTTTGTATGTCAAGATCTTAAAATTAATACTAGACAACCCTAATTCAAGATAAAATATTTGAAAACAATACACTTAGCAAACATGCACCTCTAGGGTAACCCACACTTGCTGCCTCAGATTAAAACAGTCATGTCCCTCGAACTTGGGATACATTAGCAAAGACTCTCGATTACAAGATCGTAGTCCCTCGATGACCCTTCGATTTTGCCTTCGGTAAACGATCTTAGTCCCTTACGACAAATTGCTAAGGTATCTTACAATGTTGCCTTGCATAACTGTATGATGACCCATGCCTGTCCCTTCACATCCAATGATAAGGTTTCTTACAAACTAATGGTAAGATAACACTATCTAAAGGAGGAGGAAAAGAACAAAGACTTCTTTTGAGTAGGTAGAACGCTCGTAGTTGCTTGCTCACAAACATTTAAAATAACAAACATCTTTCAAACACACCAAGACTTTCATGAAATATTTTCAAAAGTCAACACTTCGTATACATTCTTATAGAGATGAGAATCATTAAAAAAGTTTGCCTAAACGAAGTCACTTTAAAAAAAATACTTTCAAACAAACACAAACACATTTTGCAAAGAATTTCAAAGTGAGCTAGCAACTAAGAGCCCATAGATAACTACAGATGAAAAGGGTGCTAACACCTTCCCTTTTCATAACCTACCCCCCGAACTCAAGAAAATTATCAAAAGGTCTTTCCTGTCCTTTTCACCCTTTCCTTTATTGGATAAAAGAAAAGTCGATGGCGACTCTTGCTATCCGCAACAATTGCGATAAAGCGCAAAACACCCAAGTTAGTTCTCCCACTGTATTACAGAACTAACGACTCTACTGGGGAATGACCTAAGAGTGGTGTTACCTTAGAGATTGGTTCATATTTAAATGCTTTCATTGTTTGACTTGCTTGCTTTACTCTTAAAGGGTGTTTGGGTTTTGTATAGATCCTCTACCTGGATCTGGGGGCATTTAGGTAAGTAGCAATAGATTGTGGGGACTGTGCAGCGTAATACCGACACGGTTGAAGCGAAGGCTACGTTAGTGTGACACATTTGTTGGTACCGTGTCCCTTGAGTCCAGTCAAGGAGAATACGGGGCCACTGTGTGGTGTCATGAAGCACTAACTGACCGTAGAACCTTAGTTGAACAACTTGGCCATTAGGAAGTAGTGAGATAGCTGGATTTTGGTGCAAGACAAAAGTTGGTTGATACTCGATACTAAACTCATTGAAATTGGACTTTCGGGTTATTTTGGTCGCTAATAAAGAAGCTTGTGCTGAAACAATGCCCGATGAAGAAAGATCAGTGATATTGAGATTCCTTAGAACCCAATTACTTTCTTTTAAGACAGGTTGAACCAACTAAACTTCAAGAGGGTACTTACCTATAAACCCCATGCAAGCCTAAACCTAAGGCCTTGTGTGCTTTGTTTGTGTGTGATTATTTATTCATAAACATCATGACATCATGCCATAGCATTTTCACTAACCATTTCAAGGACTTAGGGATTTATCTTTGTTCTGTTTTGTAGGATATTGCTTCCACCCGCAGAAATATCATCCGAATCAACTTCATAAGGGCACCTCCTCAACTCAAAGAGAGCATCAAGGGTTATTGAAAATTCTACATTCACCAAAATATATGGTCGACTTCTCAACCTGGCTGCCTCAAGATTTGATGAAGACATGTTGAAGGTGCTCTTTCAGTTCTTTGATCTCGTACATCATTGTTTCACCTTTCCCGATTAACAATTGGTGCCTACAATGGAGGAATTATCTCAACTACCAGGAGTGCCTATTCTTGATCAAATACCCTTCACTGGTCTAGAGGAAGTTCCAAGACCTGAGGTTATTACCAAGGCTTACATTTGAAGAGTTCTGACATTATAGCTAATTGGGAGGCAAGAAGTGGGGTCAAAGGCTTTTTGGCTAAATTCTTGATGGAGAAGACTTTATTATTTTGGGAGGCCATGTATTTACAAGCTTTTGAAGAAGTTTTGGCTCTTCTAATCTATGGTTTATTACTGTTCCCTAACCCGGACCAACTCGTAGATGTGAATGCCGTCAAAATTTTCCTTATCCGTAACCCCGTGCCTACATTGCTTGGAGACATTTTACACTCTCTTCATACTCGTACTATGAGGAAACGAGGGACTCTTATGTGTTGCTTGTCTTTTCTATCTAGGTGGTTTATTTCGCACCTTCCTAAATCAGTATTGAAGAATGAGCAAGGCTTGAGATGGTCTCAAAGGTTGACGTCGCTCTTTTATTCTGATATCCATTGGTGCTCTCGATCTCAAGAAGACATTACTATCATTTATCGATGTGGGGAGTTCCCTAATGTTCCACTCTTGGGCATTAGGGGAGGTATCACTTATAATCCATCTCTAGCCTTACGACAATTTGGATATGCTCGAAGAGATGGTCCCCATGATGCGCTCATTCAAGGAATTGTATTCGACAATGAGAATGATGTTCAAGGTTATCATCAAAGGTTTGTGCATGATTAGGGCATGGTAAGAAAAGTTGATAGCAAGACTTTGGGGCATAAGAATTTCATCCCTCTTGAGCCTTATCTTAAATGGATATGAGCTCGTTCTCAAAGTCTCATGATGCCATATCCCACCTATCTACCAATATTATGGATCATGTTACCGAAGGTGATGTTCCTCATACCATCCTCAATCCTAACATGCATACCGACCTGGAGGAATTATAGATATCATGGATTCAACTTAAGGAGGAACGAGATACCTTTGAAGCTCAATTTTATGCAAGAGAGAAGAAAGTGTTGGAGCTCACAAGGCAACTTAACGAGGAGCGGAGCCTGAATGCTTACATTACACCAAAGAGGATGCGCCCGTGGGAGACTTGAGTATTTTTGTTTTAGGAGTTTATTTTGTGAGACCTTTTTGTTTCTTCCATTGTAAGCCCAAGAGGCATTTGTAATTCTTGAACTTATTAATGCAATCATTGTTTTGTTTCCTCTTTGGCTAAGCAAATTTAAATCTCTTAAAGGTCCTTGAAAACATTGCATCCACATAACATGCATCATATCATGAGCAGGTTTTCTGACACAGGTTTCCTCATATTTCTACTGTTTATTTCAGTATAAGGTGGATCTCGAGCAAACCGTTAAGGACTTGCAGACTCAACACTCTCAGTTCCAAGAGACTATTCTCAACCTGGAAAAAGGTCAACAAGAAATGATGGTGCTTCTCGTCACGAAGAAGAAGACCAAGAAGTGAGTTGTTATCAACATGGGGAAGAGGTTCAAAGGCCTTGCCCGAAAGTTCAAATTGAAGATGACTCCTCCGAAGAGGATGATAATCGAGATGCTAGAAACACCCAGGCTGGGGGTGGGAATAACCAAATTTTTGAGGACGAGGATTACTCTGAAGAATAATACCCATTGACGGACAAGAAATACAAACAGCTTGAAGACAGACTCAAGGCTGTAGAAATTCAAAAAGTACATGGTCTAGACTTTGGAGATTTAGAGTTGGTTCCTGGGGTAGTTATTCCGCACAAATTCAAAGTCACTGCCTTCACCAAGTATGACATGGTCTCTTGTCCTAAGATATATCTGAGATCTTATGTCCAAAAAATTCAACCACATACCACTGATCAGAAGTTGTGGGTTCACTTTTTCCAAGAAAGTTTATCTGGAACACGGTTAAAATGGTTTTATTAACTTGAGGGGACTAATATCCACACCTGAGAGGACCTAGTTGCTGATTTCTACAAGCAGTACCAATACAACATTAATCCTGCACCAACTCGGGTGCAATTGCAAGGCATGACTATGGGTTCAAATGAGGGATTCAAAGAGTACGCCCAAAAATGGAGAGATCTGGCAGGCAGAGTACAACCACCTCTCACTGATAGAGAATTGGCAGACATGTTTATGGGAACACTGATTGGTCCTTTCTTCAACTTGCTGATTGGAATTTCATCGTCCAGATTTACTGAATTGATCTTGACTGGCGAGAGGGTTGAAAGCAGGATTAAAAGTGGGAAGATACCCATGGCCTCCACCTCTAATGCTGTGAAAAAACCATTTATTGGTAAAAGAGAGACTAATGTTGTATATGGATCAAGAAGCCGTACTAAGAATGACCTTCATCATTCAGTAGGGGCAGTTTTAATTTCCAATCCTACATCTGTTTAACAACAGGGGAATAGGCGTAGGATGAAGTTTCAAGAAAGGAAGTATACTAAGATCAATATGTCATTGTCCCAAGCGTTACAACACTTGCTAAAAGCAGAACTGATTACACTAAGGGATCCTCCCTATAACCCTGATACCTCCTCTCCTAAATACAATCCCAATGCAAAATGTACTTACCATTCAAACAGTCCCGTACATGATACCAATGACTGTTGGTATTTAAAGAATAAAATCCAAGACCTGATTGATAACAAAACAATTGAATTCGACCCTCCCCCGACTCCCAATATGATCATTGCACCCATGCCCAATCATGGTAAGGGTGTCAATGCCATTGAAGATGACTCTTTCTTTTCCTCCATCAATGATTTAACCACTCCTTTGAGGGCTGTTAAAAAGAATTTGTTGAAATCCAAAGTATTTATAGGCTGTCTTGAAGACTGTTACCATTGTGCTGCACGAATTAATGGTTGCATATGGCTGAAGAAAGGTGTCCAACACCTAATTGATAGCCGTGAAATTCTATTAGAGAGAACTCCATCTGTCAAAAGTTTGACCAAAAGTGTGTCTCAAGAGTTTGAAGACATGTCCATAATTACCATTTCAAACACTCCTATTAGGATCACCTTCAAAGGTCCTATTAGGATTCCCGGGGCCAGTCCCCTACTTCTCTAACAAAGCAGTCCCTTGGAACTATGTGGCGAAAGTGTATTATCATGGCATCAAACAAGAGACATGGATTGCTGAAGATGAAGCTGTTAAAATTACAAACATTCCTGGATCAAGTAAAGTCACTAGGACGGGAAGGATCTTCTCTCCAGAGATCTCTCCTCCAACAACCACTACTACACCCATTCATATTACCGTCGTTAAACATGTTACTAATACTCGAGGGAAAGGAAAAATGACTGAGCATGCCAGGACGGAGGCGCCCACAAAAGATATTGCAATTGAAAACCCATCTAGCCAAGAGATGGAGGAGAATATGAAAATAATCTGAAAAAGTGACTACAAGATAGTGGAATAACTGGGGCAGACACCTTCAAAGATATCCTTGTTATCTTTGTTGTTTTGTTCTGAAGCACATGCTCAAGCTCTGCTAAAATTCCTGAAAAATGCACATGTCCCATAAGAAACTACTGCTGACCAATTTGAGAACTGTGTAGCAAGCCTGACTGCTGACAATGGTTTGGGATTTTCAGATGTAGATTTGACTAATGCAGAGAAGAATCAAAATAAAGCTCTACATGTTTCCATCGAGTATAAAGGCGCCACTTTAGCACATGTGTTAGTGGATACAAGGTCCTCCCTCAACGTTTTACCAAAAGGTGATTTAGACAGATTGGACTGTGAATGGTTGGTGCTGAAACTAAGTGATATCGTGGTAAGAGCCTTTGATAGGTCGAAAAGAATGGTCCATGGAGAGGTTGATCTTCCTAGAAAAGTTGGATCTCAAGTCTTCAACTCAACATTCTATGTAATGGATATCCTCCCAGCATATTCTTGCTTTCTCTGACACCCATGGATTCATGGGGCAGGTGCAGTTACCTCCACATTACATCAAAAGCTAAAGTACCCGGTCAAAGGAAAAATTGTCACAGTCTGCAGAGAGGAGAAGTTCATGATCAGTCATTTGAATTCTTTCAAATATGTTGAAATGGATGGCGAATTCATTAAAAACCCCTGTCAAGCATTTGAAGTTATCCCTCTAATGATTGTTGTTTCCAAGGCCACTCCTGCCACTCCCAAAACTGCTAAAGATACACCAAGAATGGCCTCTCTCAAGGATGCTCGTGCTGTTGTTGAAGACGGAGGATGCATCATTTGGAGACAACTTCCTAATATCCCCTACATGTCGGACAAATTTGGGTTGGGTTTCACTTCCAAGGCTCAGAAAGAGGTTCAACATGCTCGTATTGGGAAACCACCTCTATGTATTAGCAACAATGAATTTAATGCTCTGGGAGACTCTGATAGTGACGATGACTGGGACAATTGGATCTACCCAACTATTGACGGCAGACTCAACAACTGGCAGACCAAAGACTTCATCTCAATCTCCTTCAGCCAGGATTAATTTTCATTTCCTGTTTTTGTTACTTTGAGAATTTTGTCTGTAATTTTCTCTAAAAACAATGACTTTAAACCATGTGCCTTGCTCGTGGCACAATGGTCCATTTGTTAAGGGTTTATCATTTTCATATGTCATATGCTCATTTTAATGAAAACATTGGACTATTTTGCATTCAAATTTTGCGCTCCTTGTCTTTCTTTTACTTTACTGTATTTTCAAATAGCCATGTGACCTTACATGCGCACACATATGCACTTGCAGATCCACATTGTGATACGGTGGCAGAACCGACTGTTAATACTGGTTTGCGTTTTTTGTTCACAAATGTCGTGGTAAGCAAGAGTCGCCACCAACTTTTCTTTTATCTGACAAAGGAAAGGGTGAAAAGAACATAAAAAGATCTTTTTCGAGATTTTTTGAGTAAGGGGGTAGATTATGGAAAAGGAAGGTGTTATCACCCTTTCCATCCGTGGTTTTCCACGGGCTCTTAGGTATTTGCTCATTTTTGAAAACTGTTTGTGTCTGGGCATTTTGAAGGATTTTGTTTGCTTTATGGTAACTCTTGTATCAGTCCTCAAGAGTGTGATAAAGCGTTTTTGAAAGTAGTTTTTGAAAGTGTGTAAGTGTAAAGAATTTGGTTTGAGAAAGTACCTAAGAACGATCCACCTACTCGAAAAAGGATGTTCTTTTCCTCTTTTCCTTTAGATAGTACTATCCTACTATTAGTGAGTAGATAGCCCTATCATCAGATGTTAAGGGACTATCGAAAGGGACGTTATGGTCATTGAAGGCAACATGTAAGGATACCTTAGCATTTCAAAGAGACTGTCATCATATAGGCAACATCGAGGGACAATATCATTTCTCGTAGGCAACTCGAGGGACATTAAGGGACCATGATCTTTATGATGACTTTTAAATTGAGGGTCTTTGCTAAGATATCCCTACGTTTGAGGGACATGACCATTTTTTTCTGAGGCAACCAAGTGAGGAGTACCCTAAGGGTGCAAGTGTGCAATGGTGCTTTTTTTCCAAATATTTGTCTTGAGATTAGTGATCTAAAGATTAATTAATTTAATCTTGTCATGCACACCTAATTACTAACAGTTTATATACAAGCATATAAAGAAAATATAAAGCGATAAATAAAAGTTCCTACGTGTTGTACCCCAAAATTTGCCCTCCCATATTTCCCAAGACATTTCAAGAATAACTCCCAAGTTGCTCAAGATAGCTCAAGAGTTGGACAGTCAAATCACATCCTGAGGCAGTCAACCTCAAATTAGGGTTTTGTGTTGCATCAAGGTCGTTACATCCAAATGACCTCAAGTGCTCCCCAATGTCCTAATATGTTCTCAAGTTCATCCATGTCAAATTTCAAGCCTTGTAGAGGAAGTTTGGTCAGTCAATTGCTCAAGAGGCCCAAAAGTCAACTGTGTCCCAAATACAGTCAAACTTCAATATTTTTTGTCAACATTCTCATTTTGAAGGATAATTCATCATTTGATCAAGGTTTGATCATGATTCATCATGGATTGCTCAAGATTCATCAAGATTCAAAAGTTGCTAAATTAGGGTTTTGCAGGAAAAGTCAACTCAACTTTGACCAAGCATAACTTTATCATACTTTATGAGAAATGACCCATCCAAATCTCATTTTTAAGAGGATGCAATTACCTACAATACATCTTCATACCCCAAGATCAAGAAATGCTCTCACAAAAAGTTACAAATTTGGACATTATAGGTCATTTTTGAAAGTCAACAAAAACACCTTTTTTTCCAAAGCTTATAACTTGATCATGGAACATCAAAATGAGATGCGACCAAAAGGTTAGTTAGAGGACATCTCAAGGTTTCTAAAAAGTCCAAGAACACCTCCAAAATTTCAAAATTGAAAAAGTTATGCATTGTTGAAGTTGTGCATTTTTCCAAAATTGCCAAAAGTCAACTATCCCCAAAACTTCAAAATTTGCCAAAAGGGCCCACGTTTTTCCACTTGATTTGATCTTGTCACACCACACACGTGTCCTATCTTCAACTTCATGATCGATTATTAATTTTTCTATTTTATTTGATTTTTATTGATTTAATTCATTTTTAATCAATTTAAATCAAAATAAAATCTCAATATTAATAACGGTTGTACCCCAAAATTTGCCCTCTCATTTCATCAACATTTTCTCACCACAAGATCCTTGGAGTTCAAGATCAAGTTAGGGTTTGCTCTGCTCAAGACTCCTCCTTGCACTGTTGACCCAAATTAGGGTTTGAGTTTGCACAAAGATGTTTTGACCTAAAATGCCCAAAGTGACTTTCATGCTTCATGTTGGACTCACAAGTTTATCCATATCAAGTTTCAAGCCTTGATTCCAATCTTGGCCCAGTCAATTGGACAGTTGACCTAAAAATCAATTGTATTGGGGAAAAGTCAACTGTGGCCAATTGACAGTCAAACTTCATAATTTTTGACCCACATCAACATAATGAACTCATATGAACCATTTGGTCAAGTTTGGATCACAATTCCACAAGAAATTTGATCAGATCACCAAAAGGGCAAAATGGTCATTTTTAGGGTTTTGACTGTACAAAGGCAATTTTTGACTGTTTGACCTAACCAATGGCAAACCAAGCTCATATATGGACTCAAGGACTCAATGGCATTGTCTTGACACATTCAACAAGTTAAAAAGATCTCAAATGCACAAGATTGACAGATGAATTTTCCAGTCAACTGATCAAAATTTGACTGTATACTGAAAAGTCAAACTTTGACTTTTTGGTCAAAATCAAGTGTCAAGATTCATTTTTCATCAAGACATGTCAAATTATGAAACTTGTTCATCAAGAAACCCAAAATTGCAAATTAGGGTTTAGAATGAGAAAATTTCATAACAGAATTTTTCTAAGTTATGAAACTTCCTTATTTTTTCCTAACTTTGTCCCATTTTTTCATCAAGATAAAATTGGATTCAAACAAAACTCAAAACATGAAAGTTGTAGTCCATTTCAAAATCTACAACTTTGATTCACAAAGTTTCCTCAAAATAAGCTTGTAGCTCAACTTATGATTTTTGGAATAAGGGTGCAAAACATTTTTAACTTAGAAATTTTTTGACCTATTCTAGGCAGGATTTTTGTCCAACTTCATGGCCATTTTTCACATGCTTCCACTTGGAGTTTCAATTTGCATTACAAAGATGGATTGTATTACACATTACAAGCTTTCCAAATTGTCCAAGAACTTCTCAAACACCCTTGTGGTTAGGGAGAATCGAATTTGTAAAGATGGGCAAAAATCACTTTTGTTCATAGCCAAATACATGTTCATAACATTGGCATTTTCAAGTCAGCAGGGTTTGTGATGGTTTGCAGGCCTCTAAACCCCTTCACACTCAATAATTAAATGCTTAACCTTTGTGTTCAAGTCTTATTTTGTGCATTTAGTCATTACACAAAGAACTAATCCATAATTAGAAAAAGCAACTTTGCCATTTTTGCAAAATAGTGCTTTATGTCAAATTCAAAATCCAAGAGGCATGGGCCAGATCTTTGAAGCTAGCATTTGTACACAAATCACTCTGATCAAGAACAAGAGGGGCAACATAGATAGAGAGGATATACAGGCCTGCATAAGGATTTGAGTTTATGGACTTCAAAAACAAGCAAGATTGCAAAACAACTCCAATCTCTCATTCTTGTAAACACCAACCTAAGCAAACTTTGTTCTCATCTTTCACACTCCCTAACTGACCTAAAGCACGATTCCTTCATCCTCAATCCATCCTCATATCCAAAAGCACAGTTTTTCTGCAAAACAGAGTCCCTGCTGCAGATTGACTTCCACAGTTCATTCCACTCGTGCACTTTGGCCAAAAAGAGTTCAAACATGTTCCATATCATCCACTGAAGCTATCCCAAGCATTGAATCCAAGCTGTAACATCCTTAACATCGTTTGCCATTTTTGATTTCAAGATGTGCAGGTGGACTTCCATAGCACGATACAGGTAGTTCCAGAGCAAGCCAAGCATAGGAGAAGCATCCTTGGACTTCAGGCAAGCTGTACCAAAGCTCAAACTCCATTGAAGATACCTCCATTGCTGTACACGACTCAAGCTGAAACAGGTAAAAATATGAACTTATATCTCTCTATCCAGGCATGATTAGGCTTAGGTTTGTGAATGAAACATGTTCTCCTCATAGCCCTGAAGCCATCCATATACTTACTTTTCATTTATATTGAGTATGCTGTGAGAATTTTGGCCATGAACATTGGAGAAAATTTAGGTCAGAAATTGGGGATGAAGAAATTCTCCCTCGTTTCTTAGAGTTAGATCAAGTTTTTTATATGTATGAACTCGTCTCTCCATGCTCTATAATATTTGTGTTATGAGTTTTTGTTAAAAGTAAAAGAATCAGGAATTTGAATGAAGCATAGAGGGCGCGCGTTTTTGAGACAGAAGCTGGAGGTTGAAGAAGGGTGACTTGGGCTAGGCCTGAGTTGTTTTTGTTTTTTGCACACTTTTTCCATTTTTACACCCCCCTGGCCCATTGTGTGTTATATTTACCATTTTTGATTTTTTCCTTTTGATTCTGATTTTATATTTTTATTCAAACATGAAAAAACACTAAAATTATTTTTCCACACATTTTTGCATATTATTTGGAATTTATTTGTTTTATTTAAACCTATACATGTAAAATAATATATATAATTTTATTTAAAACACTAAAAAATAATACAAAAATATATTTATTTTCAGTTATTATTTTTATTTTACATTTTGAAAACATTTTCTAAAAAATACATTTTGTAAATAATTAATATTTTATTTTGGTACATATATATATATTTAGTATATTTAATATATAATATAAATACTTGTATATTTTATTAGATATTTAGGATAAAAATATGAAAATAATACATTTTTATTTTTATTAATATATTACACTAAAAAATACTTTTTTTTACAATATACTTTTTTTTGTATATAATTAACAAATATTGTATATAATAAATAAATAATTGCTATTTATTCAAAAATTAGGGTTTTGCCCTAAACCATAAAAATACTCCAAAATTGACCTTTTTATTTTTGTTTATATTTTACATTGAAAAATACTTTTACATGCATAAAAAACCATTTTTGTGCATAATACATTTTGCATATTTATTGTATTTATTTAATTATTGTACGACTAAATAATTTGTATATTCAATATGGATGTAATAGTTTTAGATTTAATTTCTTGCTAAATATCCCCCCATTCAAACATTTGTACCCCGATCCCCATAATTATGTTGTAATAATTTAGGACTTTAAATTTCCGCATTTAAAAGCTTTCAAATTATGCCATGATAGACTTAGGGTTTGTATGCAAATCAACCAACAAATAGTTTGACTAATACAAAGACAAAAAAACATGAAAATGGACAACACCAATCACACTTGCACCCTTAGGGTTACTCCATTTGTCGCCTTCAAAAATGGGCCATGTTGCATGTTGAGTGTCTTTGGCAAAACAAAAACAAATCAAATGATCATAGTCCCTCGATGACGCTTTCTCAAGTTGCCTAAAAAATGATCAAGTCCCTTAAAGGAAAAATTGCCAAAGACACTTGGCACTATTGCATTCATGGTCTAAACGATGACCCGCGCTCGTCCCGTTAACATCCTAACACAAGATTGTCCACCAAATACAATGGTGGAACAATACTGTTAAAAGGGTTAAAACATAGGAAAAATCTTTGAGTAAATTTAGGGGTAGACAACTCTTAGTTACTTGATCAAACTTGCAAAACACACTTGCCTACTTTAAAAAACACACTCCACAACACAAACTTTCAAAACAACTTTCAAAACCTTGAAACATCTTTTCAAAAAGACAAACACCTTTTGTAAAACATTCGAGTAAAGAATTGTTACAAGGGTTGCCTAGACAAGGCATCTTTTTCAAAACATTTTCAAAACCACACAAAGCACTATTTCAAACAATTGAAAGCACCATTTCAAACAATTGAAAATGAAAGGCAAGTGATCTAAGCAAGTAACTAAGAGCCCATGGATAACCATGGATAAAAAGGGTGCTAATACCTTCCCTTTCTATAATCTACTCCCCGAACCCAAGAAAACATCTCAAAGGTTTTTTCCGTGCTTTTTAACCTTTCCTTAGGATAAAATAAAAAGTCGGTGGCGACTCTTGCTAAACCGAAACATTTGCGAAAACAAACGCAAAATCCAAGTCAGTTCTTCCACCGTATCACAGAACTGGCGACTCTGCTGGGGACAAAATTAAAAGTGGAGTAACCTTAGGGCTTAGATCACCCTTTTGCATGACTAATTGTTTGCTTTGATTGTTTTATACTTTGGTTCTCTTGTTTGGAGCTTGAAATCCTACACCCGGATTTGGGAAACATTCATATATAGAAATACGTTATGGAAACTGTGTGGGGTATACCGACACGGTTGAAGCAATAGCTATATTAGTGCGACATATTTGTGAGTACCGGTAACCCTTGAGTTCAATCAAGGAGAGTACGGGGCCGCTGAGTGATGTCACTAAGCACTAATGACCTAGAACCTTACTTGACCATCTTGGCCTTTTATTAGGGGTAGTGAGATGTCCGGCTTTGGTGCAGTCCGAAGTTGGTAGATACTCGATACTACACTCATTGAGGGTTGTTTTCTTGGAATATTTTGGTCGCTAGTTAAGTGGCTAAACCAAAACAATGAACATGGAAAACAATCCAATGATATTGAGCTCCTTAGAACCCGGTTACTATTTATAGGACAGGTTTTTAAGCCAACTTCACTCAAGAGGGTACTTACTATGAAACCCCATGCAAGCCTGAAACTATGGTTTTTGTGTGACTTGCTTGTACATATGTTTGTGCATACATCATGAACATCATAAAGCATCATATGCATCCACTAACCATTTCAAGGGTTTGGATCTTCATCTTTGTTCTTGTTTTGTAGGTCATGGAAATTCTTCGCATGAAAACTATCCAAGTCAACCTTGTGAGAATCCCTCCTCAACTCAAGGAGCTTACATCCAGAATTCCAGAAAGCTCTCTCTTCAGTGAAAGACATGGTAGACTGCTCAGCCTAGTCAACACCAACATTGAAGAAGACATGGTGAAAGTGTTGTTCCAGTTCTTTGACCCCCTTCACCACTGTTTCACATTCCCCGACTACCAATTGGTGCCCACTTTGGAGGAATTTTCTCAACTCTTGAGAATTCCTATTCTTAATCAACTACCCTACAACGGTACGGAAAAAGAACCAAAGCCTGAAGATGTTGCTCAAGCACTACACTTGCAACCATCTGACATCAAGGGGCATTGGGAAACTAGAAGTGGTGTCAAAGGCTTCTTGGCAAAATTCTTGTTTGAGAAGGCACAAGAGTGTTGGAATTCCCTGGATCTGCAAGCCTTTGAAGAGATTGTGGCACTCCTCGTTTATGGGTTGGTTTTGTTCCCAAATCCTGACCAACTTATAGACGTCAATGCTGTCAAGATTTTCCTATCCAGGAATCCCATACCTATATTGCTTGGGGACATCCTCCACTCATTTTACACACGAACAATGAGAAAGAGAGGTGTTCTCATGTGCTGTACTCCTCTCCTTGCAAGGTGGTTTATTTCTCACCTTCCACAATCTGTTTTGAAGAATGAGCAAGGCTTAAGGTGGTCACAACGGTTGATGACCCTCACGCATTCTGATGTACATTGGTGTTCTCGGTCCAGAGAAAATGTCATCATCGTCGATCGTTGTGGTGAGTTCCCTAATGTTCCATTACTTGGCATTAGAGGAGGCATTACCTACAACCCTTGTCTAGCTTTGAGACAATTTGGATATGCACGGAGGGATGGCCCTCATGACATGCTGATTCCTGACCTGGTTTTTGACTTCAACAACGATGTGCAAGGACTTCGCCAAAGATTCATCAGAGCTTGGAGGATGCCTAAAAAGGTAGATAGTAAGACACTGGGGCACAAGAACTCCATCCCTCTTGAGCCTTATCTCAAGTGGGTACGAACCCGAGCCCAGAGTCTTATGATGCCTTACCCTCATATTCTCCCTTTGATTAAAGAGCCTGTTAAGGAAGGAGAGGTTCCCTACACCATCCTACATCCTGACATGCCAACATCATGGGAGGAGATGCAGAAGAGTTGGATCCAACTCAAGGAAGAAAGGGATACTTTTGAAGCCAGCTTCTACGCCAGTGAGAAGAAGGTTTTAGAGCTTACCCGCCAACTTCACGAGGAGGAGACCCTCAACACTTACGTCGCACCAAAGAGGATGCGCAACGTCTTTCTACCTTAAGAAGTTTTTGTAATATTTGGCCCATGGGGCATTTATGTATTGACAAAATTTCTTCTTATTAATATGACGTGTGTTCTTTTTGTTTGCAACAATTTTGAACTTCTAAATCCTTGAATGCATTGCATGAATAAACATATCATTCATCATATGCATAAGCAGGTCTCCACACCAGGTTTCCTTATCTTTCTGCTGTTTATTTCAGTAAGATGGATCTCAAACAGACGGTCAAAGATCTGCAGGCACAAAACTCACAGTTTCAACAGCTCCTAATGACCTTGGCAAATGGTCAAGAGGATCTAAAAGCATTGCTGGGGAATAAAGAGCAAGAAAAAGGAAAAAAGAAGAAGAAAAGAGTTGGGGTAGCTACACTGGGAAGAAGGTTTGAGAATGAAGCTAGAAGAGTTCTTGAATTTCCCTCCGCATCTGATGAGGGAACCAGTAAGGGAAAAGGAGCTGCACTACCTTCTGAGTCCGAAGCTGAAGAGGAAGAGGTTGAGGAAGATGAAGACTAGTCAGAGCAACAATACCCGCCAGCGGACGACAAATACAAAAACCTGGAGGATAGACTGGCAGCTATGGAGCTGCAAAGGGTTCCTGGGTTAGATTTTGAAGAATTGGGATTGATTGCTGGAATTGTGATCCCTCCAAAGTTTAAGGTGCCAATTTTTGCAAAATATGACGGGCTGTCTTGCCCAAAAATGCACCTAAGGTCATATGTCAGAAGAATTCAACCTCATACATCCGACAGAAATCTTTGGGTACACTTCTTTCAGGACAGCTTATTCGGTACGCAGTTAGACTGGTTTTACCAGCTTTAGAGGTCAGAAGTGCATAACTGGGAAGACTTGGCAGCTGCCTTTTATCGCCAGTATCAATATAACGCTGACTTGGCGCCAACCCGTACTCAGCTACAGTGTATGGGGATGGCCTCAAATGAGGGATTCAAAGAATACGCTCAGAAATGGCGCGACTTGGCCGGGAGAGTACAACCACCTCTCTCAGATAGGGAACTAGTTGATATGTTCTTGGGGACCCTATCTGGCCCGTTCTTCAACCATTTGATCGGGAGCTCTTCTGCAGGGTTTACTGAATTGATTCTGACTGGCGAACGGGTGGAAGCTGGTATTAAGAATGGGAAGATTCAAAGGGATGCCTCTGCATCTACAACTGTTAAGAAATCATTTCCGGCTAAGAAGGAGGCAGCTGTTATATACTCTCAGAAAAGATTGGGAAGAACGGAGCACCGGCCGACTGTGGGGGCCGTGATGATTCAAAATTCATCAAATGATCAGCCTCGTAACAATCAGTCTAGACCTAACTAGCAACGGGTAGAACGGCCACAATGGAAGTTCACCCGCATCAACATGATGCCCGCACAAGTTCTTCCCCATTTGTTGAAGCTAAATCTCACTACTATCAAAGAGGCACCAAAAAATGTGAACACATCTTCCCCACATTATCATCCCAATGCTAAATGTGCCTATCATTCTGACTGCATCGGGCATGACACCAACGACTGTTGGGCGCTTAAGCATAAAATTCAAGACTTGATAGATGCAAAAGAGGTTGAGTTCGATGCTCCAGAGAAGCCAAATGTAATATCCGCTCCAATGCCGAAGCATGGTCGCAATGTCCATGCTATTGAAGAAGATCTGTATGTTTCTGCTGTTGATGATCTGATGACCCCACTATTGACAATCAAGTTGAATCTGTTAAAGTCTGGGATTTTCCCAGGATGTAAAGAAGACTGCTACTGTTGTTCCTCCCTACCAATCGACTGTCCATTGCTGAAGATAGGCATCCAAGGCCTAATGGACAGTCAACAAATTCTTTTCGAAAAGATTCCTGCTACTCCAACCCCTATCAAAGATGTGTCAATAATCACCATTTCCACCAATCTTTCCAAGGTCCCTAAAAAGCCTGTTAAGATTACATCTGCTACGAAGATTGTTCCTCTAGAAATAACCATGCATGGGCCTGTCCCCTACAAATCTGACAAATCAATACCATGGAATTATGGTGGAGAAATCTACTACCATGGTGTTAAACAAGTTGAGATAACTGAAGAGAGCTCTGACGAAGAAGATGCCGACATTGGAAACATTGCTGGTACGAGCAAGATTACCCGAAGTGGGAGAATTTTCTCTCCAGAGATTGCCCCTCCAAAGGCAATCTTTGGACCCTCAGCTGCTGCCAAAGTTACTCCTGCACCGATAAAACTTTCTGCAAGAATTCCGTTGATTGAAGAAACCGTTACTCCTGTGGTTGTCCCTCCTACTTCTGCTGATAAGGGGAAAGGGATCCAAGATGAGCTCGTCAGGACGAGGGCTCAGCCATTGGTTATCCCCGAAACCTCTAAGAAAGAAATGGAGGAGATTCTGAAAATAATTAAGAAGAGTGATTATGACGTTGTAGAGCAACTGGGGAAAACCCCCTCGAAGATATCCATGTTAGCTTTGCTGCTTTGTTCGGAGGCTCATGCCAAAGCTTTGATAAGGTTTTTGAAGACAACCCATGTGCCCCAGGAAACCTCAGCCGATCAATTCCAGGATTGTGTAGCCAGCCTTACCGCAGACAACGGCTTGGGTTTCTCTGATGCTGACCTGACTCCGAAAGGAAGAAAGCACAATGACGCATTGCATGTGTCAGTAGAATGCCGAGGAACTACTCTGGCCCATGTTTTGGTCGACACTGGTTCTTCTCTGAACGTGCTGCCTAAGAAAGCTCTGGATCGATTAGATTATGAAGGCTTGGAGCTGAAACCAAGTAATATCATTGTCAGGGCCTTTGACGGGTCTAAAAGAATGGTGCATGGGGAGGTCGACATTCCCATCAAGGTGGGCACTGAAGTTTTCCACTCAAGTTTCTATGTGATGGACATCCGTCCGTCATACTCTTGCTTGCTAGGGAGACCATGGATACATAATGCTGGCGCAGTCACTTCCTCCCTACATCAGATGCTGAAATACCCTGTCAAAGGAAAGATCATAACTGTACACGGTGAGGAGGAATATATGATCATTCACCTGAACTCCTTTCGGTATGTAGAGGTGGAGGGCGAATTCATTGAAACACCATTCCAACATTTCGAGGAAATTGCTCCCGAAGTTGCAGTAGCAAAGACAGCAGCTGAGGTACCCAAGCAGATGGCCAGAATGGCATCTCTGAAAGACGCACAGGCTGCAATGAAGGAGGGGAAAAGCTCAACATGGGGACAGTTGCCTGACATTCCTCACAAAACAGACAAGTTTGGGTTGGGATTTACCGCTGCGGGGCAGAAAGCTATGCGTCGCTCAAAAATCGAAAGGACACCCATCAAGATTTCTCCTCATGGGATCAATGCTTTGGAAGACGAAGACGAAGAGGGTAACATTGAAGACTGGATCTTCCCAACCATCGAAGGGGGACTGCACAACTGGGAGGCGAAAGACTTCGTCCCCATTACTTTCATTAATCAGTAACTTATCTTTCGAACATTTCCTGTTGGTCTGTAATAATTACTTTTAAACAATCTGCACACTACTTTTTCACCTCATGCCTTGCCCGGGGCATGTAGGTCCATTTGTAAGGATTTTGATTCTCTTCATATTCATATGCCATGTTTAACGAATCATTGGACGTTTTTCATTTATAAACTGCTGTGTTCATTTTCTTTCCTTTTGCATTTTTGTTTGTTTAAGGATGGCTATCCCTTACACACACCCACACTCACAAATGCAGGTACCCATCCACTATGGATTCTATGGGTGACTATTCTGCTATGTCCTTCAACAACTCTGAAGATTTGGTCAATCAGGCTGAGTATGAAGATGACGAAGATTGTGAATTACCAGGAGAGCTAGCCAGACTTCTACAACAAGAAGAAAGGGCCATCTTGCCTCATGAAGAGTTGTTGGAAACAGTCAACTTAGGAACAGAGGAAGACAGGAAAGAAGTACAAGTGGGTGCTAATCTGGAACCAAGTGTCAAGGAACGCTTGATACAGCTGTTGAATGAGTACGTTGAAATCTTCGCCCGGTCTTATGAAGACATGCCGGGTTTAGACACATATATCGTGGTTCATCGTCTCCCTACAAGAGAGGATTGCCCACCGATCAAGCAAAAAGTCTGCCGAATGAGGCCCGACATGTCTGAAAAGATTAAAGCGGAAGTAATGAAGCAATTCAACGCTGGCTTTCTGGCTGTTACATCCTATCCACAATGGGTTGCTAACATCGTGCCAGTTCCTAAAAAAGATGGCAAGGTCAGAATGTGTGTGGACTACCGGGATTTGAACAGGGCTAGCCCCAAAGATGATTTTCCGCTACCGCATATCGATATTTTGATTGACAACACAACTCAGCACAATGTGTTTTCCTTCATGGACGGATTCTCGGGCTACAACCAGATCAAAATGGCCCCCGAGGACATGGAGATAACAACCTTTGTTACACAATGGGGAACCTTCTGCTACAAGGTGATGTCGTTCGGGCTGAAGAACGCAGGGGCAACTTATCAGCGTGCCATGGTGGCTTTGTTTCATGATATGATACATCATGAGATCGAAGTTTACATAGACGATATGATAGCTCGATCACAAACAAAGGAGGAACACCTTGAACATTTGCAGAAGCTGTTTGCCAGGTTGAAAGAGTACAAACTCAGGCTGAATCCAAGTAAGTGCACTTTTGGAGTCAGGTCTGGTAAACTTCTAGGATTTATTGTCAGCAACAAAGGCATTGAGGTCGACCCAGCAAAAGTGAAAGCTATACAAGAGATGCCTGCCCCCCGTACTGAAAAGGAGGTTAGAGGGTTCTTGGGGCGCTTGAACTATATTGCCAGATTCATCTCTCATCTGACGTCTACCTGTGAGCCAATTTTCAAACTATTGAAGAAAGACCAGGTAGTCGAATGGAACGACGACTGCCAAGATGCTTTTGATAAAATCAAGGAGTATTTGCTAGAACCTCCTATTCTGATGCCACCCGTCGAAGGAAGGCCACTGATCATGTATCTGACCGTTTTGGATAACTCAATGGGGTGCGTACTGGGCCAGCATGACGAGTCTGGTCGAAAAGAGCATGCCATTTATTACCTTAGAAAAAAGTTTACCGACTGTGAGACTCGCTACTCACTGCTCGAGAAAACTTGCTGCGCTTTGGTATGGGCTGCTCACCGACTAAGACATTATATGTTGACTCATACCACTTTGTTGATTTCCAAAATGGATCCTATCAAGTATATCTTCGAGAAGCCTGCTTTATCTGGAAGAATCGCTAGATGGCAAATGATCCTGACTGAGTATGACATCCAATATACTACCCAAAAAGCTATAAAGGGGAGTGTACTAGCTGACCATCTAGCTCATCAAGCTATCGAAGATTATCAATCCATGAGATTTGACTTCCTGGACGAGGACATCATGAATTTGGACAACATTGAAGGTAACGGACCGTATGACGGACCTGAAAATGGATCCCGATGGACCCTGTACTTTGATGGTGCTTCGAATGCACTTGGAAACGGTATCGGTGCGGTACTCATTTCCCCGGAAGGTTGCCACACACCTTTCACGGCCCGACTTTGCTTCAGCTGCACCAACAACATGGTTGAATATGAAGCTTGCATCTTTGGTCTCAAGGCTGCTATAGACTTGGGGATCAAATCTTTGATCGTATTTGGGGACTCGGCTTTGGTTATCAGTCAAATCAAAGGAGAGTGGGATACCAAACATCCTAATCTTATCCCATACAAAGAACATGTCCTGACATTGTTGCCTCATTTCGAGCAAATCACCTTCGAGCATTTCCCGCGAGAAGAGAATCAACTAGCAGATGCTCTAGCTACAATGTCTTCCATGTTTAAACTCAACTGGGATAACGAGGCTCCCCAAATCACCATCGAGCGAATGGATGAACCTGCGCATTTTCATAAGATTAATACCGAAGAAGCAGTGGAACAAACCTGGTTTCACGAAATCAAAAGGTATCTCCAGACTAGAGAATATCCCGAAGGAGCTTCCGTAAATGACAAGAAGTTCCTAAGTAAATTTGCTGCCAAGTTCTTCCTGAGCAATGGCATCCTCTATAAACGCAGCCATGATTGTGTTTTACTCCGATGTGTGGACAAAGCTGAAGCAGAGTTAATCATGACTGAGATACACAGCGGTACGTTTGGCACCCACTTGAGCGGGCATACAATGGTTAAGAAGATTCTAAGGGCAGGCTATTACTGGTCTACCATGGAAGCTGATTGCCATCAACATTCCCGTACTTGCCACAAATGTCAAGTCTACACTGACAAGATTCATATTCCTCCTGTTCCTCTCAACGTTCTGACTGCTCCTAAGCCATTCGCAATGTGGGGCATTGACATGATTGGAGAGATCAAGCCCACAGCGTCCAATGGACATCGCTTCATCCTGGTCGCCATTGACTATTTTACCAAATGGGTCGAAGCAGCTTCCTTCGCCTCTGTTACTAAAAATGTGGTTGCCCGCTTCATCAAGCAGAATCTCATATGCCGGTATGGTGTCCCCGACAGGATCATCACAGACAACGGTACAAATCTGAATAATACTATGATCACCGCTCTATGCGAACAGTTCAAGATTTATCATCACAATTCATCTCCCTATCGGCCGAAGATGAACGGTGCTGTTGAAGCTGCGAACAAAAACATCAAGAAGATCATTCAGAAAATGACAGTGACCTATAAGGACTGGCATGAGATGCTACTGTTTGCTCTGCATGGATACCGTACCACGACACGTACTTCAATAGGGGCAACCCCATTTTCTTTGGTATATGGCATGGAAGCTGTCCTGCCCATGGAAGTTCAAATTCCTTCTTTAAGGATTATGAAGGACGCTGGTTTGAATGAAGACGATTGGATTCAGACCCAACTTGATCAACTCAATTTGATCGACGAGAAGCGACTCACTGCTGTTTGCCATGGTCAGACGTACCAAAAACGGATGATCAAGGCTTTCAACAAGAAAGTCAGACGTCAAGTATACCAAGTCAGAGATCTTGTAATCAAGCGGATTATCTTGCTGCAAAGTGATCCCAGGGGCAAATGGACTCCTACTTACGAAGGAACATTTGTGATCAAGAGCATATTTTCTGGTGGTGCAATGATTCTGACCACCATGGACGGTGATGATTTGCCGCACCCTGCGAACGCAGACATAGTCAAAAAATACTACGCATGAAACAAACCCGACAAGTCAAAAACCCGAAAGGGCGGCTTGGGCAAAAATGGGCATCCCGGTGAACCAAAAACCCGAAAGGGCGGTTCAGGCAAAAATTAGGGATAAAACAAAAAAATCTGTACACCCGGCAAGTCGAAAACCCGAAAGGGCGGCTTGGGCAAAAAAGGGTTTCCCGGTGGATTGAAAACCCGAAAGGGCGATCCAGGCAAAAGTTAGGGAATTAAAGCGTATGACTATGTCTCGGCGGATCACTTTAAGGAACAATCTCTTCATCAACAAGCTCCGAGCTTCTGATCAATCCAATCATCGGTGGACGAAGCATTGAATGGACAAGATATTCAGAGTTGTGAAGGCTATAGCAGAATGGGAATCCCATGGAATTGTCACACATAACCATCTTTCTTTTGTATAAAATTTTCAATTTTTTTTTACGACAACATCCTCTTACTAGGATGTCTGTCTCCTTTGTACAAAGATACTCATAAAAAGTTAATACAAATACTTTTCCAAATACAGAAATTTGCTTTGTCTTCCTTTTTCTCTTTTGCACTTATGTTTTATTTGAGAAACGTCCAATGCTTTGTTAAATAGGCATATGCATTTGAACATAGTCATTCTCTTGCAAATCAAGAAAAATGATTACTGATAGGTTGAAAGTACAGATAGGTATCTTGATGCCCTTTCAGAAGGAATCCCCAGCGGAACTAAACTCCAAATTCCTCAACAAAGTCAAAATCCAGAACTTAATTCCCCAAGCAGAATTAAACTTCAGGATCCTCGGCAGAATAAAAGCTTTCTCAAAACTGGTTTCCCCAGCCAGAGAGCCTTCCAGAACTCATTTCCCCTCAGAGTTAAATTTCAGTATCCCCAGTGGAGCCTTAAAAATCTGAAAATCCTATCCTACCAATCCCCAGCGGAACTAAAACTTCCAACTATCAATCCTCAGCGGAACCAGACTAGTGAACCTTCTCCCCACAAAGATGCTTCCCACCAGACTAAAGATTCTCAGTCTTACGTCCCCAACATGAGTCTACCAGGTTCTGGACCCCCCCAGTAGAGATCATCAGAATTCTCTTGCCCTACAAGTCACCAAGGAGTTCCAATCCCCAACAGTGGTCCTAAGATCCCCCAACAATTGAAGATCTTGCATTCCTCAAAGCAGTCGGCAGTCAACAAGGATGTCTCATCTTCAGCAATCAAAAGATTCTTGCAATCCCTTGCAGCAGTCGAGGATTCACTTTCCCCGGCAGCAGTCAAGATTCTATTATCTCCGGCTATCCAGGATTCATCTATCCTCAGCAAGACAACTCATCAGCTTACATGCGCATTCATTACATTCATATCATAAACATTGATATAACATATATTGCATCATACATTCCATGCAACATAACTTTGTGTTTAGCTAACATTTTGTCCTTTTCAGGATAAGAATAAAAGGCTATCATTAACAATGTCAGATGCAGTTTTACACGGACTCATCATCAGGAAACCCTACACCGGTTCCTTCTCAACTTCAGATACAGTTCTACACGGACTCATCATCAGGCAACCCTACACCGGTTCCTTCTCCACTTTAAGACTTCTGAAAACAGTTTACGGGTTCTCCAGACACGGATGTTAACCTATCGCTTGTTCAGATCCAAGATTTCTGAAAACAGTTTACGGATTCTCCAAACACGAATGTTAATCTATCGCTTGTTCAGACTCAACTTTTGAAAACAGTTTACGGATTCTCCAAACACGGATGTCAATCCATTGCTTATTCAAGACCCCCCAGTTCAGATATATTCCAGAGCATGGACACCTTTCTGATACTCATTCCAGATGGCATCTTTAAGCCCATCCCCGACAAGATTCTGTCACCCCTCCAGATGGCATCTTTAATCCCATCTCCAAATGGCATCTCTAAGCCCATTCCCATATCCATTGTTTCGACGAGTGCAAATTTAAGGGCACTCTAGTGTCCAATCTCCTTTTACCTTCGAGACGCGAAAGGCAAACTTGACAATCTAACTCTTCAGGTGCAAGAAGATTGAACAGGGGCAACTGTTGTACCCCAAAATTTTCCCTCTCATTTCATCAACATTTTCTCACCACAAGACCCTAGGAGTTCAAGATCAAGTTAGGGTTTGCTCTGCTCAAGACTCCTCCTTGCACTGTTGACCCAAATTAGGGTTTGAGTTTGCACAAAGATGTTTTGACCTAAAATGCCCAAAGTGACTTTCATGCTTCATGTTGGACTCACAAGTTTATCCATATCAAGTTTCAAGCCTTGATTCCAATCTTGGCCCAGTCAATTGGACAGTTGACCTAAAAATCAGCTGTATTGGGGAAAAGTCAACTGTGGCCAATTGACAGTCAAACTTCATAATTTTTGACCCACATCAACATAATGAACTCATATGAACCATTTGGTCAAGTTTGGATCACAATTCCACAAGAATTTGATCAGATCACCAAAAGGGCAAAATGGTCATTTTTAGGGTTTTGACTGTACAAAGGAAATTTTTGACTGTTTGACCTAACCAATGGCAAACCAAGCTCATATATGGACTCAAGGACTCAATGGAATTGTCTTGACACATTCAACAAGTTCAAAAGATCTCAAATGCACAAGATTGACAGATGAATTTTCCAGTCAACTGATCAAAATTTGACTGTATACTGAAAAGTCAAACTTTGACTTTTTGGTCAAAATCAAGTGTCAAGATTCATTTTTCATCAAGACATGTCAAATTATGAAACTTGTTCATCAAGAAACCCAAAATTGCAAATTAGGGTTTAGAATGAGAAAATTTCATAACTTAATTTTTCTAAGTTATGAAACTTCCTTATTTTTTCCTAACTTTGTCCCATTTTTTCATCAAGATACAATTGGATTCAAACAAAACTCAAAACATGAAAGTTGTAGTCCATTGCAAAATATACAACTTTGATTCACAAATTTTCCTCAAAAGAAGCTTGTATATCAAGTTATGATTTTTGGAACAAGGGTGCAAAACATTTTTAACTTAGAAAAATTTTGACCTATTCTAGGCAGGATTTTTGTCCAACTTCATGGCCATTTTTCACATGCTTCCACTTGGAGTTTCAATTTTCATTACAAATATGGATTGTAGTACACATTACAAGCTTTCCAAATTGTCCAAGAACTTCTCAAACACCCTTGTGGTTAGGGAGAATCGAATTTGCAAAGATGGGCAAAAATCACTTTTGTTCATAGCCAAATACATGTTCATAACATTGGCATTTTCAAGTCAGCAGGGCTTGTGATGGTTTGCAGGCCTATAAACCCCTTCACACTCAATAATTAAATGCTTAACCTTTGTGTTCAAGTCTTATTTTGTGCATTTAGTCATTACACAAAGAACTAATCCATAATTAGAAAAAGCAACTTTGCCATTTTTGCAAAATAGTGCTTTATGTCAAATTCAAAATCCAAGAGGCATGGGCCAGATCTTTGAAGCTAGAATTTGTACACAAATCACTCTGATCAAGAACAAGAGGGGCAGCATAGATAGAGAGGATATACAGGCCTGCATAAGGATTTGAGTTTATGGACTTCAAAAACAAGCAAGATTGCAAAACAACTCCAATCTCTCATTCCTGTAAACACCAACCTAAGCAAACTTTGTTCTCATCTTTCACACTCCCTAACTGACCTAAAGCAAGATTCCTTCATCCTCAATCCATCCTCATATCCAAAAGCACAATTTTTCTGCAAAACAGAGTCCCTGCTGCAGATTGACTTCCACAGTCCATTCCACTCATGCACTTTGGCCAAAAAGAGTTCAAACATGTTCCATATCATCCACTGAAGCTATCCCAAGCATTGAATCCAAGCTGTAACATCCTTAACATTGTTTGCCATTTTTGATTTCAAGCTGTGCAGGTGGACTTCCATAGCACGATACAGGCAGTTCCAGAGCAAGCCAAGCATATGAGAAGCATCCTTGGACTTCAGGCAAGCTGTACCAAAGCTCAAACTCCATTGAAGATACCTCCATTGCTGTACACGACTCAAGCTGAAACAGGTAAAAATATGAACTTCTATCTCTCTATCCAGGCATGATTAGGCTTAGGTTTGTGAATGAAACATGTTCTCCTCATAGCCCTGAAGCCATCCATATACTTACTTTTCATTTATATTGAGTATGCTGTGAGAATTTTGGCCATGAACATTGGAGAAAATTTAGGTCAGAAATTGGGGATGAAGAAATTCTCCCTCGTTTCTTAGAGTTAGATCATGTTTTTTATATGTATGAACTCGTCTCTCCATGCTCTATAATGTTTGTGTTATGATTTTTTGTTAAAAGTCAAAGAATCAAGAATTTGAATGAAGCATAGAGGGCGCGCGTTTTTGAGACAGAAGCTGGAGGTTGAAGAAGGGTGACTTGGGTTGGGCCTGAGTTGTTTTTACTTTTTGCACACTTTTTCCATTTTTACACCCCCCTGGCCCATTGTGTGTTATATTTACCATTTTTGATTTTTTTTCCTTTTGATTCTGATTTTATATTTTTATTCAAACATGAAAAAACACTAAAATTATTTTTCCACACATTTTTGCATATTATTTGGAATTTATTTGTTTTATTTAAACCTATACATGTAAAATAATATATATACTTTTATTTAAAACACTAAAAAATAATACAAAAATATATTTATTTTTAGTTATTATTTTTATTTTACATTTTGAAAACATTTTCTAAAAAATACATTTTGTAAATAATTAATATTTTATTTTGGTACATATATATATATATATATATATATATATATATATATATATATATATATATATATATATATATATATATATATATATATATATATATATATATATATATATATATATATATATATATATATATATATATATATATATATATATATATATATATATATATATATATATATATATATATATATATATATATATATATATATATATATATATATATATATATATATATATATATATATATATATATATATATATATATATATATATATATATATATATATATATATATATATATATATATATATATATATATATATATATATATATATATATAGTATATTTAATATATAATATAAATACTTGTATATTTTATTAGATATTTAGGATAAAAATATGAAAATAATACATTTTTATTTTTATTAATATATGACACTAAAAAAATACTTTTTTTACAATATACTTTTTTTTTTTATTTTTTGTATATAATTAACAAATATTGTATATAATAAATAAATAATTGCTATTTATTCAAAAATTAGGGTTTTGCCCTAAACCATAAAAATACTCCAAAATTGACCTTTTTATTTTTGTTTATATTTTACATTGAAAAATACTTTTACATGCATAAAAAACCATTTTTGTGCATAATACATTTTGCATATTTATTGTATTTATTTAATTATTGTACGACTAAATAATTTGTACATTCAATATGGATGTAATACTTTTAGATTTAATTTCTTGCTAAATATCCCCCCATTCAAACATTTGTACCCCGATCCCCATAATTATGTTGTAATAATTTAGGACTTTAAATTTCCGCATTTAAAAGCTTTCAAATTATGCCATGATAGACTTAGGGTTTGTATGCAAATCAACCAACAAATAGTTTGACTAATACAAAGACAAAAAAGCATAAAAATGGACAACACCAATCACACTTGCACCCTTAGGGTTACTCCATTTGTTGCCTTCAAAATGGGCCATGTTGCATGTTGAGTGTCTTTGGCAAAACAAAAACAAATCAAATGATCATAGTCCCTCAATGACGCTTTCTCAAGTTGCCTAAAAAATGATCAAGCCCTTAAAGGAAAAATTGCCAAAGACACTTGGCACTATTGCATTCATGGTCTAAACGATGACCCGCGCTCGTCCCGTTAACATCCTAACACAAGATTGTCTACCAAATACAATGGTGGAACAATACTGTTAAAAGGGTTAAAACATAGGAAAAATCTTTGAGTAAATTTAGGGGTAGACAACTCTTAGTTACTTGATCAAACTTGCAAAACACACTTGCCTACTTTCAAAAACACACTCCACAACACAAACTTTCAAAACAACTTTCAAAACCTTGAAACATCTTTTCAAAAAGACAAACACCTTTTGTAAAACATTCGAGTAAAGAATTGCTACAAGGGTTGCCTAGACAAGGCATCTTTTTCAAAACATTTTCAAAACCACACAAAGCACTATTTCAAACAATTGAAAGCACCATTTCAAACAATTGAAAATGCAAGGCAAGTGATCTAAGCAAGTAACTAAGAGCCCATGGATAACCATGGATAGAAAGGGTGCTAATACCTTCCCTTTCTATAATCTACTCCCCGAACCCAAGAAAACATCTCAAAGGTTTTTTCTGTGCTTTTTAACCTTTCTTTAGGATAAAATAAAAAGTTGGTGGCGACTCTTGCTAAATCGAAACATTTGCGAAAACAAACGCAAAAACCAAGTTAGTTCTCCCACCGTATCACAATAACTTATGATCTTTTTGATTGATACAACTTTCAATTAACATCATGAACACAATCAAATTCGTGCCAAGCCATATCATGCACAAAATCTTGGATTTGGAAAGAAATTGGAAGACTTTAATGGAGGAATCATATCAAATCTTGAACCATCAATATACAAGGATTCCAAGCCCAAGATTTAACCTAATACAATCCTTGTTACATATACAACATAGAGCACACAAGAACACGACCTGAAAGCTGCCCAAATCACAAAACCAAACTTGAAAAAAAAAGCTTGAAAAGCTTGAATCTGAAATCAATATTGGAGGCCAATTCAATCTAAAATCTCAATGTGGTTCAATTTCCAGGAGTCCACTGAAGCTATTGGAATCAAAACCAAGCCTTGAAACGTCACCAAACTCACTGTAAGTCGTCCTGAACATAGCCCTGTACACGAAATTACAACCTCTTACTCTTGCATCCTTTTGTCAAAATATTTGCATAATCATGTTAATCGGCCTATTTAGAACGTTTCTGCAATATTTGATTTCGTTTTTATGGCCTGTAACGTAACACCCAAACCTAGGGTTTCCATGCCTTGTTTTTAGGCGTTTTCTATGCAGGAAAAATTGGGACAAGTAATTGGTATAGGGATGCTCAGGAAGGAGAGACGAAGCGAACCATGGCTTTGGATTGCATTTCTATAGCCTAGGGTTAATTTTAGGACGAACCTAGGAATTTAGCTGCGGATGAAATCCGCAGGTAAATATCCAGGTTTTTCAACGAAGAAGACGACCATGTGTCTTCTCCCTATTGGTTGATTTAAATCTCGCGCTATTTTTTTTTATTTTCCAAGCATTTGTTTTGTTTTCCATTATAATGATTTCCATCTGTTATACTAACAAAAGCAACAAGGTGGCGTGGTGGTTAGTGCGTTTGTTCAAAGTCCAATGGGACCTGGGTTCGAATCCCAGGTCCCCCAATATATTTGTTTGCATTTTTCTTACAGTTGTTCCAGCGTGCTTCATCTATTATGGCCTACCATGGACCTCCAGATCCCAAGCGCCAGATGGCCTGCAGGCCAAATCCAATGGCCCAGACTGAATGCTCACCATACTCCCCAGTCAATGCATATGCGTGGAATGGTAAAAGTCAACGAAAGCCAATGTTAATGGGCTTGAACAATTGCTGAATCCACCTCCAGATTTGGGCCAGCACCCCCCCATTGGGTTATCTGTTTTCTTTTTTATATTTCTTTTATTTAAATTGTTTTTATTATTTATATTGTTAATTAACCAATTAATTTTCCTCATAAAAATTAGAAAAACACAAAAAAAAATATTATTTTTATTTATTAAAATTAATTTCATCATTTTATTTTTGTAAATAAATTAATTTAATTGATTTAGTTTTAATTAGGAAATAACATTAACAATTTTGAAATAATTAAAATTAATGTAGAATATTAGGTTTTTATAATTTTAATCAATTTTATTTTATTTCCTTAAATATAAAAAACCAAAAATATTTTCATTAATTAATTAATTTAATTATTGACTTAGATTTAATTTCCATAAATTCAAAAATAACAAAAAAAAACATGCTTTCTTTCAAAAAAGGGTCAAAACCCTAAAAAATGCGCCGTTTTAATTTTCTCGCATGCGATCAATTTTGTCTTATTATTGTAATTGCTTCCGGAATGTAATAGCTTTAAATAGGACTTTATTTTATCGCTTTCTTTTATTTTCCGCAATTTAAATTAAAGGGTTTGTTTTTGGCGATGTAAATACCCGACGCCTTGTAATAGTTTAGATTTTATTTCCGCATAATATTAACTGTTAGATGTTTGATAATAGGGAATGCATGACAAGATCCAATGTATGAACTTAAAATCAACATAGCTCACCTATGACATGTACAAAGATAAAATTATTCGAAATGACACACTCGCACATGTGCACTCTTAGGGTACACCTCACTTGGTTGCCTTCGAATGTGGTCATTGAGTATAGGAAGTTTTAGAGGTCGCTCTCTTGTCCAAAGATCATAAGTTGCCTCGAAACGGTTGCCTCGGATAAAAATGATCTAAGACATTAGGGTTACCGCTAAGGCGTCCTAACATTGCTTTAGTGACCACATGTCCCTTAATCGAATTGACCATTAAACTCCAACGATGATGCTACCCACTCATCAATAGTGGGATAGCATTGTCTAAAGGACATTAGCACAGTTTAATTCACTTTTTGAGTAGGTAGGTGGTTCTTAAGTACTTGCTCCTTTTAAAACAAAACAAAACTTTTCGCATTTACACTCCTTTCAAACAAAAAACTTCTTTTTAAACCCACAAACACAAAGAAAAGCAATTTTTGAAAACACTTTGAGCAAGTACCTAAGAGCCCATGGATAACCACAGATAGAAAGGGTGCTAACACCTTCCCTTTCTATAATCTACCTCCCGAACCCGAGAAACATCTCGAAAAAGGAATTTTTCTGTGCTTTTTTTCCTTTCCTTGTTGGATAAAATAAAAGACGGTGGCGACTCTTGCTTACCGCGACATTTTGCGAAAACAAATGCAAAACGCGAACCAGCATTCCAAAACAATCAGTTCTCTTCCCACCGATCACACTACGCTATTACAGGGCTTTGGTGTAGATACATAAATAATGGACAAAAAGTAAAGTGCGGAAATTAAAAACCCTAATTTAACTATTACAAACTGGGCGCAGTTACATAAATGATAAAAAATAATCATATAAAAAAAGGTAATGACGCACAAAAATTAAGACGAGAAAAAGTTCTAAACCCTAAAAATCTAATGGCTCATTAAAAATATTTTTTTGTATTTTATGGAGAAAAAAAATTAGAAGTTTAACCTAATTCTCTAATTTATTTTAAATTAAAGAAAATAATTTAAAGTTAATTAGATTAATTAATTTGCAAAAATTAATTTATTAAGAAAAAAACTAAGTCCTAATTTTTGTGATGATTTTTCTGATTTTTTATGAAAAATATTTGAATAAATAGAAAATATAAACTAATTAATAAAAGAAACAATTAAATAAAACAAATGAAAGAAAATGGGCCTGAGAGGGGGGGGGGGGGGTGAGAAACCCAATTGTAGGGGTAGGCTGTTGAATTTTTGCAAAGCCCAAATCTGAAGGCCCATGCTTGCGTGAGATCCAGTAGAGGCATGCTTGGGAAGTCCACCATGGGGAAGCGCCACTGGGCATTAGATCTGGTATTGGATGGATCCAAAGGTGATGAGAATGGGACACATGGTGCGCGCGTTTGGAGTGGAACCACTGAATCTGCAAGAAATATTCAGAAAAATAATATGCAAGAGGCAGGGATCGAACCCCTGCCCTTGCACACATGCAAAGTCTTATTCCAGATTCTCTTCTAGAAACAGTTCAGATACGATCCATAGACGTATATTATTCTGATACTTATTCCAGATTTTTCTCCCAAATGCAGTCCAGATACGATCTAGATATGGATGTCATTCTGACACTCATTCAACACATCTCTCAAATACAGTCCAAATACGATCCAGATACGGATGTCATTCTAACGCTAATTCAATACATATTTCAGATACGAGTCAGATACAATCCATTTATGGATATTATTCTGATACTTATCACACTACATCTACTGTTTCAGTATAAATCAACCAGAGATTGGTTTTGATACTTTAGTCTAATTTTTTCCAACAATCACCTTTGGATGGAATCTATAAGCCCATCTTCGACAACTCTCCATCATCTCTCCAAATGGCATCTTTAAGCCCATTCCCTACACAATCAACTACCACGTCATCAAGTGCAAATTTCTGGGCACTCTAGTGTTCAATCATCTTCCACCTTCAAGTCACGAATGACAGACTCACCAATCTAACTCTTCAGGTTTAAGAAGATTGAACAGGGGCAACTGTTGTACCCCAAAATTTTCCCTCTCATTTTCTCAAGATTTCTCTCACATGTGTGGTTACAAACACCTATTTAAAGGAAAGTAAAAAATGAAAAAATTGAAGATGTTAATGTGCCTTTCGACAAGACAAAAGTTTGCTTTGAATCCACATCCTTCGATTGGACTTCTGGCCACTTTCGGTGCAAGCTTGGCTTGCATCCTTCTATTGTGCATTGGCCTCTGACACGCTGACTTTGATTCACAAGGCAGGAGCTTCCTGCATGCAACCTTCGATTGCATCTTTGGCCTCACATGGTTCACAATGCAATGGCTGCATATATGCCTACTTCGTTTGTACGTTTGATGCCTGCATGCCTGTGTTTATTGTACAAAAAGATCCCTCCATGCTTGATTTGATTCAAAAAGTGATGGCTGGATGCATGCAACCTTCAATTGAGCCATAACTTCCTCCTTGCACGCAAGAGGCTCCCACCAGGCCAGCAGGCACAAGGCAAAGAGCCTCATGTATCCTCCTTCGATTCAAAGAGAAAAGGCCTCCTGCAGGCAACCTTCGATTTCACCATTGGCTCCTTACATGTTTGCCTTGAGTCACTAAGCAGTGACCCCCTGCATGCAGGCTTTGACAGGGCATTGACTCTTCATGTAAACCTTCGTTTGAGCATTGGCCTCTTGTATGCTTGCTTGGAGTCACAAAGTAGTGACCTCCTGCATGCAGGCTTCGATAGGGCATTGGCTATGTTTACACTAGCTTCGATTGGACGATGTTTCCCTTTGACATAGTTTGCTTCAATTCAACCCTTGAAAACCTTCAACGCACATGGTTGGTGCCCCCTTCAAAGGATATGTATTGGTGGATTTGAAGGGCATACATAGGAGTCCCTTTCGAAGGGTATACCTTACCAGCCCATTCGAATAATTGCATTTGATCCCTTCGAAGGACACACATATAGTCCAATCAAAGGGTACATATTTGGCCCTTTTCAAAGATATCCACATGACCCATTCATAAGACACGTCTGGGTGTCCCATTCGAAGGACATGTTTGATGGACCATTTAAAGGAATTGCAAGACATATCTTAAGACATACTTTAGTGACCCATTCAAGGGGCACACATCTGGCTCCTTTGAATGATGCATAAAAGTGACCCATTCGAAAGACACTTGTTGGATGAAAATCAAACAATGTTGCTGGAAGAAGGATCTGGTCGAAGGTGGTCAAAACGAAAGATGAAATATTTAAAAGATGGTTACTGCCAAGTTCAGGCCTGGTACACTAGCCATAACGCTCTAAAACTACTGCATAGCAGTCCTGAAACACTGCCCCATTCTTGCACCAAAAATGCATACGAACACAACCCCTCGAAAGCCACAAAAAGAAGTTTACTTAAATTGTTCAAATTGTTTTGTTTTCCCTCCTAAATCTCAGCCAACTTCGCCTATAAATAGGAGGGTCCATAACATCTAAAAGGGGGCTGGACAACATATCCAGAGACTTGGGGTGGTGTGGAAAGAATATTCAAAAATCATCAAACTCTCCAAACTCTTAAACTCTTAAGATTCTCAAACACTAAACGCAAACCCTTCAAATCTAGAAGAAACACCACACCTGTTTCCTTCACCCTTCGAATCCAGAAGAAACACCACACCTAGTTCCTTGGCCCTTCGAATCCAGCATTAGAAACGTCTCCTTCGTTTCTTCTCTTCGAACTCAGAAGCACCCAGGGAAGAAGCTCAAGGTCCAACACTTGTATTTTAACGTCAAGAAAGGTAAGTCCCCTTAAACCTTAGGCTTTTCATTTCAAAACATGTACATAACATTTCTTTTTATTTTCGTTTCTACCTTTTCAGTTTGTTTTCATTGATACTCTTATGGCTTATTTTCTTTATTTATTAAACATGCTTTAAGAACTAACATGGCCATGAGACATTACTAGCATGGCCTCAGGCCATGTTGCTATTAAAATCCCAAACGAAGGAAAAGAGGAGGAAGGAAGTATGTAACGAAGCCTCAGGCTTCACCCCCTTATTGCTTCATAGTCCAAACGAAGGAGCAAAAAGATAGAAATGAAAGTTGTCAACAGTGAGTGCCAAGCCCAATCGAAGAAGGCAGTAATAAGCTTGGGGTGAAGAGTTCACTTCATACTGATTCCAGGCCCCAATCGAAGGAAGCATAAATTCAGAATCGAAGGCTACATCTCATGCTTCATGCTAAGCCTAAATTGAAAGGCGCACCCTCACTACTTCCAGGCCAAATCGAAGGGAGCCAGAGAAGCAGAATCGAAGGGTTCTGCTGCCAAAACCGAAGCATTCATTTTTCCTTCTTTTATTTTGTTTTGTCTTTACATTTTCTTGCTATTCAATATGGTTGTAATAGTGTAGGATTTATTTTCTGCATTTTTATTGCTTTTGTACAAATGTTAGTAATTAGGATGTATGGCAAGATAAAACCAACAAGTTAGATAACCCAAAAATTAAAGACAAAATGCATGCAATCAAACACACAATGCACATATTCACCTCTAGGGTAATCTCACTTGTTGCCTCGGAAAAATAGTCATGTCCCTCGAATATGGGAGTTTTAGCAAAGACCCTTGATAAAAGATCATAGTCCCTCGATGACCCTCAATGTTGCCTTCGGTAAATGATCTTGTCCCTAAACGACATTGCTAAAATGTCTCATAGGTTGCCTTCTATGACTATACAAATGACCCACGTCCGTCCATTCACATCCAACGATGGGGCTTATTACCAAATCAGTGGCAAGATAGCAACATCTAAAGGAGGAGGAAAAGAACATTAGACTTTTTGAGTAGGTAGGATGCTCGTAGTTGCTCGCTTGCTCACAACAAAAACATTTTTCCACACCAACACTTTCATTTGAAACATTTTCAAAAGACACTACTCTTTGTACGCGTTCTTATAGAAACGAGAATCATTACAAAGACACTTTTCAAAATCACTTTCAAAAACACATTCCACAAACACCTCTTTGAACTATTTTCAAAACCAACACTTTGTACGCATTCTTATAGAAATGAGAATCATTACAAATACGTTTTCAAAATACTTTCAAAACTCAAACCACAAACACATTTTCAAACAAAAGCAAGTGATTTAGAAAGAAACTAAGATCCCGTAGATAACTACGGATGAAAATGGTGCTAACACCTCCCCTTTTCATAACATACCCCCCCGAACTCAAGAAAATAATCTCAAAGGTGTTTCCTGTTCTTTTCACCCTTTCCTTATTGGATAAAAGAAAAGTCGGTGGTAACTCTTGCTATCCGCAACAATTGTGATCAAAAGAAAAACACAAAGTTAGTTCTCCCACCGTGTTACAGAAACGATACTCGAAGGTATTCCATGCAATTTCACAATATCTTCAATATACATCTCAGCTAAATTCTCCATAGGATGATTGATCTTCATCGATAAGAAATGAGCCTAATTAGTCAACTTATCCACTATCACCCAAATCGAATCATTTCCCTTAGCAGTCTTTGGAAAACCTGACACAAAATCCATGGAAATACTGTCCCATTTCCATTACAGAATGTTCAATGGTTGCATTAGACCCAAAGGCTTCTGATACTCAATCTTCAACTTCTGACAAGTCGAAAAAGCATAAACAAATTTGGCAACTTCATTTTTCATACCAGACCACCAAAACATTTTTTGTAAGTCTTAATACATCTTTGTAGCACCAGGGTGAATACTCAACCCACTTCAATGTCCTTCCTCGAGAATACTCTTCTTGAGTTCTGGTACATCTGGAACACACACTCTATTTCTGAACTTCATCACACCATCTTCATAAACTCGGAACTCGCCTTCATTACCTTGGTTAATTAAGGTCAACTGATCAACCAACTCCAAATCCGACTTCTGACCTTCTCAAATTTCTTCGAGAATACCACTAGTCAGTTTCAACATTACCAACTTCACACTACCAGGAGTCTCTTCACACATCAAGCTCATATCTCTAAATTTTTCAATCATTTATAAATCTCGAACCATAAGCATCGACATATGTAAATAATTTCTACTCAATGCATCAGCCACCATATTTACTCTACCAGGATGGCAATTCAAATCAAAATCATGATCCTTCAACAACTCAAGCCATCTTCTCAGCCTCATAGTCAATTCCTTCTGATCAAACAAGTACCTTAAACTTTTGTGATCACTAAACACTTCGAATTTAGAGCCAAAAAGACAATTCCTCCAAATCTTCAACCCCAAACACCACAGCTGCTAACTCTAAGTCATGTGTAGGATAATTTCTTTCATGAACCTTCAGTTGCCTAAAAGCATAAGCAACATTCTATCCACTTTGCATCAATACACCACCAAGGCCCATCTTAGACGCATCATAATACACCACAAAAGACTCACCCAGATTAGGAAAAATCAATACCGGAGCGGTCGTTAACTTCTTCTTTAATTCTACAAAACTTTATCACATGTAACATCCTATACATAAGCTAGACCCTTTCGATTCAATTGAGTTAATAGTAATGCCAACTTAGAAAATCCTTCAATGAACCTTCAATAATAACCTGCTAAACCAAGAAATTTTGAATCTTAGTCGTAGACTTCAGAGTCTCCCACTAAAACACTGTATCAAACTTAGAAGGATCCACAACAATTCCACTACTAGAAATCACATGTCCAAGGAAACTCACTTCCTTTAACCAAAACTCACACTTCAACAACTTTGCATACAACTTCTTCTCTTTCGACACTTGCAACACAATTTGAAAATGCTCATCATATTCTCCTTCTAATTTAGAATAGATGAGAATATCGTTAATGAAGACCACAACAAACTTATCCAGATACGAATGTAAAGTTTGATTCCTATACTTCATGAAAACAACGGGTGCATTAAATACACCAAACCATATTACAGTGTACTCGTAATGACCATAACTTCTTCGAAAAGCCGTCTTTGGAATATCATCTGGTTTAACACGAATCTGATGATAACCTGACCTTAAATCAATCTAGCTAAAAACACTAGTGCCCACCAACTGATCCATCAAATCATCAATTCTCTGGAGTGGATACTTATTTTTAATAGTCACTTTATTCAACTATCTATAATGCACACACAATCTCTTACTTCCATCTTTCTTCTTAATTAATAACATAGGTGCACCTCACGGAGAAACACTTGGTCGAACGAATTTCTTCTCAAGCATTTCTTCCAGTTGTTTCTTCAACTCACTCAGCTTCGCAGCTGACATTCGGTAAGGAGCCATTGACACAAGAATTCTACCTGACACCAACTCTATAGAAAACTCTACTTCATGTTCTGGAGGTAAATCCCTGATGTCTTCCGAAAACACTTGTGGAAATTCACAGACAATAGGTAGATCAACACTCACAACTTCACTATTAACTTGAAATGACGCAAACATCAAGGCCTCATCTTATAGGAGTTCATTCACTTTATTAGAAGACAACAACATAAGTTCTCCATTATCACCAAACTTAGGGAACCTCAAAGTCTTATTACAATAATTAATGTGAACATAGTTAAATTCTAACCAATTCATTCTGAGAATAACATCAATTTGGTGCAAGGGTGGACATACCAAATCCATCACAAAACTCTTACCATAAATGGTCAAAGGACATCTTGAACAAACAAAAGCGGTAGTAACATAACCACTAGCAGAAGTATCTATTACCATACTACCATTCATATCAGAAAACTTAAATCCTAACATATTAGCACATTCACGCAAAATAAACGAATGAGTAACACCAGTATCAATAATAACAACCAATTCAACATTGTTAGTAAAACAAGTACCTCAAATCAAATTGTCCTTCTTGGAATCCTCTGACCCGCTCAAAGAGAACACTCTACCATTAGTATGGGAAGCATCACCATCCTTCTTTGGCTTATGACACTGGATATCGATATGACCTTGTTCTCCCTAATTAAAACAAGTTGGACCATCGTTCTTGCACTCAGGAGCATGATGACTAGTCTTACCACATTTGTAACATCTTAGAACCTTACTCTCACATTCATTAGAACGGTGAGCCTGTTCACCACACCTATAGCACTTGACGAGAGTGGGAGCTCCTCCCTCACTTGTCTTTTTCCCATCGGAAACCTTTTGTTTCCCTTTATCAACAGGCGCATCATAAGGCTTCCTACGATCCTGATGTTATTTTCCTCTCTTCTTATTCAGACTCTTGTAGTGATGTGAATAAGCTTTGCTATCTTCTTCATAGATCCTACAACTGTTCACCAATTCTGGAAACCTACGGATCTACTAATATCCAATTTCTCTTTTGATTTCTGGATGCAAACCATTCTCAAACTTGATACACTTCGAGAATTCAACAGTCGCTTCACTGTAATGTAGATAATACTTTTCCAGTTCCATAAACCTTGAAACATACTAAGTCACAATTGAATGTCCCTGCTTCAACTATAGAAACTCAATCACTTTCTTCCCGCGCACATTTCAGGAAAGTACTTCCTTAGAAACTCTCTGCTAAACACAACCAAGTAACAACTTTGCCCACCGCTGCCAGTCACTGACGGGTGCTAACCCATTAACCATTGGCCTCCTCTGCCAGCATATGCATACCAAATCACACCTTATGTACTCTGAGCAATCCATGACACGAAAGATCTTCTCAATCTCCTTGAGCCAAGTCTGCACTCCATCAGGGTCATATCTACCTTTGAAAATAGGCGAGTGGTTCCTCTGAAACATCTCCAAGACACGAGATCCATCATTTCCGTCAGCATTAGGCTGATGTTGCACAGCCTGAGCAAAAACCCGCAAAGCAACAACAATCATAACATCATTTCTTCCAGCCATTCTACACATAGGAAAACTAACTTCAGAAAACAACATATTCACAATATACTCACACTAATCGACCGACAGGACATGCACATCATAGGAAAACCTGGTCGGACGGATCGACCTGCTCTGATACTACTAATGTAACACCCTTCTAAAACCACATATAATTCGCATATAATTTACGAAAATAATTCAATTAAAACCACCAACAATGGTGTCACATCTTCATATAAACATCATAATAAAACACCTGCTCAGTAACACGGATTTTCAAAATTAATTTTAACCAAGGTAATCAAAACCAGGCCGTACACCGAATCTGTGTACTTATGGGTTCAGGATTTTAAGATTTGACCGGGGTTGAACCAGTTATATATAAATAAATATTTTTTGTTATATATTAGAATAATAATGCACAAAAATAATTATACTTTATATATAGTAAAAAAATTTATTAATAATTTCTTAATAATTAATACTTAATAGTTTTTTTTATTTAATTTTTTATATCCTTTTATATTTTTAATAGATTAGATAGTTAAGCTCAAAACTTTCATTTTAATATAATAATAATAATAATAATAATAATAATAATAATAATAATAATAATAATAATAATAATTAATCTAATAATTTTATCAATTGTTTGTTTACAATATTGTCTGATTATTTCTTATGCGTTAGAACAATATTTTATCGTATTTATCTATTACTTAATATTATTCAAAATTAACTTTTTATCAAATGAATAGAGAATAACAAAATAATTTAAAATAGTTTTTAATATGATTTTTCTATGATAATATGTACTAGAGTGATTGGAGAAGGAAAAAGAAAATAAAATCATATATTATTTTGATTCAAAACGAAATTTTTTATCACATTTTTATAAATCAAATGCAAAATCCGGTCCGACCCTAAAAATTGCATAAATCGTCAGTTTTTTGGTTTTTGACCGATTTTTCTATTTGAATCCCGGTTCTTCTACATACCGGTTTTCATGTTCAAACAGACCGGTTAGGGTTCCGGTTTCTGGTCCAACCGGTTGAACCGGCCAGTCTGATTCGATTTTAATTACCTTGATTATAACAAATACTTCAATAATAACAACAATGACACTTCCACTATTCGTAGCGTAATTCATAGTTTCAAAACACTTTCATTAAAATGCTTCTTAGAAGCTTCATCATGCTTCATCGTTCTTAATTAATAATTCAAATAACTCAAATACCATGAAAGGTAGTTCAAATCTCAAGATAATCAAAAGAACATAATTAGTTCAATCAAATGATCCCAACCCCGAATGTTACATATCAAGGCAAGACCCACTTTATTCAATAGGAAATAAATAACATACTCTGAAGCTATCCTCCAACCTTCAATAAGTTATTCCTGATTACCTGCAAGTTACCCACGTATAGAAGCAACATTTCCAAGAAGAAATGGTGAGTAATCACAAATTATTATAAAATATATATGGAATAGATATAGTAGTACAACAAAAAAATCATCATGGATTCCATATATCATCATACTTCATAAATTATACTCACACTTTCGCATCATCGACACACATCAATTATATCATTATATAATCACATTAACATCTATATTCAAACACCACTGAGATCACAACATCATCAATATCACTTAATCAATCATTATGCAATGTCACATATAATGCAATACAACATCATTGACTCATGCATGTGGTACTAAAACTTCAGTGATGACCAAGTCATCTTTCTCCAAAGATCTCCACCATAGGAACGATTCCCGCTTGGAACCAGAGCACTTCACAAATAATGCACTCAATCCACACTATGGTATTGAGGGCATTATTGGACCGACGTCCTATCAACATCACTTGATCAATCATCCTAACAACATCACTGGACCAAAGTCCTAACATATGCCATGAATGCATCATGCGCAAAAACATAATAAAACGTTACCACTGCTAGTCAAAACAAATCATTGTTCATGTGGTCAACATATAATTATCTTCACACAACATGTGTAACACAGCGGGAGAACTGACTCGGGTGTTTTGTGCATTATCATAAATGTTGCGGTTTAGCAAGAGTCACTACCGACTTTTCTTTTATCCAAAAGGAAAGGCTGAAAAGAACAAGAAAGACCTTTGAGATGTTTTCTTGAGTTCGGGGGGTAGATTATAAAAAGGGAAGGTATTAGCACCCTTTTTATCCATGGTTTTCCATGGGCTCTTAGTTACTTGCTAGATCACTTGCTTTTGTTTGAAAATATGCTTTGTGTGGTTTTTGAAAGTACTTTGAAAATGTCTTTGTGTGGTTTTTGAAAGTACTTTAAAAATGTCTTTGTAATGGTTCTCGTTTATATAAGAACGCATACAAAGTGTTGTTTCGAAAATAGTTCAAAGAGGTGTTTGTGGAATGTGTTTTTGAAAGAGATTTTGAAAAGGTGTCTTCTTTGTAATGGCTCTCGTTTCTATAAGAATGCATGCAAAGTGTTTGTCTTTTGAAAATGTTTCAAATGAGTGTGTTGGTGTATAAAATGTTTTTATTGTGAGCAAGCGATCAACTAGGAGCGAATCTACCTACTCAAAAAGTCTTAGATGTTCTTTTCCCTTTCCTTTAGATGTTGCTATCTCACCATTAATTTGGTAAGAAGCCCCATCGTTAGGTGTGAAGGGACGGGCGTCGGACATTTGTATATTCATTAAAAGCAACCTATGGGACATTTTAGCAATATCGTTTTAGGGACTAGATCGTTTATGGAAGGCAACATTGAGGGTCATCAAGGGACTACAATCTTTTATTGAGGGTCTTTGCTAAAACGCCCATGTTCGAGGGACATAATTATTTTCTGATAGGCAATAAAATGGGATTACCCCAAGGGTGCTAGTGTGCAAGTGTGTTGGATTTTCATGCATTTAGTCTTGATTTAGGGTTATCTATTTGTTGATTTCATATGTTTCCATACACACCCTAATTACTAGCATTTACATTTGGAAGCGATAAATTGCAGGAATGTAAAGTCCTACGCTATTACATCATGTAGGGATGGGGGTACAAATTTACCAATGGGGGGTTGCATGAATTTAAATCCTAATTAACTATTACAACCATATTGAAATGTACAATGCAAGAAAAAAAAGGACTTGTTTAGAAAATGATTTTTTGTCTTAAGAAATAAATTAATTAATAAAAAGTAAATATTTTTATGTCTTTTTTATATTAATAAAAAGTGTATTAATATTGAAAATGATAAAAAAGGGAAATAATGAGAGATAGAATTAGCATGTTGCTGAAAGCAAAACAGATGGGATCAGAAGTTCTAATGCCAGGCGCGCTGTGGTTCAGAAAGAAGCGTCATAAGTTCTGGATTGATACACTCTGAGGTCCTACAAGAAACGTTAGAGGGAAAACACAGAAGTTCTGGGTTTCTATGTGCAGAACTTCTGAGTGCTAGAACAGTGAGAAAGTCTTAGAAGTTCTGTGTATTAAAATAGTGAAGAGAACTTAGAAGTTCCGTATGTGCTAAGACAGTGAGTGAACATCAGAAGTTCAGCGTGTGTTAACAGCGAGTGATCATCAGAAGTTCAGTGTGTTTAAACAGTGAGAAAATCATAGTAGTTTTGTGTGTGTTAACAGTGAGTGAACATCAGAAGTTCAGTGTGTTTAAACAGTGAGAAAATCATAGTAGTTCTGTGTGTTAAAACAGTGAGGAGAAATCAGAAGTTTTGTGTTGTGCTAAAACCGTGAGTGAAAATCAAAAGTTCTGTGCTACATTTTAACTCTTTCCTTATATTAATCAGCATATCAGCAATTTATTCAGTTCTTAACAAACAACAAATCAGAAGGATAAAAGCACAACAATTTATTGAAGTTCTAATCCTGATTCTGAGCCTAATCTTATTCAAGAAGTTCTGATCCATAGTTTCTTCTACTTATGCAATGATATGGCCAACATTAATACTATGATGTTTACATATTTAAGGATGTTCTAAATGAAAATATGCAAAGTCAGAAAGACTTACCTTGAATCTGAAGCGTGTGCTTGGAACTTGAGTTGCTGCCTTCAGATATTCTGGAGTCAGTGAGAGCAACGGAACAATGCTTATGTTCTTTAATTCAAAGAGAAGAACAAAGGTTTTGTATAGGATTTGCGAAGGTTTTTACTGTTTCCTTTTCTCTCTTTGATAATTCTCTCCCTCTCTCTCCAAGCCAGCCCTTTGCAAGTGTGATGGAGCAACTTATTTATAGGTGAGTTTGTTATGGTTTTGGGGGGAAAAACAAATGGGACTTCCACCTTTTTGGCATACTGTTCCCTTTATTTTTAAACCCCATTTTTGTATGCTAGTTTGGTGCAAATATGGGATTTAGGAAAATGCAGGCGTGGACTGGATTAGCTGTTGGTTATAGGACTGTGTTGTAGCAGTGCAACAGGTTGTTTAAACGAGGTCTTGGGATTTGGTGATGTTCTGATCGTAGAAGGCCAGAATGATACTCGAAGAGTGATGTTCTGACCTAAGCGTTTAACATAGCCTTCATATGCTAGGGTGTTGCCTTGTTCTTGAAGAAAGTATGATGGTTATCATCTTTTAGCCGTGCTTAAGCTGGATTTGTAAGCATGAATTAAGGAAAAGTACCCTTAGAGGCAAAAGCAAAGCATGGGCCCAACATAAACTTGTAGAAAAGTTTGCTTTTCAAGGACAGCAATGGTACTTCTATCTCACACGTGGGGAAATCCTTTGGATAAAAACTCAAAAGTGGTTGTGAGCATTAAATGATGATGAGATTTATCAAACCAGAAATCCTGTGCTATGAGATTGTGCATCATATCTTAGATTTGGGCCAGAAGTTCAGTATCAACGCAATTTAGAATAAACATCCAACTTTTGATCCTTTAATCTTTTCGCTCCAGCATGTTCTGAGCGAGTTTTCAGACTTTCCCAAAAGCTTATAACACACTTTATAAATCCTCTTTGAATTGCTCTTGCAAATTCTGACTAGAACTACATGAAAACTGGCCCAGAAGTTCTAACTAAATCCTGTTTTTGAAAGGTCCAGAATTTGCTGAAAGCTCCAGTTTCATGGACGTGTCTTCAAGGATTTGTAGCTTGAAATCCCAGCATTTCTAGGAGAAGTTTTATTCTGCAATGTTTGAGATCTCATTGAGATCCATAACTCTTGTGTTAGAAGTTCTTCCATAATCAGCTTGCATCATGGTGATAATCTGGTCAGAAGTTCTGAATTTATCATATTTCTTAAACACTTAGAAAAATTCTAAGTATTTAGAATTTTGACTTTTCCAAAGTAATTTTGACTTTTGAATTTCTTGATGAAACAAACTTCATATTTCAACATGTCTTGATGAAATATGACTCTTGAAACTTGACTTTGGTCCAAAAGTCAAAGTTTGACTTTCTAGTATACAAAATGACCATTTTGCCCTTGTGAATGACTTTCTTGGAAAATTTGTAATTCAAGGCTTGGAATTGGATGGAAGCAAACCTGAGGGTCCAGGGTGATCCTTTGAGAAATGAGAGAGAAAATTTTAGGGTACAACAACATGTATACATATTAAACATGTAATCATCAACTTCATTCATCATAATAGCATCAATTACATCATATTACAACATAACATTATCATAGCAACACCAATTCATCATTTACACCTACAATATAATAAGTCAATAATTGAATCATCCAATTCATAAAAACATAGTGTAATACGGTCAGAGAACTGACTTGGGTGTTTTACATTTTATCGCAAATGTTGTAGATAGCAAGAGTCGCCACCGACTTTTCTTTTATCCAATAAAGGAAAGGGTGAAAAGAACAAGAAAGACCTTTTGAGATATTTTATTGAGTTCGGGGGGTAGGTTATGAAAAGGGAAGGTGTTAGCACCATTTTCATCCGTAGTTATCTACGGGATCTTAATTGCTTGATCACTTTGAAATGCTTTGTGTTTGTGTAAGTTTAAAAATATTTAGAAAACGCATAAGTTCAGAAAACTTTGTAATGATTCTCGTATCATTGAGAATTCATACAAAGTGGTGGTTTGGAAAATATTTGTTGAAAGGGATTGTTTGGAAAGATGTTTTGAAAATGCCAACGTAAGACTATATATTTTATAATGATTCTCATTTTGTTGAGAATGTATACAAAATGTTTGTTTTGAAAAGTGTTTTAAAAGTATGAGGTGTAAATGGTTTGTTTGTGAGCAAGCAATTATGACAAATCTACCTACTCAGAAAGTCTTTGTTTTTTTCCTCCTCCTTTAGATAGTGCTTGCCTATCATTAGTTAGTAGGAAGCCATATCATTGGATGTGAGGGACAGGCGTGGGTCATTGTACAATCATATAAGGCATCTTGTAAGATGTTTTAGCAACTTGTCGTAAGGGACTAAGATCGCTTATTGAAGGCAACATTAAAGGGTCATCGAGGGACTACGATCTTTTAATCGAGGGTCTTTGCTAAAACATCACACGTTCGAGATACATGAATGTTTAAATCCGAGGCAACAAGTGTGGGTTACCCTAGAGGTGCATGTGTGCAAAGTGTTTTGTTTTCAAGTATTTTGTCTTGAATTTGGGTTTTTGCTATGGTTGATTTTGATCTTGTCATGTAGACCCTAATTACTAACAATAATAAGGAAAGCGATAAATTGCTGAATTTAAATATCCTACGCTATTACAAAACTTTGGGAATGGGGGTACAATTTGTGAATAGGGGGAATAAAGCAATAAAGCCTAGTTATCTATTACAGACCATTGGACCTGAATAATGATAAAATGCACAACATATAGAGATGAAGAAAGAAATAGTTTTTTTAGGGTTTTTGATAGAAAAAGGTTTTAGTAATTAACCTAATTAACTAATTGATTTTAATTACAAGAAAAGTTAATTAATTATTTAATAAAAAAAACCTAAAATCTAAATTAATTAAAATAAAACCTAAATCTAATTTAATTTGTTTAGAAAATAATTTTGAATGTTAGTGTTAATTTATAAAATGTTTTATAATGTAAAAGAAATAATAAATTTAATTTAACAAAAATGAAAAAAATGTTTAAATTAAATTATTTAAGAAAAATATATGTTTTAGTATTTTTGGTTTTAATAAAATAAATAGATAAATAAAAAAAATAATGAAGGTATAAAAAGAAATAGAGATAAACGGGCTGGGGTATTGAGAAGTAATTGGGAGGTTAAATATAGCAAAAATGGCCCAAATCACTTTTTTTTAAATCCGAAATATAATAAAAAGAAATGGGCTTGCTGTTTTTAGTAAAGGGGATGTATGGGGATAGCAAAAATAAAAAAGAAGGAGGCCCAAGACTGAAGGGCCCAGTGCATGTTTTGATCTCATGCTTCGAGCTTATTGTGATGTACCATGGATCTACTCATGTGATACGTTGGATTCAGTCATGCAATGATCAGATGGTGATGAGATGAGGGCACTTGATACACACACATGGCTTGTATGCATGGAATCTGAAATAAGAAAATGTGAAACAACATAAGGGTACTACTAGGGCTCGAACTCAGGTCCATATAGATCAATGCCTTATGCGCGCTTCTTCTGCCACTAGGGCGGCTGTTTCATCCGTGTATAAAACAACTTGCAATAAATTTAAAATAAACTTGTTTCTGAATTTGAAAATGCCTTCATCTTCAACCTTGCGCGCGCCAGAACAAAGACACCATTTTTGATTTTTGGAACTTCCTCATTTCTCAACCAAATCAGAAAATGTGAACATGAAAGTTGTTTAAAACACGAATCCAACCATATAAATAACTAGAGCTAATTCTCAAAGATAAATAAGAATTTCTATTGGTACCAAATAAAACCTAATTTTTTCAGAAAGGTCAACTTTAAAATTCACATCACTCAGGAAACATAAATGAAAACTAAAGGCATGGTTAGCTTCAGGGCAATGATGTCTACATTTTTCATTTACAAAGTAATCATTAATGATGCTAATAGAGAGAGTTCAAAGTTGAGAAAACTTACCTTAAAACTGGAAATTGTGTATGGCGTTTGAGCACCCCTGGAAGTGTGGTGATGATCTGGATAGCTTCACTGGACTCCTAGGAAGCTAATGCAACTCTTACTTTATGCTGAGAGTGGCTGAATCTTCTTGGAAAAGTCAAGTTGCAGAGCCGAGTTTTTGAGTTTTGAGGATGATGAAGATGGAGTTACAGTTGTGAAACCGGGGGTGGGATGAGTTCTAAATTAAGTGTGGAAGCTTTGTGATTTATTAGAAATGAAAACTCACGATGGAATTATGAGTTTGGAGTTTATGGTCAAAATATGCGACAATGGAGGTTTGAAATGCAAAATATGACTTCAGAGTATTTGAGGGTGTTTCAAGGCTTGTAAACTCGTGTCTTAGGTTGCAAATGATTTGTCTATTTATAGAGAAAAGGTTTGAGGGTAGGAGAACATCAGATTTAAGAGATCACGTGTTATGGTTTTGAAACTTGTTTTTGAAGCAAACTTGAAATGCATAGTTTCAATGTGAAGTACAAGGGCTTGTAGGGTGGTTAACAGGATCTAGACAAGTTTCTTCTGGCTTTGAGATTATGTGTGTTCAGAAGGAACAAGTGCAAAGTTCAAGGAGTTGATATTGTGATTAAAGTTGGCTTTTCCAAAATGGCAATGTTACCTTTATGCCAAAAATGGATTAATCACTTGGACAATGGCTCAAATGCTTGGACAATGGCTCAATAAGTTGTGTAAACATTTAACTATTGAGTGATTTGCAAGTGTTCTTCATGAAAATGACCTATAATTCAAGAATGGATGCCCAACTTATTCTCTTCTAAACTTCTAGCTCAAGTATGATCTCTTCAAGTTCTTGAACATTTTGGAAAGCTTGAAACATTGTCTACAACCTTCATGTTGACCATTTTTGCTAAATCAAATTGGAGCTAGGTGAAAATTTTCCAAGAAGTTGGGACAAAAAATCTGCCTAACTTGACGAAAATTTCACTAAGTGTTTTAGTAAAAATGTCATGACTTCATGAGCCTATATCTTTAAATCCAAGCATTTTTTTGTACATCAACCCTAAGGGACAAAGTTGTAGAATTCATCAAAATCTATAACTTTCATGTTGAAAGTTTTCCTCGAATCATCTTGCATCTTGGTGAAAAATTATCATGAAGTAGGGAAATTATCAAGGTTAAAAACACTTAGAATTTTTCTAAGTATTGGAAATTTTGACTTTCGTGGACTCTCTTGACTTTCTTGATTCTTGTTGACCAAGTTTGATATTTTTGAGTGTATTGACGAATCTTGATCTTTGAAATATAATATTGACCAAAAAGTTAAAGTTTGACTTTTTGTGTATCAGTTGATCAAATTTCAACTATCAATTCATTGATAATGAGAAATAATTAGAGCCATGCAATTAGGTCAAGATATTGTGTTTGAATCCTTAAGATCATGCTTCAAGCCCTTAGGTCATGTACTAGGTCAAAAGTCAATGATCAGTCATTCTCAGTCAAAATCCTAATTTTGACAATTTTGCCCCTTTGATGATTTTAATGCTTTTCTTGAGGAATTATGATCAACCGTTGGTCAATTGATAAATATCACTTCAAAATGTTGATGTTAGCCAAAAATCATGAAGTTTGACTGTATGTTGACTACAATTGACTTTTTACCCAATACAGTTGATTTTTAGTCATCTGAGCAATTGACTGAGCAAATTTGTGGTGCAAAACTTGAAACTTGGCATGAGCATTCTTGGAGATCTATAATGAACCATGAAATCCATTTGAGTATCATTTAATGATCAATGATATTTAAGTGATATGCGTTGACCAAAGGTGTTGTAGATCCATTAGAGGATTGGTAGAATCAAAGCCTCCACACAATGAATCTCAAGGTTATTGGATCAAAGAGATCAAATTAACATACTTGGGCTTACAAACATAAGTTTGGGCCACAAATGATCATTTATTCGAATCGGGACAAAATTTAGCGCTATGTTAAGCAATCGTAAGTGAACTTATATAGAATTCGCACCTATTTTGAGACCGATCAATAGCAATCTATGCACCATTTATTTTGAGACATGATATAGAGATCATGCTCCAATAACACTTAGTGCAATAAGAAAGGGATGAGATGAAGAGGGGTGGGAGAGAATATATAAACCACTTTTAAATTAAATTTAATCAAACTATCATTAAAATTATTCATCCATTTTTGTGGAGTTAGACTCAACACCATGGATCCAATGATGTTAATAAAGTTCATGAACAAACATTTAACCCAAAATCAGCTAGAAAATAGTCACAAAATAATATTACATTTAATATATACAAAGAATGTTTTAAAAAATGTTTTAAAATAGAAATAAAAGAGAAAAATATCAACCATGTTCAAATTGATCAAGAAATAAAAATTAAGACCATAAAAAAAATCAGAAAAGGACTCAAATGATCTTATAAATTTTTTGGTAATTTTTTAAAGTCAGAAGCTATTTTTAAAATTAAAAGAAATGAGTAAAATAAACCAAAATGATAAAAAAAATACCAAAGTCAGAAATAAAAAATAAGCGAGGTCACCAATATTTGTCACAATACCATTGGATCATTCCATAATTTTTTCATAATTTAAAAATGCATAAAAGTATTTTTAAATATTTAAAACAATTCAAATAAAGTGGACATTTATAAAAAATACCAAAACACAAAATTAAATTGTGAAAAAATAAAAATCAGAAAGAGAATAATCAAAAATATTTTTCTTAATTTTTTCAGAATTTTTGGACTAAAAATGAATTTTCTATGATTTTTTGAAGTTTAAAACAATTAAATATAAAAATAAGAAAAGAAAAGAAAAGTCAAAAATATGTGGACCATTGGATGAGAGTCAAAACGCGTTAGTAATCAGATCCAAGGGATCTATCGCGTTGTGTATATCATGGTCATTAGTGAATAAAGCACTGAATCAAATGTAAATCAGAAATTCAAAAAATCCAAATGGCGTTGTTTCATTGGTTGAAGGATGACACGTTGGTCACCTTCAACCTCCAGCCAGTCCCAAAACCAGGTTGCTCAATCTGTAAAATTAGAGCACGAGACCTATGTCATTCGTTTCGTCTCTTCAAGACGAAGACAACCATACCCTCGCGATAAATTTATATAAACTGTAGCTCAAGGAATTTGAAAGGAAGGTTTTGAAAAGAGATTTGAAATTTCATGGTCAAAACGTATTTCCAGTAAAAAAACAAGTGTTGCGACTAGAACCAGGGAAATGAGAGCAGCACAATGATATCAAAGTTTTGAAGAATTGATAGAGGAATCTACCTATTGAAGTTGAGTTGCAGAGCTCTGAAACTGGACTTCTATGGAGCAATATAGGGCACGGTTCTTGAATGTAATTATATGGTTAGCTTTAGGGAAAATCAAGGAAGGTGAATTAATGGAAAAATTGGATTGAAAAACGCTTGAGAATGGATTTCGAAGTTGCTGAATTTTGAGTTATGGAACAAGTTTGGCAGGGTGATTCTGGCTATACAAGCTTGAGGAAATGAATGGGGGATGACCCTCTATTTATAGGGAATCAAATGGAATGTCCAAGCATGTGAAATGATGAAGTTTAGAGGGAAATTGTATGAAGTTTCTAAACAAGAAAAGTTTGACTTCTAATTTGATCAAAACTCATCCAAAACGCGCATTTTGTTGTGCTAAACAATTCTAGAACTTCATTAAACATGTTTAGAGGCATAAACACATGGAAAACTTGTGATTAGAAGCCAAAACAAAGATTTCAAAATCTGACTTGAGATGAAACTTCAGTTCCAAGTTACCAACTTCAAAATCATGGCATTCTCAGCTCAAGGGGTCTTAGGGCATGATTCTTGATGCTTTAGAAAGATGAGGCTACAAGCTTTGAAATGGAAAAAGAATGGGATCAAATGGATGCTTGAGTTGAAAGTTGCATTGAGTCAAAGTTAGAGAAAAAGGGTTGACTTTCCATATTTAGAAATATTTCAAATTTTTCTTCAAAAGTGACCTATAATGTTTTGCATCCAAACATGGCCTTCCTCTTAGAATTTGCTCTTGACCAAAAAATATGGCATAAAATAGATCTCTTGAATGACATTTTGGGACTTGAACCATTCAAAATATCCAAAAATTGAGAGAGTTATGAATTGTTGAAGTTGACAAAAAATCATGAAATGACCTATAATCTTTTGTATCCTTAAGGAAACTTCCATCCATTTTCTCACTTTGCACATAAAATAAGGAATAAAGTTCACATCCTCAAGATCATTATGGAAAAATAATAGGCTCAAGGTGATAAAAATTGACCAAGTTATGATCATTTAAAGTCACACATGGAAAATTGGGGATTCATCTGGAGGACTTGTAATCTTTCTTCTTCATCAAGTTTCTTCCACATGAAAACTCCTTGGAACTTTTGAAGTGGTTTGTTGATAACCCTTTGAAGAGAAGTATGTCTTTGGAATCACTCAAAAATACCAAAATATGAGCAAGATATACTCCTTTGAAGTTCAAAACCCTAGCTCCTAGATCAAAAAAACATGCCTTGAGGAACTTTGACAATTTTGAACACACTTCTTGTACCAACACAAATTATTTGTAAATATAAGTTGTTGAGGATGATAATGAGAACTCATAGCAAACACAACCACTTCCATATCTTGAGAATTGAGAGAAATTGCATTTGTGACCAATGGGAACAAAGCCTTGTCCAAGCATGATAACTTCTCCAATCAATCCCTTGTGCTTTTGAACCAAATTTGATAATCTTGAAATGTGGTGAACCAAAATAACCTTGCCATGCCATTTCCTCCAAAACAAATCCAATGGTGAGGTTTGAACTTCTCAAGCTTTATTGACTAGGGCATGGAAATAAACTTATGAACCCATGAAGCAACTTGCTGAATCTTATTGCCTTTACCTACATGAGTAACAAGCAAGACAAACCAAAATTTCATTTTATTAATTAAAAGAAGAAATTAAAACCAAAAAAAAATCATGATCACAAAAGAACACAAGTCAAGGTGCTTGGTGATTCCTCAAAGAGAAAAGCTAAATGTAGGGAGGGGAACCAAGAATCCTAATGTGATCTTATTGTGAATGAATCAACATGGTATGATGAAGGGATCTTAGGGGGAAAAATTGGGGTACAACAGCTGCCCTTATTTAAGTTTCTTCTATTCAGAGATACGAAGGTTAAAAATCTTCGTGTCGACGCGATCGAATATACTTAAATATAAAACAAACCCTATCTTTGGCCCTAAGATGCCATGAAATGCTTATGAATATGAGTGCACATGGACAACTCCAAAGGGACGAAAAACACCACTGAGGATGTAACAAAAAAAATAAAGAAACAAGAGAGTAACCCAACTAGGAAAATAAATCACTGGTGGATCGAAAAGACCTAAGTCAGAGAGGATGGTAAAATGGTCAAAGGATACACTAACTCCTACTGGAGGTAAAGCTACCAACGTTCACTGAAGGTAGAGAGAAAAGAAATAACAACACCGACGTTTACTGACGGTGAGCTACCAACATTCACTGAAGGTAGAAGGAAAATAAATAGAATAGCATCACCGTTCATTGACGATGAACTACCAGCGTTCACTGAAGGTAGCAAAAAGATAACAATCACCAACTTTCACTGAAGGTGACCTACCAACTTTCACTGAAGGTAGAGAGAAAATATATCATAGCATCGCCGTTCACTGACGATGAACTACCAACATTCACTAAAGGTAGCAAAAAGATAACAATCACCAACTTTCACTGAAGGTGACCTACCAGCTTTCACTAAAGGTAGAGAGAAAATATATCATAACATCGTCGTTCACTGATGATGAACTACCAACATTCACTGAAGGTAGCAAAAAGATAACAAACACCAACTTTCACTGAAGGTACAGAGAGAATATATCATAGCATTACTGTTCACTGACGATGAACTACCAACGTTCACTGAAGGTAGCAAAAAGATAATAAACACCAACTTTCATTGATGGTGATCTACCAACTTTCACTGAAGGTAGAGAGAGAATATATCATAGCATTGTCGTTCACTGATGATGAACTACCAACATTCACTGAGGGTGGCAAAAAGATAACAAGTTTCCCAAAAAATTTGGCATTTCTCCTAGAACGAGTCTCAACTTCTTATTTAACCGAGGCACTTTGCATGGAAAGGATAAAATATAAATTGTCTCAAATATAGAGACTATCACCTGCAAAGATTTCACAACGAATTGTCTCTGCAAATTTAAAAGTCTTGCCATCCGCTGGCGTAAACCGACGATGGACTACAAACTATCCACTCATAAGGGAGATAGCAAAAAAAATTACGTCGACTTTTATAGGGAAGCACAAGTTACTCAAATAAAGAGACCTTCCACTTGTTGTCATGGAGGATTGTAAAAAGAAATGACTTTATGAGGAGAACAGTATGGCTTCCTGGGGAATGAAATATGACTTCCTGGGGAATTGCCACGATATTCCTGCTGATGAGATAAAGTCTTCTTGTGAAAAATAAATGCACAAACCAAAACTCGAAGCTTTCAGAAATCCAAAGTAAATAATATTGTTGTGGAACCAAAGATTCAAACCAGAAATAAACTGGAATGAAACAGTCAACCAAAATACATCCTTTGAGAAATAAACTCAAGAGGGAAAACCAAATCCATCCAAACAAGGAGTTGTACAGAAAGGTTAAAGCAAAAATCTTCCACGAGTGATAACTCAGTGGGGAAATTGAAAGAATATACGCTTTCTGCTTAAGGCCAACACTCTATTGAAGAGAGGACAATGTAACTCTGCAAAACAGGGTGATATATCAACAAAAATATTAACAAATGTTAATGAGCAATGATTTGCCAATTTTATCTATGTATGATGTATGCATGAGTGTTATTGTGCGTATGCTGACAAAACAGATATACAACACTGGGAGTAACCAGGCAAAACCACCTCGGGCACAAACAACACTTGGCTAAATCACATCCAAGATGATCATTCCAAAAAAAGGTAAATGCCAGCTGAGGAAACATAACCTACTGCATGCTTTAGCTTTACTGAGGAGAAACAAAATCTGGAAGTAAATAAAACAAAGTGGCAGAATAATACAGATACAGGGATAGAACATCCTTCTCCAGGCTTCACCGGGGAAACAAATGTTTTCAAGAGTAACACTCTTACTGGGGATTGCAAAACCAATTTCAAGTAAAGTAGATGGACAACAAATCATCAAAACATTCACTGGGGAATTCTGGTCCACTTCATTGGGGAGGTTGATCACCACATCCTTAAAGGGAAAACCACAATACGTTCTTCACTAGAGAAACCGGTGAACCGCGTTCTTCAAGAGTGATTATTGTACCAACTTCTCTAAAAAAGAACTTCCATTAGACCGAACGAAAACTTCACTGGAGAAATCTTGGATTAAAACTTCACATCATGAAAACTCAGACAAGGAGGAGAAATGAATCCAAACATGACCGAGGATACCGGAGTCTCGAATCCAATACAGTGAATCATCCTGAGTAAACCTTCCCGAAGGGAACAAAAACTTCTTAAAACAACTGGAGTTTGTCCATTCCTGGGATCACCACTTTTGTTGTTGTTGTTTTTTTTTTGCATCACAAATTCTAAAGTAAAAGCAAATTGTAAATTCTTTTTGAAAAATCGATTTTGTAATTTAATATTTTTGCTTTGAAAGTTATTATCAATAATAAATGGAGTCTTTGCAAGCTAAATAAAATAATAAACACAAAGAGTTAGGTAACAGCTCAAACTTTATTAATAGAATGGTAGTCTGCGAACGGCGAGACTCCATAGATGATTACAAAGTTTGGAAAATGGTAATAATAATGGAAAAGATACATTGAGATACAATGACCATTATCCCCTCTAACAATTTTTGAAATCCTGAGCAGCAGCTTCTGTTGAAGTATGATGAGGATTCGAGAAGATTGTTGCTTCAATGATCAGATCTTGCATGATGCATTTACTTGCCAAGAAAGTCCCTAACTTTTGCCTAAGCTGCCCTTACAGGTTTTCAACTTAGAGAGAAATTTATTTTGTTTATGTCTCTAACTTTTTCCTAGACCGCCCTTTTGGGTTTTCGTCCTACCGAGACGCTCTTTTTTGCCTAAGCCGCCCTTTCGGGTTTTCAACTTAGCGAGCTGTTCTTTTTTACTTCTTTAGGCGAAGTATTTCTTGACTGCATCAGTATTCATGGGACGTGGGAACTCCTCGCCATCCATAGTTTCAAGAATTAATGCACCGCCAGAGAAGGCTTTCTTGACAACATATGGGCCTTTAAAGTTGGGAGTCCACTTTCCCCTAGAATCAGTGTTGAAAGACATGATCTTCCTGAGAACGAGGTCACCTTCTCTGAATTCACGAGGTTTGACCTTTTTATCGAAGGCTTTCTTCATTATTTTCTAATATAACTGTCCATGACACAAAGCTGTCATTCTCTTCTCCTCGATCAAATTCAATTGGTCAAAATGGTTTTGGACTCATTCAGCCTCAGTCAACTTGGTTTCCATTATCACACGCAAAGAGGGAATCTCAACCTCGACTGGGAGTACCGCTTCCATTCCATACACCAAGGAGAATGGGGTTGCTCCTGTTGAAGTACAGACAGATGTTCGATATCCATGCGAAGCAAAATGGAGCATTTCATGTGAATCCTTATAAGTAACGACCATTTTCTGGATAATCTTCTTGATATTCTTATTAGCAGCTTCAACAGCCCCATTCATCTTTGGCCTGTATGGAGATGAATTGTGATGGACAATCTTGAATTCTAAACATAGTTCTATCATCATTTTATTGTTCAAATTTGAGCCATTGTCGGTGATAATTCTGCTCGACACACCATACCGACATATAAGATTATTCTTGATGAAGCGCACAACCACCTTCTTAGTAACATTGGCATATGAAGCAACCTCCACCCACTTGGTGAAGTAATCAATTGCTACCAAGATAAAATAGTGTCCATTCGAAGCTTTGGGTTCTATCATCCCGATCATGTCAATACCCCACATAGAGAAATCCCATAGGGAAGATATCACATTGAGAAGTGTCAGAGGCACATGAACCTTGTCGGCATAAATCTGGAATTTATGACACTTCTTTGCAAATTTATAACAATCAGATTCCATTGTCAGCCAATAGTAACCTGCCCTTAGCATCCTTTTAGCCATTGAATGTCCATTGGCATGAGTGCCAAATGAACCTTCATGAACCTCATGCATCAACATGCCCGCTTCGTGTCTATCCACACATCTGAGCAATACCATGTCATAATTTCTTTTATACAACACATTTTCACCAAGGAAGAATCTGCCTTCCAATCTTCTCAATGTCTTTCTATCTTTATTCGATGCACCAATCAGGTATTCTTGAGTCTGAAGAAAATGCTTGATGTCATAATACTAAGGTTTTTCATCTGCTGCTTCTTCTGTTGTAAACACATGAGCGGGCCTATCCAGTCGTCGAACCATAATTCGAGGTATATCATTCCAAGTATTTACTTGATACATAGAATCCAGAGTTTCCAGAGCATCCGCCATTTGATTTTCCTCTCTTGGAATATGATGGAATTCAACTTTATTAAAGAAGGGTAATAACCTTCTAGCATAATCTTTGTAAGGGATCAAGCCGAGGTGACGAGTATCCCATTCTCCTTTAATCTAGTTTATTACCAAAGTTGAATCACCATACACATCTAGAATTTTAATTCTGAGATCAATAGCTTCTTCGAGACCCATGATGCAAGCCTCATATTCTGCCATATTATTAGTACAATCAAATGTCAACCTTGCAGTAAAAGGAATGTGCGACCCATGTGGAGTGACAATCACAACACCAATTCCTTTACCATAAGCATTCACAGCTCCATCAAATATCATACTCCAACGAGATCAGGGTCAGGACCTTCCTCAGGAAATGGTTCATCACAATCTTTCACTTTGAGGAACATCACATCCTCATCGGCGAATTCATACATAATAGACTGATGATCCTCCACTGGTTGGTGAGCAAGATAATTTTCTAACACACTGCTTTTAATAGCTTTTTGAGTGCGGTATTCGATATCATATTCAGATAGAAATATCTGCCAGCGGGAAATTCTCCCAGTAAGAGCAGGATTTTCAAAAATATACTTGATTGGATCCATTTTGGAGATCAACCAAGTAGTGTGATTCAACATATACTGCCGCAAACGCTTTTCCGCCCAGGCCAAAGCACAACATGTCTTTTCCAGCATGGAATACCGCGACTCACAATCAGTGAACTTTTTACTGAGATAATAAATGGAGAACTCTTTCTTCCCTGTTTCATCCTGTTGTCCCAGAATACAACCCATGGATTTATCTAACACTGTCAGATACATAATCAACTGTCTTCCTTCGACATGAGGGAGCAAGATAGGAGGTTCAAGAAGATATTCTTTAATACTTTCAAAATTCCCTTTGGCAGTCATCCGTCCACACACAACCTTGATCTTTCTTTAACAACTTAAAGATCATTTCACATGTTGCAGTCATGTGGGAAATGAATCTGGAAATACAATTTAAACGCCCGAGGAACCCTCTGACTTGTTTTTCTGTTCTTGGCGCTGGAATCTCTTGAATTGCTTTGACTTTATCAGGGTCAACTTCAATTCCTTTCTGGCTAACAACGAAACCCAACAATTTCCCTGATTGAACACCGAAGGTACATTTATTTGGATTCAAGCGGAGACGATACTTCCTCAAATGCTGAAACAACTTCAACAAATCTTCTACATTCCCTTCTTCAGTCTGAGATTTAGAAATTATATCATCAACATATACTTCGATTTCCTTGTGCATCAGATCATGGAATAGGGTTGTCATAGCCCTCTGGTACGCTGCACCAGAGTTCTTTAACCCAGAGGGCATCACTCTGTAACAGAATGTTCCCCAGGGTGTGATCAACGTTGTTTTTCCTTGTCCTCCTGAGCCATTCTTATTTGATTATACCTGGAAAATCCATCCATGAACGAGAATACTTTGAATTTTGTTGTGCTATCCACTAACATATCAATGTGTGGCAATGGAAAATCATCTTTTGGACTAGCTTTATTTGGATCTCTGTAATCTACGCACATGCGGACTTTTCCGTCTTTTTTCGGTACTGGGACAATATTGGAAATCCATTGAGGATACACTGACGTCACAAGAAAACCAGCATTAATCTGCTTTAGAACCTCCTCTTTGATCTTCATTGCCATATTTGGGTGAGTTCTTCTCAACTTCTGTTTGATTGGCGGACACTCTGGCTTCAACGGCAAACGGTGCTATACAATATTTGTATCTAGACCAGGCATATCTTGATAAGACCAAGCAAAAATATCCACATACTCTTTCAACAGCTCAATCAACCTACTCTTCACATCAGGATGCATAATTGCTCCAATCTTGACTTCCTTCAGATCTTCTTCATGAACCCAAATTGATCACTTCCAATGGCTCTTTATATGGATGAATGGTATTTTCCTCGTGCTCAAGCAACCGTGAGACCTCTACTAGAATATCATCATAATCTTCTTCTTCGGCCCCATACACAGGACATTCAAAGTTGGGAGAGGGTGCAGGGTCATTGTACTCAACGGGTTTTTTTAATTAATCTGCACATATGATTTATGATTGCTTTTACAAACTGACACATATAACAAGTGATCATGCAGATTGAATTTCAATTATTATTTATTTTGAAGGGTTTTTTCTAATTACCATTTTCCAAGAAAGAAAAAGCAGAAAATAAAGACACAATTTGGGAAACAAAGACAACTTTTATTATTGATTTTAAAAGTCATAGCAAACAGATAAGCCCTACAACATTAATACTTCCACCTTGGGAAGAGTGAAAGCTTTTCAAAAAGATTAACAAAACAAATTACTTTGAAACATGTATCCAAGAGGGAACATCAATGGTGATCCAGTTCTGAACCCTAACTTTGTGCGTCACATAATTCAGCATTTCCTACTCTGCTTTATCTTCCACAATGGCATTAATCCTAAAAACAGTTGGATGAAGATAACCTCTGCTGCGGAAGATGTCTTGATACTCGCTCACAGCAGACTTCGGCTTCATGATCTTACCTTTGTCATTCTTCAAAGAGAACCCCAAGCCGGCTCTATTCTTGTTCATTGGTGGATCCACAATCTGTCCCCATACATCGCTATGACCCTTTCGCACAACTTGTTGCGCATCCTTAAGCGAAACCATGGAATTCTCATTTCCTCTTATGTTGTCAATGGATAAGGCTTGGAAATGGGTTCCAACAACAACTTCATCTGACTCTTCTTCAGTCAAGCAAACCTCAATCAAATCAACTTCATGGTAATCATCCCTTTGACCTGTAACCTTGATAACTCCATTATCTAACAACAACTAAACACCCTTCTTCACGATTGAACATCCTCGGGAGTCCCGACAGCAAATTTGGAAAGATCCATACTGGTGTTCTACCTGACCAGCCATATGGCAGAAAGTAGCATGCAATTGCACAAGGTCCTCATTCATATACTCTACATCGAAAGTTCTGAATTCTCCAGGACATCTAGAAACCATATTCACCTCCTCTTCATACTCTGCCCTAGGCCTGATTATGCGGATGAGGCCCTCATCCATCATATCTTGTAAATCAGCCTTTATCTTATTGCAACCTTGTATGTATGTAATGCAAATAGCACAACCGGAATGGTCATGCGTGTAGTAGCTAAATTCACAGAGGTCTGCATGCATTTTCACCAAATCTCCTCTAACAAGATTAATATCAAAAATCTGGAAGTCGCCTGGACAACCGGCCACAATATTCACAACATTTACTCCTCCATGCTTGGGTAGAGGATTGTCTTTCACATTAGGTCCCACATCCTTGAAAGATAGAATACCAGACTTTACCAATTTCTGCACCTCACTCTTCAAAGGATAACAATTCTCAACATTATGCCATGGTGCTCCCTGATGAAAAGCACATGTTTGGTCTGCCTTATAATACCAAGGCAATGGTGATGGTACAGCGGGAGATGGTCGGGTATGAACTAGCTTCTTCTGAATCAGTGCCGGTAGTATCTCTGTATAGCTCATAGGAATAGGGTCATAACTCTCTCTTCTCTGATTATACCCTTGATTCCCCTACTGGGACGGTCACTGATAAGCAACGGTAGTTAGAGCTGCACCCACAATTGGAGTAACTGAGGTGACTTGCTGATGACGCTGATAATTCCTTCTAAGAGTATTAACCCTTCTCTCTTGCATAAGAGAATTTGCATTCCCTTCCTTTTTCTTGGTAAACCCATAAGATGGCTTCTTCACACCTCCAGAGCTTTCACTTCTCGTTAAATGGCCCTCTCTTACAGCCTCTTCTAAGAGGATACCCATTCCTACCATTTTAGTAAAGTCACTTGGCGCACTTGCTACCATCCTCTCATAGTAGAAATACCCTAGAGTTTTCAAGAAAATCTTAGTCATCTCCTTCTCTTCCATGGGAGGAATCACTTGGGCGGCTACCTCACGCCATCTATGTGTATATTCTTTGAATGATTCCCTGTCTTTCTGAACCATGGCCCTGAGTTGATCACGGTCAGGCGCCATGTCCACGTTGTACTTGTATTGTTTGATGAACGCTTCTCCCAAGTCATTGAAAGTATGGATGTTAACACTGTCCAAACTCATATACCACTTCAGCGCAGCACCGATCAAACTATCCTGAACAAAGTGAATCAGCAGACACCGATCATCAGTATGGGTAGACATTCTCCTTACATACATCACCATATGAGCACGATGGCAAGTGTTTCCCTTGTACTTCTCAAACTCCGGGACCTTAAACTTAGCAGGTATCTTAACATTCGGGACCAAGCATAACTCATTCACACTCTGCCCGAATAACTCTTTTCCCCTGAGGGCCTTCATCTCTCTTTGCATCTTGTCAAACTGCTCTTGAAAATCATCCATTATGTCATAAAGACCAAAGTCTTCACTCGATGGAGGGAAAGGATGACACACATCATCGTTAACAAACGAAACCATATTCACCGAAGGAAGCGCATCAGGAGCAGCATGCACCACAGGAGGTGCCGAAGTAACAATAGTCTGAACAATTGGAGTATCTTGAGGACTAATATTGGAACCTTCAGGTGCAAAATTCTCTGGCATTCCCCGTGGATAACCTTGAGGCATGCGGTTTTGAACAACAGCTAGAGTAATAGATACGGGAACAGTCGAAGCTTTAGTAGTTACCCTTGTTGGTTAAGGTTGGACACTCGGTGGCTGATTCTGAGCAGCCACCAGATATTCCATTAGAGCAGTAAGATTGGCCATGTCGGCCTTCAAAGCGGAAACCTCCTTGCACAGCTCGCGATTCTCTTGTTCTAAGTTGTCCATCTTCTTTATGAAATTAGCCCGAGTGTTGTAGTGCTGAGTTAGCTTGCTGAACAAAGTAAAGAAGCTTGGTAAGACGCCTGGATATGCATAACAAATGCAAGAAATATGTGCAATATGATGCATGATATGCAGTGCACATGATTTTATTTTATTATTTAATATTTCAAGGGATTTAAAATTTATGGACATGTTGCAAATATCAAAGTAATAACGCATTTGAAATACTGATAAATTTCATTATAACAATTCCAAAATGGATTACAAGTTTCAATGATCCCAAATACAAGATGAAAAATAAACTCTAAACTCCTGAGAAGTAAAGCTGATGGAGATCACCCTATACGCTGGCGCTTCCATGTGAGCCTGGAAATCTGAGCCTTCAACCTCTGGTTTTCTTCTGCATATCTGGTGGTAACCTTCTTCCAATCACCTGAATCTGGAAGTGAGTAATCAACATCTGATTGAGGCTTTGTAGAAAATAAATCCTCTTGCCTCTCCATAGTCTCTACCGCTCGAATCTCAAGGATCTCAATAAGGTCATCTTTCTCCTTCAAGTCTGCTCTATAGGAAATCTCTAAAGTTTGGCACTTGTTCTTCCAAGCATCCTTTTCCTGTTGCATCCTGACCAAACCAAGCTGCAGCTCTTCTAGATCATCTAATAAGGGAGGAGTGGTCTTCATAAATAAATCAGGCATAGGTGTTTCTCGAGAATATGACATCTTCAACTGAATAGCTCTCGTTTGGACCCACTGAAGATATGGCTCCAAAAAATAGCACCCCTAGGTCCCAGGTCTTTCCTACTCTTCTTATGAATGTGACGCCAGGCCTTTGTAATCTTCTCCCTAGCTTCCCTATGGTCTTCTCCCTCCTTCAGAAATAAACTACTCAAATGAATACTATTTGGTTTATCCCTCATTGGATAACCAAGCTGTCGTCGCGCAAGAACAGGGTTATAGTTAATTCCTCCCTTTGTACCAAGAAGAGGTATATTGGGGAAACTACCATAACTGTCAACAATCTCTATATCCTGGTAAGCTCGATGATACCAATCAATATCCGAGTGAGTAATTGCCATGATCTTAGGAGCCCAACAGGGTTCCTTCTTGACATCCCAAAAAGCATCAGACTGAGGCATATGAGAGATAAACCACCGGTACAACAGAGGCGTGCAACAGATAATCATCCCCCCATGATAAGAATTCCGAAGATGAATAGAGTAATAAGCATCACCCAATAAGGTAGGAATTGGGTTTCCAATCATGAAGATCCTGATAGCATTAATGTCAACAAACCTGTCCACATTAGGAAATAAGAACAACCCGTAAGCAAGTAGAGAAAAGATGGCCTCAAAAGCGAATGTACTCTTCATCCTGGCAAAGTAGCGAGCTTTCTCCAATAAGAACTGAGATGGTAATCCTCTAATCCCTCCTTTGGTAGTCATATGGGCTTCCACCTCAGACTTCCCCAGATGAATCAAAGCAGCAATCTCATGTGGTTTTGGCTCACCCTCCAAACCAGTAAAAGGAACACGATCGGTAACAGGCAAATCTAATAGATAAGAATACTCCTTTAGTGTAGGCTTCAACTAATAGTCGGAAAAAGTAAATAAATGATACATTGGATCATAGAACTGGACCAAGGTCGAGAGAATACCCTCCTTCATCTTCAGCTTCATGAGAGGAATGATGGATCCATACTTCTTCCGAAAGTCTGCAGAATACTCGATCTCGGGAATTAGACTTATCAACTCATCTATCTTGGGATCCTTGAAACTGTACTTCCCGATCTTTCTCTTTCCAGAATCCATGGTTAAAAAGTACCTGAGATATTCATAAATGGTCAATTTTTAAATCCCTTGAAATAAGATCTCTTCAAAAGATGTTTATGGATGCATGGATGCATGATGCAGCAATCACACACAAGTATGAGCTCGAAGGTACTACCTATAAGGTATTGGTCTAAATGTTATCACTTGCCGAACAAGGTTCTAAAGGTTCCCAGAGTCTACATCCTTCCTTCGGATATTACCAACTTCCCAATTAACTCGGTAATTAGTAATATTCTCAAGAAAAACTCGTTTGAGCGTAGTATCGCGTGAAAACTATTTCCGGATTACGCTGTCATAGCTTCCACACTACACCTAAAAGGCCAAGATAGGTTTGGTATTCTACGGTCCTCAGTTTCAGCGGGCTCCCAAGTCGAAAGCAGTACGTCTTCCTGATTACTCGGTGTTGTACCCCAAAATCTGCCCTCCCATATTCTTCAAGAATTGCAAAGAGCAAGCTTCAAAATCTCCCCAAGGGTTGCACAGTTCAAGGGCCTCCTAAACAGTCAAAATTAGGGTTTTGGTTCTGATCAAGAAAATGAAGTTTCCAAGGGTTCAATCAAGTCCCACATGCTTATAAATATGGTCAAACATCCTCATACCAAGTTTCAAGACTTTCAGCACAAAATTGCACAGTCAAAAACCCTAATTGCACTACAGTCAACTGTAGGGGCAAAATGGTCATTTGACAGTCAAAAGTTCAAATTTTTGGTCAACATCTCATTTTGAAGCCACAAACATCACTTGATCAATGCTTGATCATGATTCTCAAAGCTTGGCTCAAAAATCATCAAGATGCAAAAGTTTCCTTATTTGGACAATTGAAAAAGTCAACTATAAATTGACTAGGGCATAACTTTCACATGGATTATCAGAAAAATTCCATCCAAAGCTCATTTTGAAGAGAAAGACATTTCCAACAACTCCTCTTCACACTTCAAGTCCAATAAATGCTCTCACAAAAAGTTATCAATTTCAACATTATAGGTCATTTTCAAAAGTCAACAAAAAGGGACTTTAAGTCAAAGACCATAACTTGAGATTGGTAAATCAAAATGACATGGGACCAAAGGCATTGGTTAGAGGACTCAAAGACCTTTCCAAAATGTCCAAGAACATGAGCAAAACTTAAAAATTGAGCAAGTTATGCCTTGTGGAAGTTGGGAAATTTTTGGATATTTTGAAAAGTCAACATTGATTCAAATGACCTAAAATTGCTAATGGGCCTCTTTTTCTTCCACAATTCATTATCCAAGGCATGTGCACGACCATTTGGCCCAAAGGGAAGTTTTTCTTCATTATTTATTTATTTGTTTGGATTTTTATTATTAATAATTCATTTAAATTAATTAAAATACATGAAAAATGTTAAACCTAGTATTTCAAATCTTTTTGTGCATAAAACATCTCAATATTTCGTGCAAAATCAAATTAGGGAAGAATTGAAGTTGATTGGATATGATTGAGAGCTAAAAAGCATGAAAAAAGATTGAAAAAATTATGGTTTGCAAATCAAATCTTTTTCACATCAATGCATGGATTTTGATCAAGTTTCTTAACCTAAAATACTCACACATAAGTACAGAACGAAACCCTCATGCCCATGACCTGAAAGCTGCGCCATATCAAAAGAACAAAACTTGAACTTTTGCCTAAAAAACTCAAATCTGAGAACACACTTGGAGGTCGATTCAAGCCAAGAAATTCATCCCATTGCCTTCCTAGTATATCACTGAGTCTAACTGGATAGATTTCCATACGCATAGCACCTTGAAACGGTATACAGAGATCAAACTTGTTCATATTTTTTCTATAATCGTATTTCAAATTCCCAGCATTCTCATTGCATTTTGTTCATGGATTTGTACTAATGAGACTCTCCTGATGCTAACTATGTAATTTAATTGTATTTTTATCACCCATATGCGATTTCACCATTGTTGAATATTAGGGTTCTTCAGCTTTCGAATTAGGGGTTTTTGGATAAGGAAAAATTGGAACATAAGACCTAGGCCACTCAATTCAGCATACTCAGACGGTCTCAAAACGCACCTCGCGCTCAATTTATGAGCCTCCACGAGCTATTCACTATTTTTCAGAAAGGGGCATAAGGGAACGTTTACAAAACCGTGGCCTATGTTCTTTGTGTTTCAGAAAAAAAAATAAACAATGGGGAAGACGATGAAGTGGCAAGCGTGGGTTGGTCCGTTCAAAATTTCGCGCTAATTCTCCACTAACGCGTTGTTTTATTTTATAAATTTTGTTTGTTATTCAATGTACAGAAAACGTGAATAGCTCCACTGGCAGGCACAAGCATTGGTAATCCTCATGACCTGGGTTCGAGCCCCAGGTCCCCATCCCTTGCATATTATTTTTCATATAATGTTCACATACAATTTCAGCGCTAAGGTGTATCGTGCATCTCCCAAATCAAACCTGCCACGCGTATGCTAAGAGCAATCCCAGGGCTATAATTGGAGGAGCATCATAGACTTGAGTCAAAGAGGCTACACGCTATCATGGAAGTCAACGAGGCCAAAGGCCATTGGGCCTAAAATGCTGAGATTACACCTCCACTTTGGGGACAGAAACCCCCTAGGTTTGCTATCTCTTACATTTTTTTTTTCATTCTTTTTTTTATTTCAATTATGATTCTTTTTAGTTAATTCTTTGAATTTAATTATTTTCACAATAATATAAAAAAAAACAATAAAAAATCAGAAAAGATAAAAAAAATAATAAATATTTTTATTTTAGTATTTTTGTAAATAAATTGCATCAATTAATTTTAGTTGTTAAATTAGGTTTAATTGTAATATTTTCCTTAATAAAAATCTAAAATTGGTAGAATTAGGGTTTATAATCATTTTTATCCCTTTTTCTTTTCTTTCATAATAATTAAATATTTCCTATTATTTATTTTTATAATTAAATGGCATGTAAATAATTAGGTTAAATATTAGGTTAAAATTTAATTTTTTCTTAATAAACTAAAAACAACTAGAATTAGGGTTAGCATTTTATTTTAATTAATTCTTTTTCATTAAAATCATAAAATACAAAAATACCAAAAAAACATTTTCTTTTCCTTTTAATTTTATTAATTTAATAATCATTTAATTCAATTTTGCAAAAAAAAAGGTCCAACGCCCTCGTTTTTAATTCTTATTTAATTCGCGTGTTCATTTCTTTTCCGTATAATTTTTATGTACCTCTCCCAAGGCCATGTAACATTTTAATCTTTCGCACTTTACTTTTCTTTAATTCTTTACTTTTCTGTCAAATCGGGTTCTGGAAATTTTGGCGATGTGGACCCGCGCCTTTTGTAATAGCTTAGAATCTTTACCTTTTCTCGCACTTTTAACTGTTAATCAAGGCATGCAAGAATGAATGACAAATAAAAACAAACGCATAGATCACCCATAACCTGACAAGACAAAAATAAATGAATCTGACACACAAATCACACACCACCCCTAGGGTACGCCTCACTGTTGCCTTGCCTCGAAAGGTGATCGTCGAGTAGAGGATGTCTTAGTAAGTCCTCATGATCCGGGAACCTGGCATGAGGGTAGCTTCTAAGGTGTCTTCCCATTGCTCTGGTGATCACCATGTCCCGAACCTTCGAATTGACCCGAATACCTCCAACGGTGGTGCTACCTACCTCTCAATGGTGGGATGGCACTACTTTTAAAGGACATTTACACAGACGAATTCCTTAGGGTAGGTAGACAACTCTAGATACTTGCTCTAATTTCAAAACAAATCAAAAACAATTTTCACACCGACACCTTTTCAAAAAGCTTTCGAAAGCAATTTTTCAAACACTCTTGAGGACCGATACAAGAGTCGAACTGAAATTTTCAAAGAAACTTTTTAAAACCCACAGTTGAAAAGCAAACAAACCATTTTTGAAAACACAAATGAGCAAGTATCTAAGAGCCCATGGATAACCATGGATAGAAAGGGTGCTAACACCTTCCCTTTCTATAACCTACCTCCCGAACCGAGAGCAATCTCTTTAAGGAATTTTTCTGTGCTTTTGTCCTTTCCATTTGGAGAAAATAAAAGACGGTGGCGACTCTTGCTTCCGCGACATTTCGCGAACCAGCGTTAAACAGTCAGTTCCAGATCCACCGATCACAGAACTGGCAACTCTGCTGGGGATTCTTTATAAAGTGAGATATACCTTAGGGTAGTTCATAACTGTGTTTTCAATTGTATTGACTTGTCTGCTTTAACTTTGTGGGTTGCATGGGAGTTACATAGATCCTAACCCGGATCTGGGGATACCCTGTTTAGGTAGCATAAGCTGTGAGGGACCTGTCCGGCGTAGACCGACACGGGTGAAACAGTGGCTACGTTGGTGTGGCACCTTGGTCTGTACCGATATCCCTTGTGTCGCAACGAGGAGAATATGGGTCTTCTGAGGTGTCATTAAGCACCAACAACCTTAGAACCTTAAATGACACAACTTGGCCATTAGAACAGTAGCAGTATGCTACGCCCATTGAGGCTAAACTCTCGTGATGGTTCTGGCCGCAAGAAAAGATTGCGATGCTGGAGTTATGACCGGTTGAGGGTAGTCAATGATATTGGGATCCTCTAAGAACCCGGTTACTTTGATAGGATAGGTATGAACCAACAAACTGAAAGAGGGTAGTACCTAGACCTCATGCTGGCCTAAACTTTAGGGGCTTGCCTTGTGTGACTTGTGTGCCTTACCATGTTTGCCTTTGTATCTATTTGTGGTGTGCTTTATCATAACATCATAACATCATGAGCATTGCATGCATCCTGCATAAGGACTGACCATTTCAAAGACAAGAGGGTTTCACCTTTGCTCTGTTTTGTAGGACATTATGATGCCTGTGCGAAGGAATACTATCCGGTTCAACGTTGTTCGTTCACCTGAGTTGCTTGATGAGTTGGTTAGCAGAATTCCAAATACCACTTCCTTCATTCAGAGACATGGTTCTCTTCTCAGTTTAGTCACTGCAAAGCGGGATCAACAGTTGATGAGTGTTCTGACTCAGTTCTATGACCCTCTGTACCAGTGTTTCACCTTTCAAGACTTCCAGCTGGTCCCTACCCTGGAAGAGTTCTCTGATTTTCTTGGTATCCCTATCTTGGATCAGACTCCCTTTACTGGTTGGGAAAAGACCCTCAAGCTTGAGGATGTTGTTGCAGCTCTTCCTTTGACCCATCAAGAGGTAACAGACAACTGGGTAACTAGAAGCGGAGTTAAGGGTTTCTTGGCCAAGTTTCTGATTGGTAAAGCTAACAGTTTCTGGAATGACCTGGACTTTAGGGCATATGAAGACATCTTGGCTCTCTTAATCTATGGGTTAGTCTTGTTTCCTAATCCTGATAACTTCATTAATGTCACTGCCATAAGGATCTTTATGTCTCAGAATCCTGTGCCCACTCTCTTGGGTGACATCTTGCAACAACTTCATGCCCGTACTACCCGAAGACGAGGAACCCTATGGTGTTGTATCCCTTTGTTGGTGAGGTGGTTTATTTCGCACCTCCCTAAGTTCGTACTGAAGAACCAAGAAGGAAGAGGTTGGGCTCACAGGTTAATGTCTCTCACCGATAAAGACATCATTTGGACTTGCAGAGGTTTGGATGAGATATCTGTCATTGATCGATGCGGGGAATACCCTAATGTTCCTCTGATTGGTACCCAATGAGGGATCTCTTACAATCCATGTCTAGCGCTCCGTCAGTTTGGAAGAGCAAGAAGAGCAGGCCCCCATGAGATGTTGGTGCCTCACATCAGTTTTGAGTTTCAAGTGGATAGTGACGAGCTGCGTCGTAGGTTCATCAAGGCTTGGGACAAAGTTCATAAAGCTGACCCACAAGAGTTAGGGCCAAAGACTTCTTTACCTATGGAAGCCTACTACAAATGGGTTCGCATCCGTGCTCAGAAGTTAGGTATGCCGTATGAAGCCGTCAGACCTGTCATTCTTGAGTACCCTGACAAGGATGGTGTTCCTCCAACTGTCCTTCCTCCTCAGATACCTACTGATTATGAGACATTGAAGAGGTCTTGGTCGCAACTGCGAGAAGAGCGGGATTCTTACCGGAAAAAGTTCAACGAGCAGGAATTAAAGATCCAGAAGCTGACAAAGAAGTTGGAGAATGAGCGAACTCTGAATGCCTACATCCGTACTGAGAAGAGGAGACCATGGGATCAATAAGGAGCTCCGGATGTTCTTTTACAGTTTTATTTCCCTTTTCAGTATTTCCTTTCATGTAACGCCTAAGGGCAACCTGTTGAATAACTTCAGTTTCAAAGTTGAATCTAATGAAGTGTGTTCCTTTTTGTTTACAAAGTTGATTCCCGATTGTCTTTGAAAACATAAATCATACGCATTCCATTCATCATGTGCATAGCAGGTTTTCTTCTTTTCAGGTTGCTTACCGTTCTTCGCTGTTTATTTCAGCATCATGAATCCTGACTCATCCTCAACTGAGATGTCCATCAAGGCTCTTCAGGCGCAGAATGCGCAATTTCAGGAATTAATCATGGGCTTGGCTCAGGGCCAAGAAGAGCTGAAGGCTCTGCTCCTGAAGAAGGAAAAGAAGAAGAAGAGAAGGACTGTTCTGTTCAGCTCGGGCCGAAGGTTTGGCAATACTCTACAGAATGAAGAGGCTGGTTCTTCCATTGGCAAGAGTACTCCTCAAGCGGAAAAAGATCCTAGTCCGGTAGTCTCTGACAACGAGACTGATTTTGATGAAGAGCAATATCCTCCGGCAGAAGACCGTTACAAGCAGTTGGAGGACAGGCTGAATGCTATGGAGATCCAACAGGTACCTGGGCTGGATTTTGGAGACTTGGGTTTGTCTACTGGTGTGATCATTCCTCGGAAATTCAAAGCACCATCTTTCACTAAGTACGACGGGGCGTCTTGTCCCAAGCTACATCTCAGGTCCTATGTTCGGAAGATTCAACCGTACTCAGCGGATAAGAATTTGTGGATCCACTTCTTCCAGGAGAGTCTTTCAGGGACTCATCTCGAATGGTTCTATCAGCTGGATGGGACCAAGGTTCGTAACTGGGAGGAGTTGGCTACTGCTTTCTATAAGCAGTATCAGTATAATGCCGACCTTGCCCCTACACGTACCCAACTCCAGGGTATGTCGTTAGGTTCAAGTGAAGGTTTTAAAGAGTACGCTCAGAAGTGGAGGGATTTGGCTGGCAGGGTGCAGCCTCCGTTGACTGATCGGGAGTTGGTAGACATGTTCTTGGGGACCCTATCTGGGCCATTTTTCAACCATCTTATCGGGAATTCGTCTGCAGGGTTCACTGATCTGATTCTGACTGGGGAGAGAATTGAGGCTGGGTTGAAGTGTGGAAAGATTCCGAAGGGTGCATCGTCTAGTTCTGAGAAGAAACCCTTCAAGAAGGAGGCTAATGCTGTATATGGCTCTAGGAGACCAGAGAAATTTGAGCGCCGCCAATCTGTCAGTGCGGTAATGATTGCCAAGCCTGCTGCCGCTCCTCGGCCAACCAATCCTCAAAGGGCTGAAAGACCCCGGAGAGAGTTTACCCGTTTGAGTATGACCTTATCCCAAATCTTGCCACAGTTGCTATCCACCAATCTAGTGACTGTCAGAGAGGCCCCCAAAGGTGTAAACACTGCCTCTCCGAAATACAACCCAAATGCTCGTTGTGCTTACCATTCTGATAGCCCGGGGCACTCCACTAATGACTGTTGGGCCTTAAGGAGCAAGCTGCAGGACCTTATTGACGCCAAGGAGGTACAATTTGAGGCATCAGAGAAGCCTAATGTAGTGACAGCTCCCCTTCCTGCTCATGGAGTGAATGCTATTGGGGATGAAGAGGAAGCGGATGAAGCTGAGTTTGATAGCTGGATTTACCCGGCAACCGACAGTGGACCTAACAATTGGAGTGCAAAAGACAATCTACCTGTTTCTCTTGTTACTGAGTAATGAATTCCTATGTTTTTGTTATTTGTAATAAACAATAATAAACTCTATGGCCCGGTGTCTTACCCGAGGCACCGTGGTTTCATTTGTGAGGGCATATAAATTGTCATTTCATATATCATAAATGAAAATCTTGGACGTTTTCTCGCATTGCAAATCTTATGCTCCTTTTCTGTCTTTCCTTCCTTTACATATTTTTCAAAACAGTTGTATTTACACACACACTCACTCATACAGGTTTCAATCCACTCTGGATCTCACTGATAACGACTCTGCTACTGCCAATTATGACTTTGAAAATCTGATCAACTTAGCCGAAGACGAAGGCGAAGATGATTGTGAAGTGCATGGAGAGCTTGCAAGACTGTTGCTTCAGGAAGAGAGGGCAATTCAACCACATGAGGAGCCAGTGGAAGTAATAAACTTGGGTACTGAAGCAGACAGGAAAGAGGTAAAGATTGGTGCCAACCTAGAGCTCAGCGTGAAGCAACGGTTGACTAAAATGCTACATGATTATATGGAGATCTTTGCCTGGTCCTACGAAGACATGCCCGGGTTGGATACCGATATTGTGGTCCATCACTTGCCAACTAAGGAAGACTGCCCTCCGGTTAAGCAAAAGGTCCGCCGTATGCGTCCAGAGATGTCTGAGAAGATCAAGGCCGAGGTTATGAAACAGTTTGATGCTGGGTTCCTTGCAGTGACTTCTTACCCTCAGTGGGTTGCTAATGTGGTGCCGGTACCAAAGAAGGACGGTAAGGTCAGAATGTGTGTCGATTACAGGGATCTGAACAGGGCCAGCCCCAAGGATGACTTCCCCTTACCTCACATTGATGTCCTTGTTGACAATACAGCTCAGCACAAGGTATTCTCTTTCATGGATGGCTTTTCAGGTTACAATCAGATCAAGATGGCACCTGAAGACATGGAAAAGACTACATTTGTTACTCAGTGGGGCACCTTCTGCTACAAGGTCATGCCTTTTGGACTGAAGAACGCTGGGGCAACCTACCAGCGTGCCATGGTTGCTTTATTTCATGACATGATCCATCATGAGATAGAAGTGTATGTTGATGACATGATCGCAAGGTCCCAGACTGAGGAAGAGCACCTAGATCATCTGCAGAAATTGTTTGACCGTCTGAAATTATACAAACTGAGGTTGAACCCGAACAAGTGCACCTTCGGGGTAAGATCTGGAAAGTTGCTAGGCTTCGTTGTAAGTGATAAGGGTATTCAAGTGGATCCTGCCAAGGTGAAAGCTATTCAAGAGATGCCTGTTCCTAGGACAGAGAAAGAGGTCAGAGGCTTTCTAGGACGCCTGAATTACATTGCTCGCTTCATCTCACACCTGACTGCTACCTGTGAGCCAATCTTCAAGCTGCTGAAGAAAGATCAGGTAGTACGTTGGAATGAGGAATGTCAGGCTGCTTTTGACAGAATCAAAGAGTATCTCCAAGAACCACCCATCCTTATGCCACCGGTTGAAGGGAGACCTCTGATATTATACCTGACAGTGCTTGACAATTCAATGGGGTGTGTGCTGGGGCAGCATGACGAGTCTGGCCGAAAAGAGCACGCCATTTATTACCTTAGCAAAAAGTTTGCCGACTGTGAGACCCGATAATCACTGCTTGAGAAAACTTGCTGCGCTTTGGTATGGGCTGCTCGCCGGCTGAGACAGTATATGCTGACTCACACTACCTTGTTGATCTCAAAGATGGATCCTATAAAGTATATATTCGAAAAGCCTGCTCTGTCTGGGAGAATAGCAAGATGGCAGATGATCTTGACGGAATACGACATTCAGTACATGACCCAGAAAGCCATCAAGGGAAGCGTATTGGCAGACCACTTGGCACATCAGGCAGTCGATGATTATCAATCAATGAACTTTGAGTTTCCAGACGAAAGCATCATGATTGTGACTGATTGTGAAGTACCTGGACCGGATGAAGGACCTGAGGAAGGATCCCGATGGTCTATGCACTTTGACGGAGCCTCCAACGCTTTGGGAAACAGTATCGGTGCTATAATCATATCTCCTCAAGGCACTCGTACTCCACTCACTGCTCGGCTATGTTTCAACTGTACCAACAACATGGCGGAGTATGAGGCGTGCATCATGGGTCTCCAAGCTGCGATCGACCTAAGGATCAAGTTTCTGAGTGTCTTCGGAGATTCCGCTCTCGTGATCAATCAGATCAAAGGAGAGTGGGATACGAAACATCTGAATCTTATTCCTTACAGAGAATGTGTGTTGACCTTGATCCCCCACTTCACGAAGATAACCTTTGAACACTTTCCAAGAGAAGAGAATCAGCTGGCGGACGCGTTAGCTACAATGTCTTCTATGTTCAAAGTTAAATGGGATAATGAGGCTCCCCGGATCATCATCTGGAAACTGGACGAACCGGCATACTGTTGTGATCTCGAGACTGAGTTGGTGACTGAGAAGCCTTGGTACCATGAGGTGAAAAGATATCTGGAAGCTCAGGAATACCCTGAGGGTGCCTCTGTCAATGATAAAAAGTTTCTGAGGAGGTTCGCAGCAAAGTTCTTCCTTAGCAACGGCATCTTGTACAAGCGAAACCATGATTCAAACTTACTGCGTTGTGTGGATAAAACGGAAGCAGAAAGGATCATGGAAGAGCTACATGAAGGGACCTTTGGTACACATTCCAGTGGACACACTATGGCGAAGAAGATCCTTCGGGCAGGGTATTACTGGTCCACAATGGAAGCTGACTGCTACCAACATTCCAGGACATGCCATAAGTGCCAGATTTATGCAGACAAGGTGCATGTTCCTCCAGTTCCTCTGAATGTTCTGACTGCGCCTTGGCCGTTTGCAATGTGGGGCATAGACATGATCGGTGAAATTAAACCTACGGCGTCTAATGGGCATCGCTTCATCCTAGTGGCAATTGATTATTTTACAAAGTGGGTTGAAGCAGCTTCCTATGCTACGGTAACCAAGACTGTTGTGGCACGGTTCATTCGGCATAATCTGATCTGTCGGTACGGCGTCCCAGAAAGAATCATTACAGATAACGGTACCAATCTGAATAATAAAATAATCACTGAGCTCTGCGAGCAGTTCAAAATACAGCACCACAATTCTTCTCCTTACAGACCGAAGATGAATGGGGCTTGTTGTACCCCAAAATTTGCCCTCCCATATTTCTCAAAATATTCCAAGAAAAATTCACAAGTCCAACCCGGCGCGTCATATTCAGGTATTCTTTCGCCAAGATATCTCTGATAACATATTCTCAAATTCAGGTTCGGCTCAAGAGATAATTCTTTAAAGAAGGTATCCGAATGTGCGAGTTTTCTTGAAGAAATATGGTGAAAAAATGTGCTGAAAGTGCAGTTTTTACGCGCTAAAAAATTCATAACTTGAAGATCGTGACTCATTTTGAACCCGTTCCGGTGGCCAAAATTCCGTCTTGACATTATCTACGTTTTCATCTCTCACGGCTGGAAGCCAATTTCGATCAGAAGGTCTTCAAAAATGTGGATTTATCAAGTATTTTCGTGCAGAAAATTTGTGACAGAAGTTTATTTGCGTCATGTTCAAAAAATCATAACTTGGTCGATTTTCAACGTATCGAGCTGGTTCCGGTGCCAAAATTTCACAAATTGAGTTGACTACATTTTCACAGAAGGAATTGAGTTCAAACGGTATTCAAAAGGCCTTCGTTTTTTGCTCAGAGTGCGTGACGCGCTGAAAATCCTGAATGCTGAATATTATTTCATCTGAGCCGAAACTTCGAAAATTCATAACTCGGTCAATTTTTATCGGATTGGACTCATATTTTTACACAAGGTCACTGACTCATAGATCTACAACTTTGCTTCAAAAGTCGAGACCAAATTATGCACCGATCAATACCAGTTTTTTATTGAAGAACGTGTCAGAGCCGACACTGGAGCCCAAAATAAGTTTGTCTGAGCTGAAACTTCAAAAATTCATAACTAATTCACCGTTTATCCGATTGAGTCGATTTTCGGACAGGAGTTAGTTCTCGATGTCGGCTACATTTTGTTTTCACATTTCAACTTCAAAAAATGCACTTAAGTCCCTGCGATTTAGCCTGGAAAGTGACGAATTCAAGTGAATATTGGAGGCCCAATTGCACATTCAAAGCCCATTTTCTTTACCCTAATTTCCACTATATAATCACCTTCTTGTCACACAAACCAGGGGGGAGAAAAAAAGAAAAAAAGAGAGAGAAAAAGAGAAAAAACTTAGCCACAACACTGTTAGAATATCAAACTCTTTCAAGAACCCTAAAACCTTGAAATCCTTATTACAAATCCCTCTCTCACTACAAGCAAGCCATCACAGTTATAAACCAATACCTCACTACTTCTTCAGTAATGATAAGGCTGGCTTGATCTCCATGATCCTAATCTTCCAGTAAGGCATAAAAGCATTCAGGTCACTAATCTTCCAGTAAGGGTAAGATTGATTTGATCTCCATGATCAAAAGGGTATAATCATTCATACATGCCATATTGTGCCTAAACATTAATATGTTGGTTTTATTTGAATTTTTATGATTTTATTTAATGTGTTCATGAGGTTCAACACTGCAGATTTAGACAGGATTCCATGCAGGTTCATTAAGGAACGTTGAGGCCAAATGGCCAAAAGGCCAGAAGCCAAATGGCCAAAACAGAACATTTTACACATGACACCAATACATGGCGAGGCAGACATTAAGCCAGAGATTAAGGGAACGTTGAAGCCAGAACACAAATGGTCAAAAGCCAAAAGGCAAAAGCCAAAAGCCAAATGGCCAAAGTAGAACCACTTATGCATGATGAGGCCAGAACACAAATGGTCAAACCACTCCAATTCACCTCCAAAAAGGGCCAGACACCCCCCATGGTTTGCATCATTTTTATTTTTTATTTGATTTTCCTTTTTCATTCTTTTAATTGTTTTAATTGTTTTCTTTAAATTCATGAATTAATTTTTATAATATAAAACCAGAAAATCAAAAACTAAGAATATGTTAATTAATTTACTTATTAAATATTTTTGTAAATAAACTCTAAACAATTAATTAGATTAATTTAGGTTTCAAAACTTTAATATTTTTCTTAATAAATTAAATATGTAGAAATTAGGTTTTTTAACTTTTTCATCATTTTTTTTAATAAATAATTTTCTCATCATTATTATTATTATTATTAATTACTAATTTATTTTGTAAATAAACATGTACATAAATTCTTTAGTAAATTAAGTTAAACTTTAACATTTTTCTCAAATAATTAAAAATAACTTAGAATTAGGGTTTCTTTTAATTTTAATTTCAATTTTCTTATTTCATAAATACAAAAAAAACCTAAAAAACACTTCTTTTATTTCAATAAATAATTAATTAATTTTTAATTTCAATCTAACTTCAAAAGGGTCCAACGCCCTCGTTTCCAATCTTATTTCAATTCGCGCGTTTTATTTCGTTTCTTTTAAATATTTATGTAATTCTCCCAAAGCCATGTAACTCGGACATTTTATATTTCTCGCACTTTAGTTCTTTATTTATTTTCTGTTAAATCGGGTTCTGGAAATTTTGGCGATGTGGACCCGCGCCTTTGTAATAGTTTAGAACTTTTAATTTTCCGCATCTTTTTAACTGTTAAATAAATGGCATGAAAGAATGTATGGACAAAATAAAAACAAGCGCTAGAACACCAATAACATGACAAGATAAATGCAAATGAAAACGACACACAAATCACACACCACCCCTAGGGTACGCCTCACTGTTGCCTTGCCTCGAAAGGTGATCGTCGAGTAGAGGATGTCTTAGTAAGTCCTCATGATCCGGGAACCTGGCATGAGGGTAGCTTCTAAGGTGTCTTCCTATTGCTCTGGTGATCACCACGTCCCGAACCTCGAATTGACCCGAACACCTCCAACGGTGGTGCTACCTACCTCTCAATGGTGGGATGACACTACTTTAAAGGACATTTACACAGACGAATTCCTTAGGGTAGGTAGACGACTCGTGGATACTTGCTCTAATTCAAAACAAAACAAATCAAAAATACTTTTCACACCAACACATTTTCAAAAAGCTTTCGAAAGCATTTTTCAAACACTCTTGAGGACCGATACAAGAGTCGAACTGAAATTTTCAAAGAAACTTTTTAAAACCCACAGTTGAAAAGCAAACAAACCATTTTTGAAAACACAAGTGAACAAGTATCTAAGAGCCCATGGATAACCATGGATAGAAAGGGTGCTAACACCTTCCCTTTCTATAATCTACCTCCCGAACCGAGAGCAATCTCTTTAAGGAATTTTTCTGTGCTTTTGTCCTTTCCATTTGGAAAAAATAAAAGACGGTGGCGACTCTTGCTTACCGCGACATTTCGCGAACCAGCGTTAAACAGTCAGTTCCAGATCCACCGATCACAGAACTGGCGACTCTGCTGGGGAGTAAAACTTAAAGTGAGGTGTACCTTAGGGATAGCTTATAACTATGTTTTCAATTGCTTTCCTTGTGTGCTTTAAATTGTGGGTTGCTTGGGAGTTCTATAGATCCTACACCCGGATCTGGGGGATACCTTTCTTAGAAAGTAGCAACAAGGTTGTGAGGGAACTGTGCGGGGTATACCGACATGGTTGAAACAGTCTGCTACGTTGATGTGGCACTTTGGTGTGTACCGGTAACCCTTGAGTTCAGTCAAGGAGAGTACGGGGCCTCCGCGTGGTGTCATGAAGCATCAACAGACTTTAGGAACCTTAATTGAACTATCTTGGCCTCTTTAGGGTAGTGAGATAACTGACTTTGGTGCAGTCCGAGGTTGGTTGATACTCGATACTACGCTCAATTGAGGGTTGCGTTCCTGGAATATTTCGGTCGCCAGTTCAGTGGCTAAATCGAAACAATGAACAATGAAAGCAATCCCGTGATATTGGGAACCTTAGAACCCGGTTACTTCTAATAGGACAGGTTGAACCCACCAACTTCAAGAGGGTAATACCCAGACCTCATGCTGGCCTAAACTCTAAGGGTTTCTCTTGTGTGACTTGTGTGCCTTCGTACTTGCCTACTTGCATGCTTGTTAGCTGACACATGAACTACTTGCAGGTTTTGTTTATAGTCCTTAACGGGGACTCATAACAGGGTGTACTATCATGACAGGGTTTGCTAAATTTCTTGCAGGTCTTGTTTATAGTCCTTAATTGGGACTCATAACATGGTACTAGATCTCTTGCAGGTTTTGTTTATAGTCCTTAATTGGGACTCATGACAAAGTACACTGAATTTCTTGCAGGGTTTGTTTATAGTCCTTAATTGGGACTCATAACAGGGTTTACCTACATCACCCCATGCATAGCATGACATCATACCATTGCATACCATTGCATACATCCTAACCCATTTCAAGGATCTCAAGGGCTTGTGATGCAGGTCATGATGAATCAAACATCTAGCAAGGGGCAAAGAGGATTTATTTTCCCCTAGCCAAGGTTGTCAGGGGCTATGACCCACTGGATATGGCGAGCCTTTGACCTTGAAGAAGGACTCTCAACAACATGCAGTTCCTTCAATCAAGCTACCGGATCCAAATGCTAACAAACTTTCTTGTTTACCCCGCGAGGTCCTTGAAAACATTGCATGCATATCATATCCATCATTGCATTACAGGTACCCCTTTTGCAGGTCACTTACCTTTCTCGCTGTTTATTTCAGCAATGGCCTTCCAACCAGATAGCCAAGGTCTTCAGGCTCGAGAGACTCAGTTCAGGGAAATCTTCCTAGGTCTATCCAAGGGGCAAGAAGAGCTGAGGACCCTCCTCATGGGGAATCTGATCAGAAAAAGTCCCGAAGATGACAAGGACGAGCAGCTGAAACGTCTACAAGCTGAGGTAGACACACTGAAAACCCAGATGCTGGGGCAAAGGGCACTCATTCAAGGTTTAGCTCAGGAGCAAGGAGAGCTGAGAGCCATGATCAGTCAACTCCACCTAGGCAAAGCCAACATGAAGCTACCAGTCCAAGTCAAGGACCAAGTCTTTGATCAGCTACCAAGAGGACAACAGTCTGGTATGGTGAAGAATGGACCTCCCCAAGTTGTTACTACTTCACAAACCCAGCATCAACGGGGCAATCGGCGTAGGCGATATACACCTGGAAGACATTTCTCTGAGACTGGTATACCATCATCTCTAATGCTGAAACGCTTGTTAGAGGTCAATCTGATTACCTTAAAGGGTCCTCCCCAGAATCCCGACACCTCTGCTCCCACTTACAACCCTGATGAAAGATGCGCCTACCATTCTGACAGTCCTGGACATGACACCGACGACTGTTGGAGCTTGAAGAACAAGATCCAGGATTTGATCGACGGAAGGGTATTAGAGTTCATGCCGGGTGGCCAAATAAAAATCTTCTGCTAAGAATCTTCCACTTGAGATGACTAATTCAAACTAGAAAACTTTTGTTCATTCGAATGTTCAAGTTGCATTTTTCTTTGATTGTCTAAACATTTATTCATGTCAAACATTGTTATTTCATTAATGAATCGCTTATGTCTGTTTTGAATCAATATATTCGCATTCACTATATGCAAACTGTTTTCATATTTTTTCTGATGTCGACTCTCAATCAATAATTCTAAGCCTCTTGAGGGAGGATGACGAAAACGATACCACGATCTTTACAGTATGCTTTTGAACAGACCCCGCTGATGAGGTACAGGCATTGTTTCAATCCCTAAACACTGGAGTTATAAGGATGATAATCCCTCGTCAACCCATCAGAGCCAAAGAAGTAGGAGTTTTTATTTTCGAAAATCAAAACCCTTAATCATAACCTGGGGCAGGGTAGTCTCTCAGTTGATCCAAGTGCATAACGAATGGCACCAAAGAGATCTTTACGAAACGAACAAAGACAGTGATGGTTCAGAACAATCATAAGGAAAGGCAGTCATCATCAAAATTCATAAATGAAAAAGCCCAAAAAAGTCTAAACCTACAAAGGGGACTTATGAAACTGGGGCATCCCGCTGACTGTAATTCCAAAAAAGGAAACAGTTCAGGCAAAAAAAGAAAGGGATAGCAAGATCAAGAAAGAGGTCCTACAAACCCTCAGCAAAAAAAGAAATGACTGCCTATTCAAAATAAGTCATCAACATCTGAACCATTATTGGAATATCAAAGCAAGGACTCAAAACAAGGTCTAACGCACGATCAACTGAGTTTAGGTTTGAAGAACATCACGAAGAGCGGGTGGGTACAAATAATTTGAGCCTTTATCCTTTGTTTCTTAAACCGTGAACCAAGCCACGTTATAACCCTTAAAAGTCCTAGCTGAAGCATGGGTTAGTTCGAAAGCATACTGTTACGAAAGGTATCCTGACTCCCGAAGGCCTACGGTAAATACGGAGTTGACATCACGTTTTACAAACATTCATTTGTTTTATGAAAAAAAGAATGCATTTTCAAAATATTCAAGACAGACATAGGCTTTGCATTTTTAACATAACTTTGTTTGCATATGACTTTTTGTTTGAACAGCATAGAAGTTCGCACGACGAATGCCTAATGAACAGAAGTACCTCCAATCAAGAGGCAGACATGACCATGGTCCATTATCTGGGGCAATTAAGCCAAGGTTCGGAGAATATCTCAAAGACCAAATAGCCTGGGGCAAATCTCCGCCTGAGTCACTTGGGGCATTTCAACAACGAATCTTGTCTGATCAAACACCTTCTGGTGGCGTGGCAAAATACTTCCAACAGGGGCAACTCCCTACATTCCCTGAACATGGACATAGTCGAAAAATACTACGCATAATCAAAGACCCGCTAGGTTGACACACCTAGGCAAAAATAAGGGCTTCCCGGCGAACCAAAAGGGTTCGGGCAAAATGAAGGGATGAAATGAAAAAAACTGTACACCCGGCAAGTCGAAAACCTGAAAGGGCGGCTTGAGCAAAAATGGGTATCCCGGTGGACTGAAAACCCGAAAGGGCGGTCCAGGCAAAAGTTAGGGATTAAAGCGTACGACTATGTCTTGTCATCTGTCTACCAGAAGAAGGTTTGTCCATCAACAACTATCAGCACCCCACAAGTGCCTCCCCCATAGAAACAGGGGCAATAATGGGTGGTCTAAGCAATCTGATTGTTCTATCTTCTAAGGTACCAAGGTAGGTTCAGCTGAAGAACACGACCAGTACATCTTAATTCCCCAGAGAGTAAGCCAAACAGTACATTTCTCTCCAAGCAAAATTATCAAAAAGGAAGTTGGGTATCCTCCAGCAGATATCAACATTCCCCAGCAGCAATACAAGCATCCCTGGCAGTCTTGACCTAAAGATTGTTCCCCGGCGGCATACCAGCATTCAAAGGAATTCCTTCCCCGACATAGTTCAAAACTCCCCAGAAGAGTCCAATCCAGTTTCCCCAGGAAAGTTGGAATTCATATCTCCCCAAGCAGCAAGCTTATCCCCAGTAAATTCTGGAAGCTTATCCCCTCGCAAGGCACGAACGCGTCGTCCCGGCTTAATTTAAAGAGTTATTTCCGTAACAGGATATAACTGGGTTATCCTCAGCCAAAAGCCACGGAAAGAGCGTCCTCGGCAAAGTATCTTCCTACCCCCAGCGAAGTCTATCAACACTTCCAGCACAACAAGGATATCCCCAGCGGAATTCATCAAATCTCCCAGCATAACTCATCAACGGTATCCCCAGCGGAGTTATCTTCATCAACTCAGCAAAGCATCGCTATCCCCACAGAGTAGCACTCCCCAGCATGATCGCTAGAGTATCTTTTCTCCCGCAGAATTATTTCATTCCTCAACGGAGTTATCTCCTCCTACCGACATTCTTGCAACGAATCATCCACAGCGGAAGCAAAATCTCTTCCTCAAACATCAGCCCAGGATATGACTTCCCGGCACCCGTCAAGGATTTATTTTCCTAGACGAAAACATACATGAATCATCACATACATCATTATAGCATGCATGTACACATCATATCATATAAATCGTATCCATGTTTGCTTGATCCATATCATGCATCGCATATAACTGACCTCTACCTTTCAGGAAGGGTGCAGTTGAAATTCTCAAACATATTTCAAAGACTTCTCTAATCCAGTTAAATCGACTCCAAACAGATTTTTCTGATAAAGACTCAGTAGAAGTTCTCTTATGGTCCCCTCTCCAACGGCGAGTGAGGTGGTAATTCCTTCTTCAGATGTTTTCCTCTCCGGCATGAGCGTGAGGTGATATTCTCTTATGGTCCCCTCTCCAACGGCGTGTGAGGTGGTAATTCCTTCTTCAGATGTTTTCCTCTCCGGCATGAGCGTGAGGTGATATTCTCTTATGGTCCCCTCTCCAACGGCGTGTGAGGTGGTAATTCCTTCTTCAGATGTTTTCCTCTCCGGCATGAGCGTGAGGTGATATTCTCTTATGGTCCCCTCTCCAACGGCGTGTGAGGTGGTAATTCCTTCTTCAGATGTTTTCCTCTCCGGCATGAGCGTGAGGTGATATTCTCTTATGGTCCCCTCTCCAACGGCGTGTGAGGTGGTAATTCCTTCTTCAGATGTTTTCCTCTCCGGCATGAGCGTGAGGTGATATTCTCTTATGGTCCCCTCTCCAACGGCGAGTGAGGTGGTAATTCCTTCTTCAGATGTTTTCCTCTCCGGCATGAGCGTGAGGTGATATTCTCTTATGGTCCCCTCTCCAACGGCGTGTGAGGTGGTAATTCCTTCTTCAGATGTTTTCCTCTCCGGCATGAGCGTGAGGTGATATTCTCTTATGGTCCCCTCTCCAACGGCGTGTGAGGTGGTAATTCCTTCTTCAGATGTTTTCCTCTCCGGCATGAGCGTGAGGTGATATTCTCTTATGGTCCCCTCTCCAACGGCGTGTGAGGTGGTAATTCCTTCTTCAGATGTTTTCCTCTCCGGCATGAGCGTGAGGTGATATTCTCTTATGGTCCCCTCTCCAACGGCGTGTGAGGTGGTAATTCCTTCTTCAGATGTTTTCCTCTCCGGCATGAGCGTGAGGTGATATTCTCTTATGGTCCCCTCTCCAACGGCGTGTGAGGTGGTAATTCCTTCTTCAGATGTTTTCCTCTCCGGCATGAGCGTGAGGTGATATTCTCTTATGGTCCCCTCTCCAACGGCGTGTGAGGTGGTAATTCCTTCTTCAGATGTTTTCCTCTCCGGCATGAGCGTGAGGTGATATTCTCTTATGGTCCCCTCTCCAACGGCGAGTGAGGTGGTAATTCCTTCTTCAGATGTTTTCCTCTCCGGCATGAGCGTGAGGTGATATTCTCTTATGGTCCCCTCTCCAACGGCGTGTGAGGTGGTAATTCCTTCTTCAGATGTTTTCCTCTCTGGCATGAGCGTGAGGTGATATTCTCTTATGGTCCCCTCTCCAACGGCGTGTGAGGTGGTAATTCCTTCTTCAGATGTTCCCCTCTCCGACATGAGCGTGAGGTGATATTCTCTTATGGTCCCCTCTCCAACGGCGAGTGAGGTGGTAATTCCCTTTCAAGATGTTTCCCTCTCCAACGGCGAGTGAGGTGATATTTCCTTCCAGATTATAATTTCCTATAGTTCCCTCTCCAACGGTGAGTGAGGTGACTCCCTTTAAGATTATAATGTCCTTCGGTTCTCTTCCTGACACTACGAAGATGGTAATTCTCACCAAGATTTTCTCAACGAGCGTTGTTGAGGTCGAAATCATTCAGGATTCTCTTACCATTCACGCTAAGGCAGTAACCATCCCGGGTTCATTCATCAGCGTTTGAAGCTCCAGATTCAGCTCCTGTAACCAGTCAGGACATATCTATACCAAGCATCTAAAATCAGCTCCTGCGACGTGTCAGGTACTCATTTTTCTGTTTTGCAGGTATGCAGGTTCTCGCTAAGGAATCTCTTACGCAATCAACATCCAGATGGCATCTATAAGCCCATCATCCTACTCAAGCAATCTCCAAATGGCATCTATAAGCCCATTCCCCCATCACACTGCTAACATGTGAGCGCAAATTTCTGGGCACTCTAGTGTTTAATCATCTTCCACCTTCGGATTACGAAAGACACGTCCGCCAATCTGCATCCTCAGGTCTAAGAAGATTGAACAGGGGCAACTGTTGTACCCCAAAATTTGCCCTCCCATATTTCTCAAAATATTCCAAGAAAAATTCACAAGTCCAACCCGGCGCGTCATATTCAGGTATTCTTTCGCCAAGATATCTCTGATAACATATTCTCAAATTCAGGTTCGGCTCAAGAGATAATTCTTTAAAGAAGGTATCCGAATGTGCGAGTTTTCTTGAAGAAATATGGTGAAAAAATGTGCTGAAAGTGCAGTTTTTACGCGCTAAAAAATTCATAACTTGAAGATCGTGACTCATTTTGAACCCGTTCCGGTGGCCAAAATTCCGTCTTGACATTATCTACGTTTTCATCTCTCACGGCTGGAAGCCAATTTCGATCAGAAGGTCTTCAAAAATGTGGATTTATCAAGTATTTTCGTGCAGAAAATTTGTGACAGAAGTTTATTTGCGTCATGTTCAAAAAATCATAACTTGGTCGATTTTCAACGTATCGAGCTGGTTCCGGTGCCAAAATTTCACAAATTGAGTTGACTACATTTTCACAGAAGGAATTGAGTTCAAACGGTATTCAAAAGGCCTTCGTTTTTTGCTCAGAGTGCGTGACGCGCTGAAAATCCTGAATGCTGAATATTATTTCATCTGAGCCGAAACTTCGAAAATTCATAACTCGGTCAATTTTTATCGGATTGGACTCATATTTTTACACAAGGTCACTGACTCATAGATCTACAACTTTGCTTCAAAAGTCGAGACCAAATTATGCACCGATCAATACCAGTTTTTTATTGAAGAACGTGTCAGAGCCGACACTGGAGCCCAAAATAAGTTTGTCTGAGCTGAAACTTCAAAAATTCATAACTAATTCACCGTTTATCCGATTGAGTCGATTTTCGGACAGGAGTTAGTTCTCGATGTCGGCTACATTTTGTTTTCACATTTCAACTTCAAAAAATGCACTTAAGTCCCTGCGATTTAGCCTGGAAAGTGACGAATTCAAGTGAATATTGGAGGCCCAATTGCACATTCAAAGCCCATTTTCTTTACCCTAATTTCCACTATATAATCACCTTCTTGTCACATAAACCAGGGGGGAGAAAAAAAGAAAAAAAGAGAGAGAAAAAGAGAAAAAACTTAGCCACAACACTGTTAGAATATCAAACTCTTTCAAGAACCCTAAAACCTTGAAATCCTTATTACAAATCCCTCTCTCACTACAAGCAAGCCATCACAGTTATAAACCAATACCTCACTACTTCTTCAGTAATGATAAGGCTGGCTTGATCTCCATGATCCTAATCTTCCAGTAAGGCATAAAAGCATTCAGGTCACTAATCTTCCAGTAAGGGTAAGATTGATTTGATCTCCATGATCAAAAGGGTATAATCATTCATACATGCCATATTGTGCCTAAACATTAATATGTTGGTTTTATTTGAATTTTTATGATTTTATTTAATGTGTTCATGAGGTTCAACACTGCAGATTTAGACAGGATTCCATGCAGGTTCATTAAGGAACGTTGAGGCCAAATGGCCAAAAGGCCAGAAGCCAAATGGCCAAAACAGAACATTTTACACATGACACCAATACATGGCGAGGCAGACATTAAGCCAGAGATTAAGGGAACGTTGAAGCCAGAACACAAATGGTCAAAAGCCAAAAGGCAAAAGCCAAAAGCCAAATGGCCAAAGTAGAACCACTTATGCATGATGAGGCCAGAACACAAATGGTCAAACCACTCCAATTCACCTCCAAAAAGGGCCAGACACCCCCCATGGTTTGCATCATTTTTATTTTTTATTTGATTTTCCTTTTTCATTCTTTTAATTGTTTTAATTGTTTTCTTTAAATTCATGAATTAATTTTTATAATATAAAACCAGAAAATCAAAAACTAAGAATATGTTAATTAATTTACTTATTAAATATTTTTGTAAATAAACTCTAAACAATTAATTAGATTAATTTAGGTTTCAAAACTTTAATATTTTTCTTAATAAATTAAATATGTAGAAATTAGGTTTTTTAACTTTTTCATCATTTTTTTTAATAAATAATTTTCTCATCATTATTATTATTATTATTAATTACTAATTTATTTTGTAAATAAACATGTACATAAATTCTTTAGTAAATTAAGTTAAACTTTAACATTTTTCTCAAATAATTAAAAATAACTTAGAATTAGGGTTTCTTTTAATTTTAATTTCAATTTTCTTATTTCATAAATACAAAAAAAACCTAAAAAACACTTCTTTTATTTCAATAAATAATTAATTAATTTTTAATTTCAATCTAACTTCAAAAGGGTCCAACGCCCTCGTTTCCAATCTTATTTCAATTCGCGCGTTTTATTTCGTTTCTTTTAAATATTTATGTAATTCTCCCAAAGCCATGTAACTCGGACATTTTATATTTCTCGCACTTTAGTTCTTTATTTATTTTCTGTTAAATCGGGTTCTGGAAATTTTGGCGATGTGGACCCGCGCCTTTGTAATAGTTTAGAACTTTTAATTTTCCGCATCTTTTTAACTGTTAAATAAATGGCATGAAAGAATGTATGGACAAAATAAAAACAAGCGCTAGAACACCAATAACATGACAAGATAAATGCAAATGAAAACGACACACAAATCACACACCACCCCTAGGGTACGCCTCACTGTTGCCTTGCCTCGAAAGGTGATCGTCGAGTAGAGGATGTCTTAGTAAGTCCTCATGATCCGGGAACCTGGCATGAGGGTAGCTTCTAAGGTGTCTTCCTATTGCTCTGGTGATCACCACGTCCCGAACCTCGAATTGACCCGAACACCTCCAACGGTGGTGCTACCTACCTCTCAATGGTGGGATGACACTACTTTAAAGGACATTTACACAGACGAATTCCTTAGGGTAGGTAGACGACTCGTGGATACTTGCTCTAATTCAAAACAAAACAAATCAAAAATACTTTTCACACCAACACATTTTCAAAAAGCTTTCGAAAGCATTTTTCAAACACTCTTGAGGACCGATACAAGAGTCGAACTGAAATTTTCAAAGAAACTTTTTAAAACCCACAGTTGAAAAGCAAACAAACCATTTTTGAAAACACAAGTGAACAAGTATCTAAGAGCCCATGGATAACCATGGATAGAAAGGGTGCTAACACCTTCCCTTTCTATAATCTACCTCCCGAACCGAGAGCAATCTCTTTAAGGAATTTTTCTGTGCTTTTGTCCTTTTCATTTGGAAAAAATAAAAGACGGTGGCGACTCTTGCTTCCGCGACATTTCGCGAACCAGCGTTAAACAGTCAGTTCCAGATCCACCGATCACAGGGCTGTAGAAGCAGCAAATAAAAATATCAAGAAAATCATGCAGAAGATGACAGTGACGTATAAGGATTGGCACGAGATGTTACCGTTCGCTCTACATGGGTACCGTACCTCAGCTAGGACGTCAACCGGGGCAACTCCCTTCTCTTTGGTTTATGGCATGGAGGCAGTCTTGCCAATTGAAGTCCAGATACCCTCTCTCCGGATAATGAAGGATGCAAATCTGAACGAAGATGATTGGATCCAGACACGACTTGATCAGCTCAACCTTATTGATGAAAAGAGACTTGCTGCTACCTGCCATGGTCAGACGTACCAGAAACGAATGATCAGGGCGTTTAACAAAAAGGTCAGACCACAGGAATATCAAGTTGGGGATCTGGTAATCAAGCGAATCATCCTTCCTCAGAGTGATCCAAGGGGCAAATGGACCCCTACGTACGAAGGGCCATTTGTGGTTAAACATGTGTTCTCAGGAGGAGCCATGATTCTAACCAATATGGATGGTGACGACCTTCCTCACCCCGCCAATGCAGACATAGTAAAAAGATACTACGCATAATAAAGACCCGCTAGGCTGACATGCCTAGGCAAAAATTAGGGCTTCCCGACGAACCAAAAGGGTTCGGGCAAAATGAAGGGATGAAATGAAAAAAAATCTGTACACCCGGCAAGTCGAAAACCTGAAAAGGCGGCTTGGGCAAAAATGGGTATCCCGGTGGACTGAAAACCCGAAAGGGCGGTCCAGGCAAAAGTTAGGGATAAAAGCGTAATACTATGTCTCATTGGATCACTTTGCATCCAGAATCCGGTATCTACATCAAGTTCAGACGGCATCGATCAGTCAGCTTCATCTTCGTTTAGGTCATCAAGTGATGAAACGCTCGGGGATATAAAGGCGATAGCAGAGTTGAAACCCAGTGGGATCATTCATTTCACACAGCTGTTTTATTCTCTCTTGTACAAAATTTGTATAAACTTTTTCGGCGGCGTTCTCTTACTAGGACGTCAGCCTCTTGTACACAAAACGCCTATTTACAGGCCATTCAAAATCAATACAAGTATATTTTTCAGTTAAAAGTGCCAATTGTTTTTTCCTTTTTCTGTTTTGTTTTGCGAAGAACGTCCAAGGTTCAATTTGTGATATATGCATTGACAATAATTTGCTAACTCATGAATATTTGCATACGAAACAAAGGATTAATTACAGGTAACGTTAGAAACAGGGGCAATAAAGAGTTGTCCAAATAATCTAATTGTTCTATCCCCTAAGGTACCAAGGTAGGTTCAGCTGGAAAACATAACCAGGCATCTCAATCCCCCAGAGAGTGAGCCAGCAAGTCAGTATACTCTCCTCAAATAAAGCTATATTATCAAACCTTAAGGAAGTTGAGTATCCTCCAGCAGATCTCAACATTCCCCAGCAGCAATATACATATTCTTAACAAGCATCCCCGGCAGTCTTGGTCTAAAGATTGTTCCCCGGCGGCATACCAACATTCAAAGGAATCACTTCCCCCGCAGTTCAAAACTTCCCCAGGAGAGTCCAATCCAGTTCCCCAGGAAAGTTGGAATTTATCTCCCCAAGCAGTAAGCTTATCCCCAGTAGATTCTGGAAGCTCATCCTCGCAGAACACGAACGCGTCGTCCGGCTTTATTCAAAGAGTTATTTCCCTACCAGGATATAACTGGGTTATCCTCAGCTAAAAAGCCACGGAAAGAGCGTCCTCGACGGAGTCTTCTTATCCCCAGCGAAGTCTATCTGCACTTCCAACACAACAAGGGTATCCCCCAGCAAGTTATCAACAACTCAACATAGCATCTCTCTCCCCACAGAGTATTGCTCCCCAGCAAGATCGCTAGAGTACTTTTCTCCCCGCAGAGTAATCATTCGCCAAGTTTATTCCCCAACGGAGTCATCTTCTCCTACCGGTATTCTTGCAACCATAATCCCCAGCGGAAGCAAAATCTATTCTCCAACATCAGCCCAGGAGTGACTTCCCGGCACCCGTCAAGGATTTACTTTCCTAGACGAAAAATACATTCATAAACACCGCACTTCCATACATCATTATAGCATGCATAGACGCATCATACAAATCTCATTTATGTTGAGAACATCATTGCTTGGTCCATATCATGCATTGCATATGATTGACCTTTACCTTTCAGGAAAGATTCAGTTAAATTCTCAATCATATTTCAAGACTCTAAGACCTTATCTGGTTCAGTTAAATCGACTCCAAAGATTTCTCTGGTTATTATCCAGTCAAAGGCCTTCTCTGGTTCGGTCAGATCGACTCCAAAGATCTCCCTGTTTCTTATCCAGTTGAAGACATTCAAGACCTAGACCGGTTCAGGTAATCAACTCCAAAGATTTCTTATCTAGTCAAAGGCCTTCTCTAGTCCAGCTAAATCGACCCCAAACAGATTTTCCTGATAAATACTTAGTAGAAGTTATCTATGGTTCTCTCCCCGATGCTGCGGAGATGATAATTCCATCCCAGGTTTTCTCAATGATTGCTATTGAGTTGTAATCGCCTATGGTTCTCTCCCCGATCCTGCGGAGACGATAATTCCATCCAAGGTTTTATCAATGATTGCTATTGAGTTGTAATCGCCTATGGTTCTCTCCCCAATGTTGCGGAGATGATAATTCCATCCCAGGTTTTCTCAATGATTGCTATTGAGTTGTAATCGCCTATGGTTCTCTCCCCGATCCTGCGGAGACGATAATTCCATCCAAGGTTTTCTCAATGATTGCTATTGAGTTGTAATCGCCTATGGTTCTCTCCCCGATCCTGCGGAGACGATAATTCCATCCAAGGTTTTCTCAATGATTGCTATTGAGTTGTAATCGCCTATGGTTCTCTCCCCGATCCTGCGGAGACGATAATTCCATCCAAGGTTTTCTCAATGATTGCTATTGAGATTGTAATCGCCTATGGTTCTCTCCCCGATACTGCGGAGATGATAATTCCCACCAAGATTCTCTCAACGATTGCTGTTGAAGCTGGAGTCGTCCAAGGTTCTCTCACCGTTCCTGTTGAGGTAGTAACCATCCCTGGTTCATTCATCACCATTTGAAGCTCCAGATTTAGCTCCTGTAACCAGTCAGGACATATCTACACAAAGCATCTGAAGACCAGCTCCTGCAATATGTCAGGTACTCATTTTTCTTTTGCAGGTAAGCAAGTTCTCGCTAAGGAATCTCTTAGGCGATCGACACCCAGATGGCATCTATAAGCCCATCCACCTTCCATCATCTCTTAGCATGGCATCTATAAGCCCATCATCCTATCCATCAATCTCTAAATGGCATCTATAAGCCCATTCCACCATCACACTGCTACTATGTGAGCGCAAATTTCTGGGCACTCTAGTGTTCAATCATCTTCCACCTTCGGATTACGAAAGGCACGTCAGCCAATCTGCATCCTCAGGTTTAAGAAGATTGAACAGGGGAAACTGTTGTACCCCAAAATTTGCCCTCCCATATTCTTCAAGAATTGCAAAGAGCAAGCTTCAAAATCTCCCCAAGGGTTGCACAGTTCAAGGGCCTCCTAAACAGTCAAAATTAGGGTTTTGGTTCTGATCAAGAAAATGAAGCTTCCAAGGGTTCAATCAAGTCCCACATGCTTATAAATATGGTCAAACATCCTCATACCAAGTTTCAAGACTTTCAGCACAAAATTGCACAGTCAAAAACCCTAATTGCACTACAGTCAACTGTAGGGGCAAAATGGTCATTTGACAGTCAAAAGTTCAAATTTTTGGTCAACATCTCATTTTGAAGCCACAAACATCACTTGATCAATTCTTGATCATGATTCTCAAAGCTTGGCTCAAAAATCATCAAGATGCAAAAGTTTCCTTATTTGGACAATTGAAAAAGTCAACTATAAATTGACTAGGGCATAACTTTCACATGGATTATCAGAAAAATTCCATCCAAAGCTCATTTTGAAGAGAAAGACATTTCCAACAACTCCTCTTCACACTTCAAGTCCAATAAATGCTCTCACAAAAAGTTATCAATTTCAACATTATAGGTCATTTTCAAAAGTCAACAAAAAGGGACTTTAAGTCAAAGACCATAACTTGAGATTGGTAAATCAAAATGACATTGGACCAAAGGCATTGTTTAGAGGACTCAAATACCTTTCCAAAATGTCCAAGAACATGAGCAAAACTTAAAAATTGAGCAAGTTATGCCTTGTGGAAGTTGGGAAATTTTTGGATATTTTGAAAAGTCAACATTGATTCAAATGACCTAAAATTGCTAATGGGCCTCTTTTTCTTCCACAATTCATTATCCAAGGCATGTGCACGACCATTTGGCCCAAAGGGAAGTTTTTCTTCATTATTTATTTATTTATTTGGATTTTTATTATTAATAATTCATTTAAATTAATTAAAATACATGAAAAATGTTAAACCTACTATTTCAAATCTTTTTGTGCATAAAACATCTCAATATTTCGTGCAAAATCAAATTAGGGAAGAATTGAAGTTGATTGGATATGATTGAGAGCTAAAAAGCATGAAAAAAGATTGAAAAAATTATGGTTTGCAAATCAAATCTTTTTCACATTAATGCATGGATTTTGATAAAGTTTCTTAACCTAAAACACTCACACATAAGTACAGAATGAAACCCTCATGCCCATGACCTGAAAGCTGCGCCATATCAAAAGAACAAAACTTGAACTTTTGCCTAAAAAACTCAAATCTGAGAACACACTTGGAGGTCGATTCAAGCCAAGAAATTCATCCCATTGCCTTCCTAGTATATCACTGAGTCTAACTGGATAGATTTCCATACGCATAGCACCTTGAAACGGTATACAAAGATCAAACTTGTTCATATTTTTTCTATAATCGTATTTCAAATTCCCAGCATTCTCATTGCATTTTGTTCATGGATTTGTACTAATGAGACTCTCCTGATGCTAACTATGTAATTTAATTGTATTTTTATCACCCATATGCGATTTCACCATTGTTGAATATTAGGGTTCTTCAGCTTTCGAATTAGGGGTTTTTGGACAAGGAAAAATTGGAACATAAGACCTAGGCCACTCAATTCAGCATACTCAGACGGTCTCAAAACGCACCTCGCGCTCAATTTATGAGCCTCCACGAGCTATTCGCTATTTTTCAGAAAGGGGCATAAGGGAACGTTTACAAAACCGTGGCCTATGTTCTTTGTGTTTCAGAAAAAAATAAACAATGGGGAAGACGATGAAGTGGCAAGCGTGGGTTGGTCCGTTCAAAATTTCGCGCTAATTCTCCACTAACGCGTTGTTTTATTTTATAAATTTTGTTTGTTATTCAATGTATAGAAAACGTGAATAGCTCCACTGGTAGGCACAAGCATTGGTAATCCTCATGACCTGGGTTCGAGCCCCAGGTCCCCATCCCTTGCATATTATTTTTCATATAATGTTCACATACAATTTCAGCGCTAAGGTGTATCGTGCATCTCCCAAATCAAACCTGCCACGCGTATGCTAAGAGCAATCCCAGGGCTATAATTGGAGGAGCATTATAGACTTGAGTCAAAGAGGCTACACGCTATCATGGAAGTCAACGAGGCCAAAGGCCATTGGGCCTAAAATGCTGAGATTACACCTCCACTTTGGGGACAGAAACCCCCCTAGGTTTGCTATCTCTTACATTATTTTTTTTTCATTCTTTTTTTTATTTCAATTATGATTCTTTTTAGTTAATTCTTTGAATTTAATTATTTTCACAATAATATAAAAAAAAACAATAAAAAATCAGAAAAGATAAAAAAAATAATAAATATTTTTATTTTAGTATTTTTGTAAATAAATTGCATTAATTAATTTTAGTTGTTAAATTAGGTTTAATTGTAATATTTTCCTTAATAAAAATCTAAAATTGGTAGAATTAGGGTTTATAATCATTTTTATCCCTTTTTCTTTTCTTTCATAATAATTAAATATTTCCTATTATTTATTTTTATAATTAAATGGCATGTAAATAATTAGGTTAAATATTAGGTTAAAATTTAATTTTTTCTTAATAAACTAAAAACAACTAGAATTAGGGTTAGCATTTTATTTTAATTAATTCTTTTTCATTAAAATCATAAAATACAAAAATACCAAAAAAACATTTTCTTTTCCTTTTAATTTTATTAATTTAATAATCATTTAATTCAATTTTGCAAAAAAAAGGGTCCAACGCCCTCGTTTTTAATTCTTATTTAATTCGCGTGTTCATTTCTTTTCCGTATAATTTTTATGTACCTCTCCCAAGGCCATGTAACATTTTAATCTTTCGCACTTTACTTTTCTTTAATTCTTTACTTTTCTGTCAAATCGGGTTCTGGAAATTTTGGCAATGTGGACCCGCGCCTTTTGTAATAGCTTAGAATCTTTACCTTTTCTCGCACTTTTAACTATTAATCAAGGCATGCAAGAATGAATGACAAATAAAAACAAACGCATAGATCACCCATAACCTGACAAGACAAAAATAAATGAATCTGACACACAAATCACACACTACCCCTAGGGTACGCCTCACTGTTGCCTTGCCTCGAAAGGTGATCGTCGAGTAGAGGATGTCTTAGTAAGTCCTCATGATCCGGGAACCTGGCATGAGGGTAGCTTCTAAGGTGTCTTCCCATTGCTCTGGTGATCACCATGTCCCGAACCTTCGAATTGACCCGAATACCTCCAACGGTGGTGCTACCTACCTCTCAATGGTGGGATGGCACTACTTTAAAGGACATTTACACAGACGAATTCCTTAGGGTAGGTAGACGACTCTAGATACTTGCTCTAATTTCAAAACAAATCAAAAACACTTTTCACACCGACACCTTTTCAAAAAGCTTTCGAAAGCAATTTTTCAAACACTCTTGAGGACCGATACAAGAGTCGAACTGAAATTTTCAAAGAAACTTTTTAAAACCCACAGTTGAAAAGCAAACAAACCATTTTTGAAAACACAAATGAGCAAGTATCTAAGAACCCATGGATAACCATGGATAGAAAGGGTGCTAACACCTTCCCTTTCTATAACCTACCTCCCTAACCGAGAGCAATCTCTTTAAGGAATTTTTCTGTGCTTTTGTCCTTTCCATTTGGAGAAAATAAAAGACGGTGGCGACTCTTGCTTCTGCGACATTTCGCGAACCAGCGTTAAACAGTCAGTTCCAGATCCACCGATCACACTCGGTAAATGACACTACAGTCAAATGGGGCCTCCACTGAGTGGGGGATCTCATTCCTCCTTTTTTGGGGTTACTCCCTCAAAGTTAACATGACTATACTGCCCGCCCTATCTTAAAGTTTTTCCAAGTCTGGGTATAGGACTTATAAGTAATCACCAAGCATCCTGAAAATCAGGAAAATCTAGATAAACGTATATACAACATATAACACATATACAACAATAGCACATACACAGATATAAACAAGGATATGCTCAACCCACTTAGGGATAGACCAGCAAGAGGTCAATCTTTCCCCAATGAATTCGCCATTTTTTCTGTAGCGGTAGAAATGTTTAAGACTAAGCCATGGGATTGACTAGACTTGTACAAATCAAAATAAAATCGCCACCCACTTTATTATTCCCAAAGGAATTGGAAAAGAGCGAATAACCCAAGAAAGGGGGAAATATTCAAGGTAAGGGGGTTGGTTATGCAAAGGGAAGGTATTAGCACCCTAAATATCTACGGTACTCCGCATGAACCTCTTTGTAAAATCTGTATATTTTGACTAAAAAAATGTTGTATAAAAAATGGATGGTGGAGGTGAGAAAATAAATATATTTTTATGTTTTTTGCACCCTTCGCGGTTGCGAATATTTAGTGCCTACGTACCACCTTCCATGCAATAGGGGATCAGGGTACACGTAGTTCCTCTTTTAAAATGTAAGTTTGTTGGTTTAATTTTTATAAGATAAAACATCACCGTCATTGTCTGTGTGGAAAATATACCTACTACCCACAATCATGAGAAAGGAGAATTTGCATCATCTCAAAGTGGAGGATATGGCTTTGATTTTAAAAAAAACAATGCCTCACTCAACACCCAAGTGGAAAATATCTCTCTTCACTACATATTGTAGAAGTATAGTTGTTTGCATCACTACAAGGATTGACAAGAGTCCAATCTTTTTTGAGAAAATTTTAAAGATAAAAGCCAAAGTGGCAAAATGGTTTGAAATGAGATTGATTGACTTTTAGTCTTCTCACAAAAAAATGTCAAAGTATTATTAAGTTTATTGAAGTTTATTTATGAAAATATTTTGAAAATGCATGGACCTAAGTCCAAGTTTATTATGAAAGTGGTTCAAGTTAAAAAAAAACAAGAAGAGTTTTTCAAAAGGAGAGAGAAGATTTTTGAAATTAAAGAAGATGGGAGGAGAAGAAGGGACTACCCTAAAGCATAAGGTAAAAGCTAGGGATAAGAACCATCTAACCAACGAGAAGCCAATACTTGACACTATGAGCCAAGATAGAATTCCTATTCTTTGGAATGAAACCAAACAAGCAATAATACTAGACCTCTTGAAAGAACCAAACTTCAAGTGTATTAAGTCTTCACAAAAATTGGGCAGAGTAACGGCTGTATACGGGTGAATTCCATATTACAAATAAAGAGTGCAATCACAATAAACTGCACACAAAACAAACAAACAACCCAATGCCTTGAGGTAAACCTCAAGAGCTCCAGAAAAAATAATCAGATAAGGTCACAAGGTCTCCAATCATAGGCCAAGGTTTCTAATCCTAAGTCCAAAAAGTCTAATGCTCCATAATGCCAAGGATAGTAACCAAATAGTCCAAGTATCATTAAAGATTTTAAGGGTTTATGTTGATTATTAGGTGTTTTGAAAAAGAAAAGTAAAGCTCAAGTGAGAAAAAATAAAAATGACAAGAAAGTAAATACTCAAATGAGCAAAGATGAAAATGGCATGAAATGTAAATGCTAAAAGTAAATAGTACATAAAAATAAAAGGGGGCATATAATAAAAATAAAGGATAAAATCAATTATTAGTGATTAGTGGTTAGTTGGATGATCATCTTGAAACTTGCATTTAGAACTCATTAGAGGATTGGTAGAACCAAAGCCTCCACACAACACGTTACATTTGCTTTTTTTCAAGTATATCATCCATTTGGAATCCTCGTGAGTACCATTTAATGATCAACAATGTTTATGTGATCCGCGTTGACCAAAGGTGTTGTAGATCCATTAAAGGATTGGTAGAACCAAAGCCTCCACACAATGAATCTCAAGGTTATTGAATCAAAGAGATCAAATTAACATACTTGGGTTTGCAAACATAAGTTTGGGCCACGAATGATCATTTATTTGAATCGGGACAAAATTTAGCACTGTGTTAAGCAATCGTAAGTGGACTTATATAGAAGTCGCACCTATTTTGAGGTCGGTCAATAGCAATCTATGCACCATTTGTTTTAAGACATGATATAGAGATCATGCTCCAATAACACTTAGTGCAATAAGAAAGGGATGAGATGAAGAGGGGTGAGAGAGAATATACAAACCACTTTTGAATTAAATTTAATCAAACTATTATTAAAATCATTCATCCATTTTTGTGAAGTTAGACTGAACACCGTGAATCCAATGATGTTAATAAAGTTCAGGATCAAATATTTAACCCAAGATCAGCCAGAAAATAGTCACAAAATAATATTACATTTAATATATACAAAAAATATTTAAAAAAAGTTTTAAAATAGAAATAAAAGAGAAAAATATCAACCATGTTCAAATTGATCAAGAAATAAAAAAGTAAGACCATAGAAAAATCAGAAAAGGACTCAAATGATCTTATAAATTTTTTGGTAATTTTTTAAAGTCAGAAACTATTTTTAAAATTAAAAGAAATGAGTAAAATAAACCAAAAATGATAAAAAAAATACTAAAGTTAGAAATCAAAAATAAGTGAGGTCACCAATATTTGTCACAATATCATTGGATCATTCCAGAATTTTTTCAGAATTTAAAAATGCATAAAAGTATTTTTAAACATTTAAAAAAATTCAAATAAAGTATAAATTTATAAAAAATACCAAAACACAAAATTAAATTGTGAAAAAATAAAAATAAGAAAGAGAATAATCAAAAATATTTTTCAGAATTTTTTCAGAATTTTTGGACTAAAAATGAATTTTCTATGATTTTTTGAAGTTTAAAACAATTAAATATAAAAATCAGAAAAGAAAATAAAAGTCAAAAATATGTTGACCATTTGATGAGAGTCAAAATGCGTTAGTAATCAGATCCAAGGGATCTGGCGCGCTGTGCATATCCTGATCATTAGTGAATAAAGCACTGAATCAAATGTAAATCAGAAATTCAAAAAATTCAAATGGCACTGTGTGATACAGTGGCAGGACCGACTGTTTAGAAAAATGAGGGTTTGCGTTTTGCGTTTGTGTTCGCAAAATGTCGCGGTAAGCAAGAGTCGTCACCGACTTTTATTTTATCCAACCGGAAAGGAAAAAAGCACAGAAAAATTCCTTTTTCGAGATTTTGAGTACGGGGGGTAGATTATAGAAAGGGAAGGTGTTAGCATCCTTTCTATCCATGGTTTTTCATGGGCTGTTAGGTACTTGTTCATCTTTTAAAATTTCTTGTGTGTGTTTGTTTTGAAAAGTTTTTGTTTTACTTCGTTTTAACCCTTGCTTCTGTCTTCAAGAGTGTTACGAAGTGTTTTTGAAAACTCTGTTTGAAAGGTTTGTTTGAAAGTGTATGGTGTAAAAGATTTGTTGTTTTGAGCAAGTACCTACTAGTATCTACCTACTCAAAAAAAGATTGTTTCTATTCTTGTTTCCTTTAGATAACTCTACCCTACTATTGAGAAATAGGAAGCACCGTCGTTGGAGTTCGTAAGGGTCAATTCGAAAGAGACGTACGATCACTAAAGCAATGTTAGGACGTCTTAGTAATAACCCTAATGTCTTAAGATCATATTCGAGGCAACATTTCCGAGGCAACATTTCCGAGGCAACATTTCTGAACGGGACATTTGATCTTTGCTTAGACAGGAAGGCAACCACTAAGACACCCTATACTTAATGATCGTTTACCGAAGGCAGCCGACGTGAGAGTATACCCTAGGAGTGCACATGTGCGAGTGATTTGATTTCAGTTATTATCTTTGCACATTAGAGTTTTCTATCCATTTTAAAATTAACATGCAGTCTTGTCATACAATCCTATTAACATACATCTAACAGTTAATATTTGCGAGAATTAAAATGCGGGAAATAAAACCTACGCTATTACAAGGCTTCGGGGTAGGGATTAATTACATAGCCAAAAAACCTGTAAAACGATAAATAAATAAAATCCTAATTTAAACTATTACATACCATGAGCAGTTACATTAATATTGTAAAAATAATAAGCGCGCGCGATGAAACGAAAACGAGAGATTTAGGATTTTGACCCCGACTACCTAATTGCAATTTAAAAGAAAAATAATTTTTTTTGTGGTTTTTGTGTTATTTTGAAAACAATAAAGTTTAATTGAATAAAACCTAATTACTAATTAGTTTTAAATTTAATAAAAATAATTAAATTAACCTATTTTTGTATTTTTATTTTATTTGAGAAAGAAATAAAAATTAAATCAAGAGTTAACCCTAATTTTTTCTAATTGATTTTAATTACATAAAAAGTTAGAATTATCCTAAATTAAATTAAACTAATATTAAATTAAATTTGATAAAATAATAAAAACCTAATTCTAAATTTGTGAAACTTGATTTTATGATTTTTTGTGAAAAAAGAAATTAATTTTGTTAGAAAATAATTTAAACAAATTAAATTAAATTAAATAAAAGAAAAATTAGAAAAGATAAAGAATGGGCCTGAGGTAAATAGCAAAAGGGAGGGGTGTTATTTGCAACTTTATGGGCCCAGATGCTGATGGCCCTTTTGACTTTTCCAATCCCATGCATGCGCTTGACTCATTCCCATGGTGGACCTTCATTGGGAAGGCCATAGATCTGGCTTGTTGGTGATTTGGATGATTGGATGCTGATGATGCATGGTGAGTCCTTTGCCATGTGGTACATTGAATCATCCTGAAAATATTGAGAAAATAAAATGCACACGCCTGGGATCGAACCCAGGACGTGTGCATCAAAGACCAATGGCTTTACCACTTGCGCTAGCTTGTTTAGTTGTAACAATAATTAACAACAAATATAATATGCTAAAACAAATGGCTAAACTCAAAAATGCGCGAAATTCAAAACTGGCCATTCACCACCTGCCACGCCATCATCTTCCTCGTGGCTTCTGTCGTTTTAGATCACATACTTTTACCTACGGACACTGGGCATAGGTACAACCCTTGTCCACTCCAAAATCCTATGCAAGCATGATAAATCACAACCAATGGTACCAATCAACTCGTTGCAACCTCACGAGCTTCATGGTACCATTATCCATGCCTAATTGTTCCTGTACACAAAACCCCTAAAAACTAAAACTAGAACCCTAGCCATGGCAACTTGCTGTATAGTCAATAAAAATGCAATTAAATACAACCATTAGCTTGCAAACAACTCAAGGATTAAGAATATGCTAATAAATCATGTTAAAGATGTCAGAATGATTGTATTCGATTTCAAGAAAATATGGAAACTGTGTGAAACTTACAGTGCGATTCTGAGTGTGAGGAAGCTTGTTAATGGTTGCAATACGATCCAAGTATATCCAGCAAACGATTGGGATGACTAGAATGCCTTGAAATGATCTGAAACGTGGAAATCAGTTTGCCACTTTTCTTGAATTTTTTGAAACTTGTTTTATCTCTTGCACGCCTCCAACCCCTCTGTTTTTGATCTGCACTTGTCCCTTATGTATCCAAGAATGAATTAGGGTTGCCATTTGTTTCAAATCTTCTCCAATTATGAATATTGATTCATGATTTGATCCTTGTAGAAAATCTTTCCAAATCAAGCAAAATGCAATATTTTTGTATCCATATGAGCCTTGCACGATTTGATCTTGTCTCCAGCTGTGTAATGAACCTAAACATGCACAAAATCTCAAGATTTGATTAGTTTTGGATATTTTCATTATTTTATTTTGATTTTATTTGATTTAAATGAAATAAAATTAAAATAAATGACAAAAATAAAAGAATTACAAGTGGAAGGGATCATGGGTCGTGGGTCACATTACAAACTCAGTGCAAGCATAAAAAGTTGAGCCCATTTGACAAAAAATGTAATTCTTGACACATTTGACTTTTGACAATTTTGCAAAAAGGGTCAACTTTTCCAATACATAACTCTCTCAATTTTGACCCTAGAGATGTGTTCTTGGACTTTTTAGAAATATTAAGATGTCGTCTAAGCAACCCTTTTGGTCTCATCTCAATTGAGTCTTCCATGTTCATGTATGAAGCTTTGACCCAAAAGGTGTTTTTGTTGACTTTTCAAAATGACCTATAATGTCCAAATTCATATCTTCTTGTGAATGCATATTTTTAACTTGGGAGCTGAAGATGGATTGTAGGGAATTATATCCTCTTCAAAATGAGCTTCGTATGGGTCATTTTTGATAATGTATGAGAAAGTTATGCTTGGTCAAAGTTGAGTTAACTTTTCCTACAAAACCCTAATTTAGCAACTTTTGGGTTTTGATGAATTGTGAGAAATCCTTGAGGAATCATGATCAACCCTTGATAAAATGATGAATAATACTTCAAAATGAGAATGTTTACCAAAAATCTTGAGGTTTGACTGTATGTGGGCCACAGTTGACTTTTGCCCTAGCACAGTCGATTTTCAGGCCTTTGAGCAATTGACTGAGCAAATTTCCTCTGCAAGGCTTGAAACTTGGTATGGATGATATTGAGAACATATTAGGACAATTGTGAGCATTTGGGACCCTTTGGATTCAAACATCTTGATGCAAGCTGAAACCCTAATTTGAGGTAGATTGCCTTAGGAGAGGGTTTGTCTGGTCAACTCTTGGACTTCCTTGAGCAATTTAAGGACCTTACTTGACATGTATTGAGAAATATGGGAGGGAAAATTTTGGGGTACAACACACTGTTTCATTGGTTGAAGGATGACACGTTAGTCATCTTCAACCTCCAGCCAGTCCCAAAACCAGGTTGCTCAATCTGTAAAATTAGAGCACGAGACTTATTCCATTTGTTTCGTCTCTTTAAGACGAAGACAACCACACCCTCGCAAAAAATTTATGTAAATTGTGTCTCAAGAAATTTGGAAGGAAAGTTTTGAAAAGGGATTTGGAATTTCATGGTCAAAATGTGTTTCCAGTAAAAAACAAGTGTTGCAACAAGAACCAGGGCAATGAGAGCATCACAATGATATCAAAGTTTTGAAGAATTGATGGAGGAATCTACCTATTGAAGTTGAGTTGCAGAGCGCTGAAACTGGGCTTCTATGGAGCAATATAGGGCACGATTCTTGAATGTAATTATATGGTTAGCTTCAGGGAAGATCAAGGAAGGTGAATTGATGGAAAATTGGATTGAAAAGGACTTGAGAATAGATTTCGAAGTTGCTGAATTTTGAGTTATGGAACAAGTTTGGCAGAGTGATTCTGGCTATCCAAGCTTGAGGAAATGAATAGGGGATGACCCTCTATTTATAGGGAATCAAATGGAATGTCCAAGCGTGTGAAATGATGAAGTTTGGAGGGAAATTTTGTGAAGTTGCAAAACAAGAAAAATGTGACTTCTAATTTGATCAAAACTCATCCAAAACGCGCGTTTTGTTGTGCTAAACAATTCTGGAACTTCATTAAACATGTTTAGAGGCATAAACGCGTGGAAACTTGTGATTAGAAGCCAAAACAAAGATTTCAAAATCTGACTTTAGATGAAACTTTTGTTCCAAGTTACCAACTTCAAAATCATGGCATTCTCAGCTCAAGGGGTCTTAGGGCATGATTCTTGATGCTTTAGAAAGATGAAGTTACAATATTTGCAATGTAAAAAGAATGGGATCAAATGGATGCTTGAGCTGAAAGTTGCATTGAGTCAAAGTTGGAGAAAAAGGGTTGACTTTCCATACTTAGAAATATTTCAAATTTTTCTTCAAAAGTGACCTATAATATTTTGCATCCAAACATGGCCTTCCTATTGGAATTTGCTCTTGATCAAAAAATATGGCATGAAATAGACCTCTTTAATGACATTTTAGGACTTGAACCATTCAAAATCTCCAAAAATTGAGAGAGTTATGAATTGTTGTAGTTGGCAAAAAATCATGAAATGACATATAATCTTTTGTATCCTTAAGGAAACTTCCATCCATTTTCTCACTTTGCACATAAAACAAGGCATAAAGTTCACATCCTCAAGATCGTTGTGGAAAATTAATGGGCTCAAGGTGATAAAAATTGACCAAGTTATGATCATTTGAAGTCACACATGGAAAATTGGGGATTCATCTAGAGGACTTGTAATCTTTCTTCTTCATCAAGTTTCTTCCACATGAAAACTCCTTGGAACTTTTGAAGTGATTTGTTGATAACCCTTTAAAGAGAAGGATGTATTTTGAATCACTCAAAAATACTAAAAGATGAGCAAGATATACTCCTTTGAAATTCAAAACCCTAGCTCCTAGATCAAAAAACATGCCTTGAGGAACTTTGACAATTTTGAACACACTTCTTGTACCAACACAAATGATTTGTAAATATAAGTTGTTGAGGATGATAATTAGAACTCATATAAACCAAAACCACTTCCATATCTTGAGAATTGAGAGAAATATGTATTTGTGACCAATGGGAACAAAGCCTTGTCCAAGCATGACAACTTCTCCAATCAATTCCTTGTGCTTTTGAACAAAATTTGATAATCTTGAAATGTGGTGAACCAAAATAACCTTGCCATTCTATTTCCTCCAAAACAAATCCAATGGTGAGGTTTGAACTTCTCAAGCTTTATTGACTAGGGCATGGAAATAAACTCATGAGCCCATGGAGCAACTTGCTGAATCTTATTGCCTGTACCTACATGAGTAACAAGCAAGACAAACCAACATTGCATTTTATTAATTAAAAGAAGAAATTAAGACAAAAAATCATGATCACAAAAGAACACAAGTCAAGGTTCTTGGTGATTCCTCAAAGAGAAAAGCTAAATATAGGGAGGGGAACCAAGAATCTGAAATTGATCTTATTGTGAATGAATCAACATGGTATGATGAAGGGATCTTAGGGGCAAAAATTGGGGTACAACACCAACACCGGTCATTTGTGTGACTCTCAAGAATACATGGTCTCCTTCTTGAAACTCAAGATCCTTCCTTCTTTTATCATGGTAAATATTTTGCCTACTCTGCAAAGTTTTCATCTTATCCCGAATTAACTTCACATTTTCTATAGTTTTCCAAACAATCTGTGGTCCAAACACTATACTCTCACCAGATTCATACCAACACAAAGGTGTTCTACACCTCCGACCATACAATTCTTCGAAAGGTGTCATCCTAATACTAGAATGAAAACTATTGTTATGCATGAACTCTATCAGTGTAAGATAACTATCTCAGATACCTCCCTTCTTAAGAGCACAAACCATCAACAAATCCTCCAATGACTGAATAGTCCTCTCCGTGTGACCACCAGTCTGTGGGTGATACGCAGAACTCAATCTCAGCTTAGAGCCCAATGCATCCTACAAACTCTTCCATAATCCAGAAGTAAACCTCGGGTCTCTATCCGAAATAATACTCGGCGAAATCCCATGAAGATTCATAATCACATGGATGTAAATCTCAACCAACTTCGGTACAGGAAAACTGACGTTAATCGGAATGAAATGAGCAGATTTTTTCAGCCTATCAACAATCACCAAAATTGTATTGTTCCCTCTTGGAGTACTCAACAGTCCCGTCACAAAATTCATCGATATATTATCCTATTTCCATTTTGGAACATCTAACAGTTTCATTAATCCTGCAGGTTTCTGATGTTTGACTTTCGACTTTTGACAAATCAAACATGCATACATAAACCACACTATATTGTTGTGATGCGGTGGGAGAACTGACTTGAGGTTTTGCGTTTTATCGCAAATGTCGCGGTTAGCAAGAGTCGCCATCGACTTTTCTTTTATCCAAAAGGAAAGGTAAAAAAAGCACAAGAAAGACCTTTGAGATGTTTTCTTGAGTTCGGGGGGTAGATTATGAAAAGGGAAGGTGCTAGCACCTTTTTCATCCATGGTTTTCCATGGGCTCTTAGTTACTTGCTTTAGATCACTTGCTTTGGTTTGTTTGAAATGGTGTTTGATGTGGTTTTGAAAGTATTTTGTAAAAGAGGCCATTGTTTAGGCAATCTTTGTAATGATTCTCGTTCGTAAGAATGTATACAAAGATGTTTGTCTTTTGAAAATATTTTTAATGTTTTGTAAGATGTTTTGAAATGTGTGTATGTGTTTGTTTTAAAAATAGCAAGGATTGTTGTTTGAGATGGAGCAAGTAACTTAGAAGCTATCTACCTACTCAAATGTTTTTTTTGGGTGCATTTTCTATTCCTTTGACATTGTTGACTTACCATTGATTTGGTAAGCAACCCTGTCTTTGGATGTAAACGGGACGGGCGTGGGTTGTCGTATAACCATGATAGAAATATTTCAAAGTATCTTAGCATTTTTTAGGGACCAAGATCATTTTGTTTAGGCAACTTTGGAATAGCGTCATCGAGGGGCTATGATCTTATATTTGTTTTATTTTGCCAAGATACTTCGCGTGCGTAACATGGCCATTTTATTCTTAGGCAACCAAGTGGAGAAACCCTAAGGATGCTTGTGTGCAAGTGTGTTATTTGCATGCATTTTGTCTTTGATTAGGATTGTCTATTTTGTTGTTTTTATCTTGCCATACATTTCCTATTTTACTAACAAGCATACAAAAATAATAAAATGCAAAAGGAAGATAAAACCCTACGCTATTACAACCATATTGAAAAACATGAAATTATAAAGGCGAAAATAAAGTAAAGGAGAGAAAACAAAAGGGCTTTCGACTCAGGCAGGAACCCTTTGACTCTGCATACTTTTGGCTTCTTTCAATTTGGAGTCTGGAATCAGTCATGCCCTTCGATTTGCCTTTGTCTCCTTCGAATGGGGGTTGGAGTCAGTAAGGTTCTGGCTTTTCCATAGGCTCCTTGTTGACTCATTGTAAGCAAATTAGGCCCTCAGATTATGATTCGAAGGGCTTGTGCAGCTAGTCAATCGAAGGGTATAACAAAGTTGTCTTAAGTTCTTAAAATGCAGCATCCAAACATAACTACAGTCCAGGGGTTAGCACAAAAACAAAACAATGGGTCTCAAAGTCCAAAGTACAACTAATTAAGGTTGAGTTTTCAGCATATGGGTAATCAGAATCGAATGTTAAAAGCATGGTCCAGAAATATCTACATTTTTTTATTGGCATGTGCACATGATGTTTAAATGAAAGAGTTCCAAGTTTAGAGAGAACTTACCTCTTGAAGTGCTTAGTCGAAAGAGCTGCAGGGGACCTTTTTTTAATGGTGGAAGGAGCCTCGCTGGGATCTTCCTAAAGCTAGTTCTGTTACTGTTTGGTTTGGGTAGTCACTGAATGGTGATACGTGAATCGAAGGTTGCTTCAGTCTATGGGAAGTAAATCGAATGGTACACCACTGAAACTTTTTTATGAAAAAATCTTAGAGTTTTGAAGGTTTGAGAACGTTGGAGAGTTTGAAAATGTGGGAGAGTTTTAGTGCTTGAGGAGTTTTACAATTTTTCTCTCTTAGCAAAAATCTCGACCCTTTCTTTGTCAATGGTTCCTCTATTTATAGAGAAAAGGTTTGGAAGTTTAAACAAAGATGTGGCTTGGCTGAAACGTGAACATTAAGCTATGTCAGATTTTCAAAGATCCCAAGGTGAAGTACTGAAGTTGTTGGTTAAAAGGGGCTGACTTCCCTGACTTATGGTGAAGTACAAACATGATTTTAGCAAAGCATGGGCTTGGGACAAAATTTGTACTTAGCAAGTTCACTTTCATGCAAAAAACTTCTGGACAAAGGCTTAATCACCTGGACAATAGCTTAACCCAAAATATAAGAAATTAATTATGGAGTGAAATACAAGCATTAAGGCTTGTAAAGTAAGATCACGTAGCAGGGTCCATAGATTTGACCAGTTGTCCTTTCAAAATCCTATTTTCCAATTGTGTTTAAAGAAAACTGCGTCGAAGGATTCAAAATTGGGTTTGAAAGATGGTAATTCAAAGGGAACCAAAACTCCAATCGAAGCCTTTGTGTGAGGGTGGCTTATGTCCAATCGAAAGCTTGCATGCCAGGGCTTACATGTGATCAAACGAACGAGTGTATGTAGGAGGACAAAATGTTCATATTCGAAAGAGGCAAATAGGGAACAAAAAGTGAAAATCGAAGGATGTTAAAAGAGAGCCTTTTGCCTTGGAAATGAAATAGATTACAAGAGGCTTTTTCCTTGTGAATCAAACCAAAATGTGTTAGAGACCCATGCCCAATCGAATGACGCAAACCAAGCTTGTGTCGAAAGAGGCCAAAAGGCCAGTCGAAGGAGCTGAAACGAAGAACACTTGTATTTCTCCAAATTCTGTCAAAATAATATTTTTATCTGTTTTCTCCTTTTTTGACGGTTTCCTTTTAATTTTGATACTGGAAAATTCCAAAATACTTGTGCAGGCTTGAATCTTGGGAAACCTTGTGAGAAAGGCCTTGAAGAATGTGAGGGAAAATTTTGGGGTACAACAGCTGCCCCTGTTCAATCTTCTTAGACCTGAAGAGTTAGATTGTCGAGCTTTGCCATTTGTGACTCGAAGGTAAAATATGATTGGACACTAGAGTGCCCATAAATTTGCACTCGACAAAGTGTAGTTGAGGGAATGGGCTTAAAGATGCCATTTGGAGAGGTGATAGAATCTTGTTGGAGATGGGATTTTAGATGCCATCCAAGAATGTTTACTGAATTGTAAGTTGTAAGTCAAAAGAATAAGTATCAGAATGGTGTCCGTGTTTGGCACGTATCTGAGTTGTATCTGGAGACTGAATTTGTATGAGCGACGGAATAGCATCTGCGTCTGGAGCGTATCTGTACTGTATCTGAACTTGAAAATCAAATGAGTACCAGAATGGCATCCGTGTCTAGAGCGTATCTAAACTGTATCTTGAAGTCTGAATCTGAATGAGTATCAGAATGGCATCCGTGTCTGGAGCGTATATGAACTTTACCATGAACTTGGAATCTGAATAAGTAACAGAATGGCAACCGTGTCTGGAGCGTATCTGAACTTGAAATCTGAATTAGTGACAGAATGGCTTCCGTGTCTGGAGCGTATCCGTACTGTATCTGAACTAGAATCTGAGTGAGTAACAGAATGACTTCCGTGTCTGGAGTGTATCTGTAATGTATCTAGAATCTTTGAACATTGTTAATGGTAGCTGTTAATCTTATCCTGAAAAGGGTAAAATGCTAGCGGAAACACAAAGTTATGTTGCATGAAATGTATGATGCAATATATGTGTTTTATCAATGTTTATGACATATGAATGTAATGTATGCGCATGTAAGTTGATTTGCTGTATTGCTGAGGAAAATAAATCCTTGATTGCTGAGGATATGTGGATTCTTCATGTTTTGAAGTTGGAGTATTGAAAAAAAATTTGTTGCGAGCGTAATGCCATATACTGCTTGAGGAATCTGCTTGGGGAATCAAGAGAACTTTAATGACTTCTACTGGGGAATTATCCTAGGAATCCTTGTTCTGTTGGGGAGCAAAGAAAACTCTGTGGGGAAAAAGCTTATTCCTGTTTGGAAAAATTTCAGGAGTTTTCGGTCGTCTACCACTCTACTGGGGAATTATCCTAGGTTAAGGAGAGACAAAAGTTAGCCGTTATCTGGTTGATCTTCAGGCTTCAAGATGACCTATTGGGGAATTTGGAGAAATTGAATGGTTTCCGTTGGGGATTGGTAGTTGGAAGTTTCAGCTCCACTGGGGATCTTAATGATGTACTGTAGGGATTGCTCATGGAATAGCCTAAAGACGTTTTCCTATTCTTTCAAGCTGTCAGTAATTGTTCTTTTTCATTTTGTTTATTTGTAAACAATAATTATGTTTAAATGCATATGTTCATTAATGAATCATTGGACGTTTTTGCAAATAAAAATACAAGTGTAAAGAAAAAGGCAAATAGTTTTATGTACTTTGAAAGAGATATCCTTGTATTTACTTTGAATAAGTATTTTGTACAAAGGAGACAAACATCCTAGTAAGAGGATGGTGTCATAAAAGTAAGAAAAATTTATACAAAGAAAGATATCTATATGTGATAATCCCATGGGGTTCCCATTTTACTATAGCCTTCGTATCTCCGAATATCTTGTCCATTTGTTGCTTCGTCCGAAAATGATTGAATTGATCAGAAGCTCCGGGTTTATTAGTGAAGATATTATCCTTAAAGTGATCCGACGAGACATAGTCATACACTTTAATTCCCTAACTTTTGCCTGGACCGCCCTTTCGGGTTTTCAGTCCACTGGGAAACCCTTTTTTGCCCAAGTCGCCCTTTCGGGTTTTCAACTTCCCGGGTGTACAGATTTTTTTATTTTATCCCAAATTTTTTCCCGAACCTTTTGGTTCGCCGGGATGCCCTTGTTTTGGCTAGGTGTGTCAACCTAGCGGGTCTCTTATGCGTAGTATCTTTTGACTATGTCTGCATTCGCAGGGTGTGGCAGGTCGTCGCCATCCATGGTGGTTAAGGTCATTGCCCCACCAGAAAAGATGTTCTTGATCACAAATGGTCCTTCATAGGTAGGAGTCCATTTTCCCCTGGGATCATTTTGTGGCAAGATGATGAGCTTGATCACTAGATCTCCAACTTGATATACTTGGCGTCTGACTTTCTTGTTGAAGGCCTTGATCATCTGCTTTTGATACATCTGACCATGGCAAACAGCAGTAAGTCTCTTTTCATCAATTAAGTTCAGTTGATCAAGTCGGGTCTGGATCCAATCGTCTTTACTCAAACCTGCATCTTTCATGATTCTCAAAGAGGGAATCTGAACCTCAATAGGTAAAACAACCTCCATGACATAAACCAAAGAATAGGGTGTTGCCCCAGTTGACGTGCGAGCCATGGTACGGTACCCGTGGAGAGAGAACGGTAGCATTTCATGCCAGTCCTTGTAGGTGACTGTCATTTTCTGTATGATCTTTTTAATGTTTTTATTAGCAGCTTCGACTGCACCATTCATCTTTGGCCGATAGGGGGATGAATTGTGATGTTGAATCTTGAACTGATCGCACAGGGAAGTGATCATAGTATTGTTAAGATTCGTACCGTTATCAGTGATGATCCTTTCTAGGATACCGTACCGGCAAATAAGATTCTGCTTGATGAAGCGGGCAACAACATTCTTAGTAACGGATGCGAAGGAAGCTGCTTCGACCCACTTGGTGAAATAGTCAATGGCCACTAGAATGAAACGGTGTCCATTGGAGGCTGTAGGCTTGATCTCCCCAATCATATTGATTCCCCACATAGCGAAGAGCCAAGGAGCTGTTAAGACATTTAAAGGAACCGGAGGCACGTGCACCTTGTCTGCATAGATTTGACACTTATGACAGGTCCGAGAGTATTGATAGCAGTCTGCTTCCATGGTAGACCAATAATAGCCTTCCCGTAGGATTTTCTTCGCCATCGTATGCCCACTAGAGTGAATGGCAAAGGTACCTTCATGCAATTCAGCCATGATCTTTTCAGCTTCAATCTTGTCCACACAACAGAGCAGAACAGAATCATGATTTCATTTGTACAGGATGCCATTACTTAGGAAGAACTTAGCAGAGAATCTCCTTAGGAACTTTTTATCATTGATTGAAGCTCCTTCTGGATATTCTTGAGCCTCGAGATACCTTTTGACTTCATGAAACCAAGGCTGGTCCATTACTTCTTCAATATTAATCTCGTGACAGTGTGCTGGTTCGTCCATTCGTTCAATGGTGATATGGGGAGCCTCGTTATCCCAATTAAGTTTAAACATAGATGACATTGTAGCTAGAGAATCTGCTAGCTGATTTTCTTCTTGCGGGAAGTGCTCAAAGGTAATCTGCTCGAAATGTGGTAACAATGTCAAAACATGTTCTTTGTAAGGGATAAGGTTTGGATGCTTAGTGTCCCATTCTCGTTTGATCTGACTGATGACCAAAGCTGAATCCCCAAACACATCTAAAGATTTGATTCCCCAGTCTATGGCAGCCTTGAGACCAAAGATGCATGCTTCGTATTCTGCCATGTTGTTCGTACAGTTGAAGCAAAGTCTGGCAGTAAAAGGAGTATGGCATCCTTCCGGAGATATGAGTACAGCGCCAATACCATTACCAAGTGCATTGGATGCCCCATCAAAGAACATGGTCCATCGGGATCCTTGTCCAGATCCGTCATATGGTCTGATCTCTTCACAATTATCTATTGTCATGATGTCTTCGTCAGGGAATTCAAACCTCATGGACTGATAAACCTCTACAGCTTGATGAGCAAGATGATTAGCTAGTACGCTGCCCTTTATAGCTTTTTAGGTAGTTTATTGTATGTCATATTCTGTTAGGATCATCTGCCATCTAGATATCCTTACAGACAAGCAGGCTTCTCAAAGATGTATTTTATCGGATCCATCTTAGATATCAGCAAAGTGGTATGAGTCAACATCTACTATCTTAGCTAGCGAGCAGCCCATACCAGAGCGCAGCAAGTTTTCTCGAGCAGTAAATATCTGGTTTCACAGTCGATAAACTTTTTGCTCAAGTAATAAATAGCGTGCTCTTTTCGGCCAGACTCGTCATGCTGCCCCAATACACACCCCACTGAGTTTTCTAAAACGGTCAGATACATGATCAGTGGTCTTCCCTCGACTCGTGGCATCAAGACAGTAGGCTCTTGTAAATACTCTTTGATTTTGTCAAAAGCAATTCTGACATTCATCATTCCACTTAACTACTTGATCTTTCTTCAACAGTTTGAAGATTGGTTCACAAGTAGATGTTAGGTGAGAAATGAATCTGGCAATATAGTTCAGGCGTCCCAAGAATCCTCTGACTTTCTTCTCAGTGCGAGGAGCAGGAATTTCTTGTATGGCTTTGACCTTGGCAGGATCAACCTCGATGCCTTTGTTGCTGACAATGAAACCTAAGAGTTTACCGGACCGGACTCCGAATGTGCACTTGTTCGGGTTTAACCTTAGTTTGTACTACTTCAATCTGACAAATAGCTTTTGCAAGTGATCAAGGTGTTCTTCTTCAGTTTGTGATCGGGCTATCATATCATCTACGTAGACCTCTATCTCATGATATATCATATCATGAAACAAAGCTACCATGGCGCGTTGATAGGTTGCCCCAACATTCTTCAGTCCAAATGGCATCACTTTGTAGCAGAACGTACCCCACTGTGTGACAAATGTAGTTTTCTCCATGTCCTCAGGTGCCATTTTGATCTGGTTATAGCCTGAGAATCCGTCCATGAAAGAAAATACTTTATGCTGGGTTGTATTGTTAACCAGGATGTCGATGTGTGGAAGTGGAAAATCATCTTTAGGGCTGGCCCTATTTAAATCTCTATAATCCACGTTGTGATCGGTGGAAATAGAACTGACTATTTTTAAGCTGGTTCGTGAAATGTCGCGGTAAGAAAGAGTCGTCACCGTCTTTTATGTTCTCCAATATGGAAAGGACAAAAGCACAGCAAAATTCCTTTTTCGATATGTCTCTCGGTTCGGGAGGTAGATTTATAGAAAGGGAAGGTGTTAGCACCCTTTCTATCCGTGGTTATCCACGGGCTCTTAGGTACTTGCTCTTATGTTTTCAAAATTTGTTTGCTTATCAAGTGTTAGTGGGTTTTGAAAAAGTTTCGTTTAAAAAATTTCGAAGTAACTCTTGTATCTGTCCTCAAGAGTGTATGAAAAATTTGTTTGAAAACCTTTTGAAAGTGTGAGTGCGAAAAGTTGTTTTGTTTGTTTGAAAAGAGCAAGTACTTGAGAGAAATCTACCTACTCTAAGGAATTAGGCTGTGTAAGAGTCCTTTAGATAGTGCTATCCCACCATTGAGAGGTAGGTAGCACCGTCGTTGGAGGTGTTCGGGTCAATTCGATTATAAGGGACATGTGTGGTCACCAAAGCAATAGTAGGACGCCTTAGTGGTAACCCTAATGTCCTAGATCCTTTTTATCCGAGGCAACCGTTTCGAGGCAACTGGATCTTAGACAGGAGGGCGACCTCTAAAACACCCTATACTAGATGACCACATTCGAGGCAACCAGTGAGGCGTACCCTAGGGATGGCATGTGCATGTCTGTTGTTTTTCAGTTAATGTTTGTCTTTGAACATGTTATTTGTGAGCTACGGATTGGTTTTATTATTCATACATTCTTGCAGGCATAATTAACAGTTAGGAGTGCGGAAAATAAATTGCAGAAATGTAAATCTAGCTATTACAAGGCGCGGGTCTATATATTGCCAAAAACAAAAACCCGTTTTGGAAAATAAAGTGCGAGAATTTAAATAAGGCGACAGAATCCTAATTAACTATTACATACTCTGTACAGATACATAAATATAATCAAAAGAAATTAAAGCACAAAAGAATATTGAATCGGGAACGACCCTTTTTAGAATTAAATTAACCATTAAACCTGATTAACTAATTAATTATTTAATTAAAGAAAAAAATGTTTTTGTGTTTTTTATATTTTTAATGAAAATAAAATAAAAGGAATTAAAAATTGTCAAAAGAAAGACCTAATTCTAAATTAATTTTATTTATTGTGAAAAGATTAAAATTAAACCTAATTAAACAACTAAGTTAATTAATGTTAGAACTTATTTACAAAAAAAGTGATTTGAAATTAATAAAAATATTTTTTTGGTTTTTTCTGAATTTTTATTGTGAAAATGTTAATTAATTGGCTGGGGAATAATTAATTAAAAAAACAATAGAAATAAATAAAACAATAAAAAGAAAGAAAATAAAATGTAAAATGCAAAACCCAAGGGGGGGGGGGCAATGTGGAGGTTTGAAGAAGCAAATTGGCCCAATAATGATCAGGCCTGCTTTGACTTTGGAATTGCCTGCAGCATGGGTTGACCAGGAGCATGGTGCTCCTCATCTTTTGTCCTTTGGATCTGTGGGACTGGCCACTTGGCGCCTGGGATCTGGACATGCATGGTGGTCCTGCTTTTGAGAATCTGCACGTGAACATGTCAAGCAAAATAACATGGAAATTATGGGGGACCTGGGATTCGAACCCAGGTCCCAAGGGATTATGCATAAGTGCCTTGGCCAGCTGAGCTGTCTTGTTCAATTGAGATAATAATAATAACAAAATAATATATTGGTAAAACAACGTATATGCTAAAAAATAAAAAAAACGCGCGTTGGTTTGAATTATCCAGTAGCATTCTTCCACGTCTTCGTCTCTTTCCTTTTTCCTGTAAAAAACAAAGCAATAAGCGGGGGGTTTTAACCCCCACAAAATGACCTGAGGAAAAATAACGATTAGGCATACGTTAAACATAAATAGGGCGCGATGATATCAACATGTTCGTCTCAATCCCCTGAGTTCAACCATAGGTCTTATGAAGCCTGATTTTTCCTGTGCTGGAAATCCCCAAATTGCAAGCTTCGAAAACCTAGAATTCCTTAATGGTGGTTTTCGTTTCACTGCATAATAAGTCAATTAAGTAATACCAACAGCTTTATAGGGATGCAAACAATACAAAACAAGCCATAAATCTCATCAAATGCTTATGAATCGTGCATTTTGATTCTAAAAAAATGGACAAACCGTGGGACTGTGGTGGATGATTCCTTGAGTTCTAGCAAGTGGTTTTGATCCCAAATCACTCCTGAAGCTTCCAGCAATAGGTCTGAATCTTTAAATCTCCTTGAAAGGGCCTCTAAGGTGGAATTCAGTTTCAAACTTTCTTTGACTCTTTTCAATATGGTAATGGCCGTTTGTGCAATGTTCAGGTCGTGAATGAGGCTTGGCTTGCTTGCATATGTACATGTGAATGAGAATAGGTCACATTATGAGCTTGGGATCCATTGCAATTAAGTTTTTGGATTTTGCTTTAACACCATTAAAGGACTTTCCAAGCTTGGTTCAAATTTTGAATTTGTGCACAAAATAGCCTTGCACGAATTTGGCATATGGAATATGACACATGAAAGCCATTCAAACCTCAAAGATGCCATTTAATTAATTTTTAGATTTTATTTGAATTTTTATGGATTTAAAATGAATTAAATCAATAAAAATCAAATAAAATAGAAAAATAATTATTTGGTCTTGAAATTGATCATGGGACACGTGTATGGCATGGCAAGGCTGAATCTAGTGGAAGAAAGTGGGCCCTTTTGTCAAAAATTGAAGTTTCAAGGATAGTTGACTTTTGCCATTTCACAAAAATTTCCCAACTTCTCCAATGCATATCTTGCTCAATTTTGATCATATGAACATGTTCTTGGACATTTTGGAAAGGTCTTGAAGACCTCTAACCAATGCCTTTGGTCCCATGTCATTTGGATTTACCAATCTCAAGTTATGGTCTTTGACTTAAAATGCCTTTTTGTTGACTTTTGAAAATGACCTATAATGTAGAAATTGATAACTTTTTGTGAGAGCATTTCTTGGACTTGGAATGTGAAGATGAGTTGTAGGAAATGTCCTCCCCTTCAAAATGAGCATTGGATGGGATTTTTCTGATGAACCATGAAAAAGTTATGCCTTGGTCAAGTTACAGTTGACTTTTCAGTTGTCCAAAAATGGAAACTTTTGCATCTTGATGATTTTTGAGCCATTCTTGTGGAATCATGATCAAGAATTGATCAAATGATGATTGTGGCCTCAAAATAATATGTTGACCAAATTTTTTGACTTTTGACTGCCAAATGACCATTTTACCCCTACAGTTGACTGTGGAGCAACTAGGGCTTTTGACTGTGCAACTTGACCTTGTGAGCCTTGAAACTTGACATGTAGATGCTTGACAATGTATATAGGCCTATGGGACTTGATTGAGCCCTTGAAAACCTCAACTTCCTTGCAAGAAACAAAACCCTAATTTTGACTGGCTTAGGAGGATGTTTGACTGTGCAACCCTTGATTAGACTTGAGCCAATTGAGATGATGCTTGTCAAAACTTTGAAGAATACGGGAGGGAAAATTTTCGGGTACAACAGTTGCCCCTGTTCAATCTTCTTAAACCTGAGGATGTATATTGGCTTGCGTGCCTTTCGTGATCCGAAGGTGGAAGATGATTGAACACTAGAGTGCCCAGAAATTTGCACTCGCATAGTAGAGTATCAGCAGTGTGATGGCGGGAATGGGCTTATAGATTCCATTTGGAAAGATGGTGGATAGGAGGATGGGCTTATAGATGCCATCAGGAGATGTGACAGAACCTTGTCGTGAATGGGCTTATAGATGCCATTTGGAAGTGTAATGGATAGTGGTGGAGATGGGCTTAAAGATGCCATCGGGGGTGTCGATCGCGTAAGATATTCCTTAGCGAGAACTTGTGTACTTGAGAAGGAAAGATGGTTTCATGGCTTGCTACAGGTGTTGATCTTCAATCTCTTTATGCAGATATGCCCTGGCTAAATACAGGTATCGAATCTACAATCGATTGCTCACAGATATGCCCTGGCTAGATACATGAATCGAATCCGGAACTTCAAAAGGTTGCTTACAGACGTGCCCTGGCTGGATACAGGTATCGAATATACAATTAATCACTCACAGATATGCCCTGGCTAGATACAGGAATCGAATCTGGAACTTCAAAAGGTTGCTTACAGACGTGCCCTGGCTGGATACAGGTATCGAATCTCTAAACTCTTCATGCAGACATACCCTGGCTGGATACAGGTATCGAATCTACAATCAATTACTCACAGATATGCCCTAGCTAGATACAGGTGTCGAGTCCGGAATTAGTCGTCTACAGATATGCCCTGGCTGGATACAGGTATCAAATCTCTAAACTCTTCATGCAGATGTGCCCTGGCTAGATACATGTATCGAATCTGGAATTGGTCGTCCACAGATATTCCCTGGCTAGATACAGGAATCGAATCTGGAAACTCTTCATGCAGACATGCCCTGGCTAGATACAGGTGTCGAATCTACAATCAGTTACTCACAGATATGCCCTGGCTAGATACAGGAATCGAATCTGGAATTGGTCGTCTACAGATATGCCCTGGATGGATACGGGAATCGAATCTCTAAACTCTTCATGCAGACATGCCCTGGCTGGATACAGGTTTCGAATCTACAATCAGTTACTCACAGATATGCCCTGGCTGGATACAGGAATCAAATCTGGAATTAGTCGTCTACAGATATACCCTGGCTGGATACAGGAATCGAATCTCTAAACTCTTCATGCAGACATGCCCTGGCTGGATACAGGTATCGAATCTACAATCAATTACTCACAGATATGCCCTGGCTAGATACATGAATCGAATCTAGAATTGGTCGTCTACAGATGTGCCCTGGCTGGATACAGGTATCGAATCTCTAAACTCTTCATGCAGATATGCCTTGGCTGGATACATGTGTCGAATCTACAATCAGTTACTCACAGATATGCCCTGGCTAGATACAGGAATCGAATCTGGAATTTGTCGTCTACAGATATGCCCTGGCTGGATACAGGAATCGAATCTCTAAACTCTTCATGTAGATATGCCCTGGCTGGATACAGGTATCGAATCTACAATCAATTACTCACAGATATGCCCTGGCTAGATACAGGAATCGAATCTGGAATTGCGACAGTTGATAGTAATCATCTTTGGATTGTCCTTTTTCCTGAAAAGGCAAAACATCAGTTATATGCAATGTCATGATGTATGAAATGCATGATGTCATGATGTTCAAAGATAGTGTCGTATGCACTTTATCATGTATGTAAGCAGGATGTATGAAATGTGAAATGTCTATGAATGTATTTTCGTCTAGGAAAATAAATCCTTGACGAATGCCGGGAGTTTGTTGAATCCTGGGCTGATGTTTGAAGAGTAGAGTTCTCCATTTCCGCTGGGGATGATGGTTGTAAGAATAAAACCGGTAGGAGAAGATGACTCCGTTGGGGAATAAACTTGTTGGAGAGATTACTCTGCGGGGAACTACTCTGTGGGGAAGAGATACTTCGCTGAGGTTTGATGATAACTCCGCTGGGGATACTGTTGATATGTTATGTTGGGGAATTGATGAACTCCGCTGGGGGATAGGAAGAACTTCGCCGAGGACGATCTTTCCGTGGTAATTAGCTGAGGACAACCCAGTTATAAGCTCTGGTGGAGAATAACCTTTGAATAAAGCTGGGGAGACGCGTCCGTACTCTACAGGTGATAAGCTTCCAGAATCTACTGGGGATAAGCTTCCAGAATCTACTGGGGATAAGCTTCCAGAATCTACTGGGGAGATTGATTCAACTCTCCTGGGGAAACTTTTGGACTGCACTGGGGAAGTGGCCCCACTGGGGTGTCTGGATTCCTCCGGGGAACAATCTTATATTAAGACTACCGGGGATGCTTTCTTAGGAACATCTGCATACTCCGCTGGGGAATGTTGAGATTTTCTGGGGATACCCAACTTCCTTAAGGCTGACAGTAGACTAACTCTGCTTGGGGAGAGCATCGCTGACTTGCTGGAGATATTGTGCCTTTACGGGCTGATGGGAGACCAACTCTGCTTGGATGGAGTGTTGCTTGTCTTACTCTGCGGGGAGTGAAGGTATCTTGGTTAAATTCTTCAGCCGAACCTACCTTGGTACCTTGGTGGACAGAGCAACTAGATTGCTTAGACAATTTTTATTGCCCCTGTTTCTGATGTCACCTGTAATTAGTCCTTTGTTTCGTATGCGAATATTTGTGATCAGCAATTAATGTCAAGTGCATATATCAAAAATGAACATTGGACGTTCTTTGCAAAACAAAAGCAGAAAAAGAAAAACAGTTGGCAATTTGTCTGGAAAAGTGGATTTGTATTGATTTTGAATTTGCCTGTAAATAGGCGTTTTGTGTACAAGAAGCTGATGTCCTAGTAAGAGAACGCCGCCGAACAACATAGAGTTTATACAATTTTGAAACGGAAAACAAAACAGCTATGTGAAAAATCCCACTGGGTTTCAACTCTGCTATCGCCTTTATGTCTTCAAGCGTCTCATCATTTCGCTGCTTAGTTGAAGATGAAGCTGATTGATTAGTGTCGTCTGAACCTGATGGTTGATACCAAATTCTGGATGCAAGGTGATCCAATGAGACATAGTATTACGCTTTATCCCTAACTTTTGCCTGGATCTCCCTTTCGGGTTTTCAGTCCATCGGGATACCCATTTTTGCCCAAGCCGCCTTTTCAGGTTTTCGACTTGCCGGGTGTACAGATTTTTTTCATTTCATCCCTTATTTTTTCCCAAACCCTTTTGGTTCGCCGGGAAGCCCTTATTTTTGCCTAGGTGTGTCAACCTAGCGGGTCTTTTATCATGCGTAGTATCTTTTTACTATGTCTGCATTGGCGGGGTGAGGAAGGTCGTCACCATCCAAGGTGGTCAGAATCATAGCTCCTCCTGAGAAGATATGTTTAACCACAAATGGCCCTTCGTACGTAGGGGTCCATTTGCCCCTGGGATCACTTTGAGGAAGAATGATGCGCTTCATTACCAGGTCTCTGACTTGATACTCTTGTCGTCTGACTTTCTTGTTAAATGCCCTGATCATCCGTTTTTGGTACGTCTGACCATGACAGATAGCCGTGAGTCTCTTTTCGTCAATTAGGTTTAATTGATCAAGTCGAGTCTGGATCCAGTCATCTTCGTTCAAACCTGCATCCTTCATTATCCGGAGAGAGGGTATCTGGACTTCAATAGGCAAGACTGCCTCCATGCCATAGACCAAGGAAAAGGGTGTTGCCCCTGTTGACGTCCGTGCTGAGGTACGGTACCCATGAAGAGCAAACAGTAACATATCGTGCCAATCTTTGTAGGTCACTGTCATCTTCTGCACAATCTTCTTGATATTCTTATTTGCTGCTTCTACAGCCCCATTCATCTTCGGCCGGTAGGGAGAAGAGTTGTGGTGATGTATCTTGAATTGCTCGCAGAGCTCAGTGATCATCTTGTTGTTAAGATTGGTACCATTATCCGTAATGATCCTTTCCGGGACGCTGTATCGACAGATCAGGTTGTGCCGAATGAACCGTGCCACGACGTTCTTGGTTACGGTAGCATAGGAAGCTGCTTCGACCCACTTTGTGAAGTAATCAATCGCTACTAGGATGAAGCGATGCCCGTTGGATGCCGTAGGTCTGATCTCGCCGATCATATCGATGCCCCACATTGCAAAAGGCCAAGGTGTTGTCAAGACGTTCAGGGGAACCAGAGGAATGTGCACCTTATCAGCATAGATCTGGCATTTGTGACACGTCTGGGAATGTTGGTAACAGTCGGCTTCCATTGTGGACCAGAAATATCCTTCCCGGAGGATTTTCTTTGCCATAGTATGTCCACTGGAATGTGTTCCGAAGGTACCTTCATGTAGCTCTGCCATGATCCTTTCTGCTTCAGTCTTATCCATGCAACGCAGTAAGGTCGAATCATGGTTTCGCTTGTACAGGATGCCATTGCTGAGGAAGAACTTTGTCGCGAACCTTCTCAGAAACTTCTTGTCATTAGCAGATGCCCCCTCGGGGTATTCTTGAGCTTCCAAGTACCTCTTCACTTCATGATACCAAGGTTTTTCAGTTACCTCTTCAGCCTCAAGATCACAGCAATGTGCATGTTCATCTAATTTCCAGATAATGATCCGGGGAGCCTCGTTATCCCATTTGACTTTGAACATAGAAGACATCGTAGCCAGCGCGTCCGCCAACTGATTCTCTTCTCTTGGGAAGTGTTCAAAAGTTATCTCTTCGAAATGGGGGATCAATGTCAACACATACTCTTTGTAAGGAATAAGGTTTGGGTGTTTCTTATCCCACTCGCCTTTGATCTGATTGATCACGAGAGCGGAATCTCCGAAGACACTCAGAAACTTGATTCTTAAGTCAATTGCAGCTTGAAGACCCATGATGCATGCTTCATACTCTGCCATGTTGTTGGTGCAGTTGAAACATAGCCGGGCAGTGAGTGGGGTATGTGTGCCTTTAGGGGATATGATCACGGCGCCAATACCGTTACCCAAAGCGTTTGAGGCTCCGTCAAAGTGCATAGACCATCGGGATCCTTCCTCAGGTCCTTCATCCGGTCCAGGTACTTCACAATCAGTCACTACCATGATATTCTCGTCTAGAAATTCAAAGTTCATGGACTGGTAGTCATCCACTGCCTGGTGTGCCAAATGGTCTGCCAATACACTTCCCTTGATTGCTTTCTGAGTCGTGTACTGGATGTCATATTCTGTCAAGATCATTTGCCATCTTGCTATTCTTCCGGACAGAGCAGGCTTTTCGAATATGTACTTGATTGGATCCATTTTTGAAATCAACAGAGTAGTGTGAGTCAGCATATACTGTCTCAGCCGGCGAGCAACCCATACCAAAGCGCAGCAAGTTTTCTCGTGCAGTGAGTATCGGGTCTCACAGTCGGTAAACTTTTTGCTAAGGTAATAAATAGCGTGCTCTTTTCGGCCAGACTCGTCATGCTGCCCCAGCACACACCCCATTGAGCTGTCAAGTACTGTTAAGTATAGTATTAGAGGTCTCCCTTCAACTGGTGGCATAAGAATGGGTGGTTCTTGGAGATACTCTTTGATTCTGTCGAAAGCGGCCTGACATTCATCGTTCCAACGTACTACTTGATCTTTCTTCAGCAGCTTGAAGATTGGTTCACAGGTAGCAGTTAGATGTGAGATGAATCAGGCGATATAGTTCAGCCGTCCTAGAAAGCCTCTGACTTCTTTCTCTGTCTTGGGAGTTGGAATCTCTTGTATGGCTTTCACCTTGGCAGGGTCCACTTGAATACCTTTGTCGCTTACGACGAAGCCTAGCAATTTTCCGGATCTTACCCCGAAGGTGCACTTGTTTGGGTTCAACCTCAGCTTGTACAACTTCAGACGGTCAAACAGCTTCTGTAGATGGTCAAGGTGTTCCTCTTCAGTTTGAGACCTTGCAATCATATCATCGACATATAATTCAATCTCATGATGGATCATGTCATGAAACAAAGCAACCATGGCACGTTGGTAAGTTGCCCCAGCATTTTTCAACCCAAATGGCATGACCTTATAGCAAAAGGTGCCCCACTGAGTAACGAAAGTGGTCTTCTCCATGTCTTCAGGAGCCATCTTAATCTAATTATAACCGGAGAACCCGTCCATGAAGGAGAATACCTTATGTTGAGCAGTATTGTCAACCAGAACATCGATATGCGGCAGAGGGAAATCATCTTTATGGCTCGCCCTGTTCAAATCCCTGTAATCAACACACATTCTGACCTTACCATCTTTCTTCGGCACTGGAACCACGTTGGCAACCCACTGAGGGTAAGAAGTCACTGCTAGAAAACCGACGTCAAATTGTTTCATAACCTTAGCCTTGATTTTCTCGGACATCTCTAGACGCATACGGAGGACCTTCTGTTTAACCGGAGGGCAGTCTTCCTTGGTAGGCAAGTGATGAACCACAATGTCGGTATCCAATCCAGGCATGTCTTCGTAAGACCAGGAAAAGATTTCCACATAATCCTGTAGCATCTGAATCAACCGTTGTTTCACACTAGCCTCCAGATTGGCACCAATCTTGACTTCCTTTCTGTCTGTCTCAATACCCAGATTTACCGTTTCCATTGGATCTTCATGTGGCTGAATGGCCCTCTCTTCCTGGAGTAGCAGTCTTGCAAGCTCACCAGGCACTTCGCAATCATCTTCACCTCCGTCTTCGGCTAAGTTGATCAGATTTTCGAAGTCATAACTGGCAGTAGCAAAGTCGTTGTCAGTGAGATCCAGAGTGGATTGGAACCTGTATAAGTGAGTGTGTGTAAATATAGCTGTTTTGCAATATATAAAGAAAGAAAAGGAGCGCAAGATTTGAAATGTGAAAAACGTCCAATGATTTTATTAATGATATATGAAAGTAACACACAAAAGCCCTCACAAATGAAGCCACGGTGCCCCGGGTAAGACACCGGGCCATAAAGTTTCAAATTATTGTTCATTACAAATTTAAAACAAAGGAGTTCATTACTGGGTGACAAAAGTAATAGGTGTAAAGTCTTTTGCAGTCCAGTTGCTTGGTCCACTGTTGGTCGTTGGATAGATCCAGCTGTCGAATTCGGATTCCTCCACGTCGTCCTCAATAGCATTTACTCCTGGGTTGGTGATGAACACATGAGGTCTTCCAATCCTTGCCTTGCGAACAACCCTCTGAGCTTCTGCAGTGAAACCCAAGCCAAATTTGTCAGTCTTTGGAGTGAAATCAGGAATTCGGCCCCAGTTTGCGCACTCACCCTTCTCAACCACAGCCCGGGCATCCCTTAAGGAAGCCATCTTCAAAGGAGGGTCTTCAATCACTGTTTATGCTGCTGCCAATGTCTGAGGCACCTCTTCAAAGTGTTGAAAGGGGGTCTCAATGAACTCCCCGTCCATCTCTACGTACCGGAACGAGTTGAGGTGGCTGACCATATATTCTTCCTCCCCTTGTACTGTAACAATCTTCCCTCTGACCGGGTACTTAAGCTTCTGATGTAATGTGGAGGTCACAGCTCCAGCCTTGTGGATCCATGGACGACCCAGCAAACAAGAATAGGATGGTCGGATGTCCATCACATAGAAAGTAGAATCAAAAACTTGAGAACCAACCCTGATTGGAATGTCAACTTCACCATGTACCATCCTCTTCGACCCGTCAAAGGCCCGGACAATAATGTTACTAGGCTTGAGCTCTAAACCCTCACAATACAACCTGTCTAGGGCCTTCTTGGGTAACACATTCAACGAAGAACCGGTGTCTACCAACACATGGGCAAGAGTAGTGCCCCTGCATTCAATGGAGACATGCAGGGCATCGTTATGGTTCTTTCCCTTGGCAGTCAGATCAGCGTCAGAGAAGCCCAACCCATTATCAGCAGTCAAGTTGGCCATACAATCAGTAAATTGATCAGCAGACGTTTCTTGTGGCACATGGGCCGTCTTCAGGAAGGCAATCAGGGCCTTGGCATGGGCCTCTGAACACAACAACAGTGACAGCATGGAAATCTTAGATGGGGTGTGCCCCAGCTGCTCAACGACGTTGAAATCACTCTTCTTGATAATTTTGAGAATCTCTTCCATCTCTTGCTTGGAAGCTTCAACATTGGTCTTCGGTGCCTCCGTCCGGTCAGGCACATCAGTAGCAATCCTTTTGCCCCGAGCGTCAGATGACTTGGCAGCAGGGGTAGAAACAGGAACTTGATCAGGAAGGGAAGAGGGAACACTTGCAGGTGTGATGACAAGAGGTCTCTGAATAGCGGGAGGTGCGATATCTGGTGAGAACAGCCTACCACTACGAGTAACCTTGGCAGGCCCGGTGATGTTGCTGACACCGGTACTTGTATCAAACTCTTTTTTCACTCCCAGAACATAAACATCTGCCTCATAGTGCCACGGGATAGCTTTGTCAGACTTATAGGGGATGGGCCCCGAAACGGTGATAATGATAGGTGCAATCTTGTGAACAGGCATGATTTTGACAGGCTTCTTTGAGGGAGCCTTAGGAGGGTTGTTGAAAATAGTGACAATAGAAACTTCTTCGGTACGGACAGCAGGAACATCAATCTTCTTGAACAAGATCTCTTTGCTATCCATCAGGTTTTGGACGCCTGACTTCAGCAAAGGACAACCAGCAGGTGAAACAGAACATAGAAGGCAACCTTTACTACATCCCGGAAATAAACCGGCTAGCAACAGGTTCCTTTTGACAGTCAGCAATGGAGTAACAATATCATCCACGGAGGCCACATACAAGTCTTCTTGCACAACATTTACTCCATGCTGGGGCATGGGAGCAGTCACAACATTGGGCCTTTTGGGCGCCTCGAACTGTATTTCCTTAGCATCAATAAGGTCCTGAACCTTATTCCTTAGAGCCCAACAATCATCAGTAGAATGCCCCGGGCTATCAGAGTGATAAGCGCAACGGGCGTTGGGGTTGTACTTCGGAGAGGTTGTGTTCACTACCTTCAGAGCTTCTTTGACAGTTACCAGATTGGTTGACAGCAGCTGCGGCAAAATCTGAGACAGGGTCATGCTGAGCCGAGTGTACTGCCTTTTGGGTCTCTCACCCCTTGGCTGGTTATATTGCTGAGGAGCAGCAGCAGGCTTTGAGATTACCACCGTGTTGACAGCTTGGCGGTGTTCCGGTTTGTTCTGTCTCCTTGGACCATACACAACACTAGCTTCCTTCTTGAAGGGCTTCTTTTCAATACTCAAGGAGGCACCTTTCTGTATCTTTCCTGACTTGATACCAGCTTCGATCCTCTCACCAGTCAGGATCAGGTCTGTAAACCCAGCAGAGGAATTACCAATCAGGTGTTTGAAGAATGGACCAGACAGGGTCCCCAAGAACATGTCCACGAGTTCACGGTCAGTCAACGGTGGTTGCACCCTGCCAGCCAGATCTCTCCACTTCTGTGCATACTCCTTAAAACCTTCACCCGTCCCAAGTGGCATACCCTGGAGTTGGGTACGCGTAGGAGCGAGGTCGGAATTGTACTGATACTGCTTATAAAAAGCAGTAGCCAAGTCCTCCCAGTTACGAATATTGGTTCCATCCAGCTGATAGAACCATTCGAGTTGAGTCCCTGAAAGACTCTCCTGGAAGAAATGGATCCATAGGTTCTTGTCTGCAGTGTAAGGCTGGATCTTCCTTACGTAAGAACGGAGGTGCAGCTTAGGACATGAAGCCCCGTCGTACTTCACAAAGGCAGGCGCCTTGAACTTGTGTGGGATCACCACCCCAGAAGATAACCCTAGATCTCCAAAATCCAACCCAGGCACGCATTGAATATCCATAGCATTTAACCGGTCCTCCAGCTGTTTGTACCTGTCCTCAGCAGGAGGGTATTGTTCATCATTGAAATCTGTCTCGGTGTCAGAGACCACGGGACTAGGAACCTCTCTCCCTTGTGGGCTGTCTTCCCTAACAGATGGAGTAGTCAGCTCAGCTTCATTCTGCAGTGTATTCCCGAGTCTGCGTCCAGTGTTAAACAGTACAGTCCTCTTCTTCTTCTTCTTTTTCTCCTTCAAAAGCAGAGTCTTCAACTCCTGCTGACCCTGAGTTAAGCTCATGATTAGCTCCTGGAACTGGGCGTTTTGGGCCTGGAGGGCCTTGATAGCTTGTTCAGTAGTAGGCTCGGAAGACATGATGATTGAGTGAGTGCTGAAATAAACAGCGAAGAAGATTAAGCAACCTGTAGAAAAAGGGTACCTGTTATGCACATGATGCATGATATGCTATTTATGCAATGCATTCAAGGGTTCGAAAATTCAAATTCGTTGTAGACAAAAAGGAACACACATTGTATTAAGAAATAATATGTTCAGTACATCAGGGCCTCATGGGCAAAACATTACAAAATAATTAATCCCAAAAGACACTGCGCATCCTCTTTGGAGCAATGTAGGTGTTGAGAGTCTTTTCCTCGTGCAGTAGACGGGTGAGCTCCAAGACCTTCTTCTCGCTGGCATGTAAACTGGTTTCAAGAGAATTCCGTTCTTCCTTGAGTTGGATCCAGCTTTTTTGCATTTCTTCCCAAGATGTTGGCATGTCAGGATGTTGAACGGTGTATGGCACTTCTCCTTCCAAAACTGGCTCTTTGATCACGGGGAGAACATGAGGATATGGCATCACCAGCTTCTGGAAGCGGGCTCGTACCCACTTGAGATAAGGCTCCAGGGGGATGGAGTTCTTGTGTCCCAGTGTCTTGCTATCTACCCTGTTGGGCATCCTCCAAGCTCTGATGAATCTCTGGCGAAGTCCTTGTGCATCGTTGTCGAAGTCAAAAACTATGTCAGGAACCAACATGTCATGAGGGTCATCCCTCCGAGCATATCCAAACTGTCTTAAAGCCAGACATGGGTTGTAAGTAATGCCCCCTCTAATTCCAAGTAAAGGAACATTAGGTAACTCTCCGCAATGATCAATAATAGTGACATTTTCTCTGGACCGAGAACACCAATGTATATCAGCATGTGTAAGGGTCATTAACCGTTGTGACCATCTCAAACCCCACTCATTCTTCAAAACTGATTGTGGAAGGTGCGAAATAAACCACCTTGCCAGGAGAGGAGTGCAGCACATGAGAACACCTCTTTTTCTCATGGTTCGAGTGTAACATGAGTGAAGGATGTCCCCAAGCAACGTAGGTATAGGATTCCTGGACATGAAGATCTTGACAGCATTGATATCTATAAGCTGATCCGGATTCGGGAACAACACCAACCCATAGACAAGGAGTGCCACAACTTCTTCAAAGGCTTGTAGGTCAAGGGAGTTCCAACATTCTTGTGCTTTCTCAAACAGGAATTTTGCTAAGAATCCTTTGATACCACTTCTAACTTCCCAATGTCCCTTGATGTCAGATGGTTGTAGGTGTAATGCTTTAGCAACCTCTTCAAGTTTTGGTTCCTTTTTCGTACCGTTGTAGGGTAGTTGATTAAGGATAGGAATCTTCAGAAGCTGGGAAAACTCTTCCAAGGTAGGTACTAACTGGTAATCCAGGAAAGTAAAACAGTGGTGCAAAGGGTCAAAGAACTGGAACAACACTTTCACCATATCCTCTTCAATGTTGGTATTGACCAAGCTGATGAGTCTACCATGCCTTTCACTGAAGGAAGAGTTCTCGAGAATCCTGGATGTAAGCTCCTTAAGCTGAGGAGGGATCCTTACAAGGTTGACCTGAATTGTCTTTCTGCGGATAGTTTCCATGTCCTACAAAACAAGAACAAAGATGAAGATTCGAACCCTTGAAGTGGTTAGTAAATGCATATGATGTTGTATGATGCTATGATGTTATGATAAGGACACACCACAAGTATTCACAAACAGCAAACATGATAAGGCACACAAGTCACACCAGACAGCCCTTAGAGTTTAGGCCAACATGAAGTTTGGGGTACTACCCTCTTGAAGTTGGTGGGCTCAAACCTGTCCTATCAAAAGTAACCGGGTTCTAAGGAGCTCAATATCATTGGGTTGTTTTCTATGTTCATTGTTTTGATTTAGCCACTGAACTGGAGATCAAAATATTCCAAGAAAACAACCCTCAATGAGTGTAGTATCGAGTATCTACCAACTTCGGACTGCACCAAAGTCGGTCATCTCACTACCCCTAAAGAGGCCAGGATGGTCAAGTAAGGTTCCTAAGGTCAGTTGATGTTTCACGACACCACGCGGCGGCCCCGTACTCTCCTTGACTTGACTCAAGGGTTACCGGTACTCACCAAAGTGCCACATCAACGTAGCAAACTGCTTCAACCGTGTCGGTATACCCCGCACAGTTCCCTCACAGTTTGTTGCTACTTTCTAAAAGGTATCCCCCAGATCTGGGTTAGGATCTATGAAACTCCAAGGCAAACCCACAATATTAAATCAAGCAAAGCAGGCAATTGAAAACATAAGAATGGTCTAATCCTAAGGTACACCTCACTTTAAGTAGTCCCCAGCAGAGTCGCCAATTCTGTGATCGGTGGAAATAGAACTGAATGTTTTTAAGCTGGTTCGCGAAATGTCGCGGTAAGCAAGAGTCGCCACCGTCTTTTATGTTCTCCAATATGGAAAGGACAAAAGCACAGCAAAATTCCTTTTTCGAGATGTCTCTCGGTTCGGGAGGTAGATTTATAGAAAGGGAAGGTGTTAGCACCCTTTCTATCTGTGGTTATCCACGGGCTCTTAGGTACTTGCTCTTATGTTTTCAAAATTTGTTTGCTTTTCAAGTGTGGGTGGGTTTTGAAAAAGTTTCGTTTGAAAAATTTCTAAGTAACTCTTGTATCTGTCCTCAAGAGTGTATGAAAAATTTGTTTGAAAACCTTTTGAAAGTGTGAGTGCAAAAAGTTGTTTTGTTTGTTTGAAAAGAGCAAGTACTTGAGAGAAATCTACCTACTCTAAGGAATTAGGCTGTGTAAGAGTCCTTTAGATAGTGCTATCCCACCATTGAGAGGTAGGTAGCACCGTCGTTGGAGGTGTTCGGGTCAATTCGATTATAAGGGACATGTGTGGTCACCAAAGCAATAGTAGGACGCCTTAGTGGTAACCCTAATGTCCTAGATTCTTTTTATTTGAGGCAACCGTTTCGAGGCAACTGGATCTTAGACAGGAGGGTGACCTCTAAAACACCCTATACTAGATGACCACGTTCGAGGCAACCAGTGAGGCGTACCCTAGGGGTGGCATGTGCATGTGTGTTATTTTTCAGTTAATGTTTGTCTTTGAACATGTTATTTGTGAGCTACAGATTGGTTTTATTATTCATACATTCTTGCAGGCATAATTAACAGTTAGGAGTGCGGAAAATAAATTGCAGAAATGTAAATCTAGCTATTACAAGGCGCGGGTCTATACATCGCCAAAAACAAAAACCCGTTTTGGAAAATAAAGTGCGAGAATTTAAATAAGGCGACAAAATCCTAATTAACTATTACATACTCTGTACAGATACATAAATATAATCAAAAGAAATTAAAGCGCGAAAGAAGATTGAATCGGGAACGACCCTTTTTAGAATTAAATTAACCATTAAACCTGATTAACTAATTAATTATTTAATTAAAGAAAAAATGTTTTTGTGTTTTTTATATTTTTAATGAAAATAAAATAAAAGGAATTAAAAATTGTCAAAAGAAAGACCTAATTCTAAATTAATTTTATTTATTGTGAAAAGATTAAAATTAAACCTAATTAAACAACTAAGTTAATTAATGTTAGAACTTATTTACAAAAAAAGTGATTTAAAATTAATAAAAATATTTTTTTGGTTTTTTCTGAATTTTTATTGTGAAAATGTTAATTAATTAGCTGGGGAATAATTAATTAAAAAAACAATAGAAATAAATAAAACAATAAAAAGAAAGAAAATAAAATGTAAAATGCAAAACCCAAGGGGGGGGGGGGGTCCAATGTGGAGGTTTGAAGAAGCAAATTGGCCCAATAATGATCAGGCCTGCTTTGACTTTGGAATTGCCTGCAGCATGGGTTGACCAGGAGCATGGTGCTCCTCATCTTTTGGCCTTTGGATCTGTGGGACTGGCCACTTGGCGCCTGGGATCTGGACATGCATGGTGGTCCTGCTTTTGAGAATCTGCACGTGAACATGTAAAGCAAAATAACATGGAAATTATGGGGGACCTGGGATTCGAACCCAGGTCCCAAAGGATTATGCATAAGTGCCTTGGCCAGCTGAACTGTCTTGTTCAATTGAGATAATAATAATAACAAAATAATATATTGGTAAAACAACGTATATGCTAAAAAATAAAAATAAAAACGCGCGTTGGTTTGAATTATCCAGTAGCATTCTTCCACGTCTTCGTCTCTTTCCTTTTTCCTGTAAAAAACAAAGCAATTAGCGAGGGTTTTTAACCCCACAAAATGACTTGAGGAAAAATAACGATTAGGCATACGTTAAACATAAATAGGGCGCGATGATATCAACATGTTCGTCTCAATCCCCTGAGTTCAACCATAGGTCTTATGAAGCCTGATTTTTCCTGTGCTGGAAATCCCCAAATTGCAAACTTCGAAAACCTAGAATTCGTTAATGGTGGTTTTCGTTTCACTGCATAATAAGTCAATTAAGTAATACCAACAGCTTTATAGGGATGCAAACAATACAAAACAAGCCATAAATCTCATCAAATGCTTATGAATCGTGCATTTTGATTCTTAAAAAAATGGACAAACTGTGGGACTGTGGTGGATGATTCCTTGAGTTCTAGCAAGTGGTTTTGATCCCAAATCACTCCTGAAGCTTCCAGCAATAGGTCTGAATCTTTAAATCTCCTTGAAAGGGCCTCTAAGGTGGAATTCAGTTTCAAACTTTCTTTGACTTTTTTCAATATGGTAATGGCCGTTTGTGCAATGTTCAGGTCGTGAATGAGGCTTGGCTTGCTTGCATATGTACATGTGAATGAGAATAGGTCACATTATGAGCTTGGGATCCATTGCAATTAAGTTTTTGGATTTTGCTTTAACACCATTAAAGGACTTTCCAAGCTTGGTTCAAATTTTGAATTTGTGCACAAAATAGCCTTGCACGAATTTGGCATATGGAATATGACACATGAAAGCCATTCAAACCTCAAAGATGCCATTTAATTAATTTTTAGATTTTATTTGAATTTTTATGGATTTAAAATGAATTAAATCAATAAAAATCAAATAAAATAGAAAAATAATTATTTGGTCTTGAAATTGATCATGGGACACGTGTATGGCATGGCAAGGCTGAATCTAGTGGAAGAAAGTGGGCCCTTTTGTCAAAAATTGAATTTTCAAGGATAGTTGACTTTTGCCATTTCACAAAAATTTCTCAACTTCTCCAATGCATATCTTGCTCAATTTTGATCATATGAACATGTTCTTGGACATTTTGGAAAGGTCTTGAAGTCCTCTAACCAATGCCTTTGGTCCCATGTCATTTGGATTTACCAATCTCAAGTTATGGTCTTTGACTTAAAATGTCTTTTTGTTGACTTTTGAAAATGACCTATAATGTAGAAATTGATAACTTTTTGTGAGAGCATTTCTTGGACTTGGAATGTGAAGATGAGTTATAGGAAATGTCCTCCCCTTCAAAATGAGAATTGGATGGGATTTTTTTGATGAACCATGAAAAAGTTATGCCTTGGTCAAGTTACAGTTGACTTTCAACTGTCCAAAAATGGAAACTTTTGTATCTTGATGATTTTTGAGCCATTCTTGTGGAATCATGATCAAGAATTGATCAAATGATGATTGTGGCCTCAAAATAAGATGTTGACCAAAAATTTTGACTTTTGACTGCCAAATGACCATTTTACCCCTACAGTTGACTGTGGAGCAACTAGGGCTTTTGACTGTGCAACTTGACCTTGTGAGCCTTGAAACTTGACATGTAGATGCTTGACAATGTATATAGGCCTATCGGACTTGATTGAGCCCTTGAAAACCTCAACTTCCTTGCAAGAAACAAAACCATAATTTTGACTGGCTTAGGAGGATGTTTGACTGTGCAACCCTTGAGTAGACTTGAGCCAATTGAGATGATGATTGTCAAAACTTTGAAGAATATGGGAGGGAAAATTTTGGGGTACAACACACGCACATTCTTACTTTGCCGTCCTTTTTAGCCACGGGAACAATGTTGGCCACCCATTGAGGATAAGAAGTAACAGCCAGAAATCCAGCATTGAACTGTTTCGTAACCTCCGCTTTGATCTTCTCTGACATGTCAGGTCTCATGCGGCAGACTTTTTGTTTCACTGGTGGACAGTCTTCTCTTATGGGTAGACGGTGTACCACGATGTCTGTATCGAGTCCTGGCATGTCTTCATATGACCAGGCAAAGATCTCAACATAATCATGTAATAGCTGAATTAGGCGCTCCTTGACACTCGGCTCTAGATTGGCACCCACTTTGATTTCCTTTTTATCTTCCTCGGTACCCAAGTTGATTGTATCCAACAGCTCCTCATGAGGCTGAATAGCTCTTTCCTCTTGTTGTAGTAGTCTGGCCAATTCCCCTGGCACCTCACAATCTTCCTCACCTTCGTATTCGGCTTGGTAGATCAGATCTTCAGAGTCACTGAAGGCTATAGCAGTATCGTTACCCATGGAATCCGGAATGGAAGGGTACCTGCATTTGTGAGTGTGGGTGTGTGTAAGGGTATAGCCATCTTAAAACAATAAAATTTAAAAGAAAGACAATGAGCACAAAAGGTTTATATGTGAAAAAGAGTCCATGATTCATTGAATGTCATATGAAGATGAAATAAAAACCCTTACAAATGGACCATTGTGCCTCGGGTAAGACACAAGGTTTTTAAAGTGCGAATTTGTTCGTGAATATTACAAGTCCAGCAGAAATGTAAAAGATAAATTACTGAGATATGAAAGTTATCGGGACAAAGTCTTTGGCTTCCCAGTTGCGAGGTCCTCTGTTGACAGTAGGAAATATCCAATCTTCCAGGCTGCCATCCTCTTCATTGTCTTCTACCGCATTTACTCCTTGGTTGCCAATCTTCACAGGTGGCCCCCCAGCACGGGCACGGCACACAGCCTTTTGAGCAGTTAAAGTAAACCCCAAGCCAAACTTGTCTGATTTGTACGGAATGTCTGGAAGCTTCCCCCAGATGGTGCATCCCCCTCTTCCACTACTGCTTTTGCATCCTTTAGGGATGACATCCGAAGCGGAGGTCTTGTGATCTTAGGAATCGAGGATACCGCCTTGGTCACCGCTACTTCTGGAGAGACTTCTTCAAAATGTTGGAAAGGGATTTCAATGAACTCTCCATCTAACTCCACATATCGGAAGGAGTTCAGATGACTAATCATATACTCCTCCTCCCCATGGACAATTATGATCTTTCCTTGGACCGGGTACTTCAGCATCTGATGCAAGGTGGAGGTGACAACACCGGCATTGTGGATCCAGGGGCGTCCTAACAGACAGGAATAAGAAGGACGGATGTCCATCACATAGAAGGTTGAGTTGAGAATTTGAGTTCCCACCTTTATTTGGATGTCCACCTCCCCGTGGACCATCCTCTTCGAACCATCAAAAGCTCTCACCACTATATTACTGGGTTTTAAAGTCAGCCCCTTGCAATCCAATCTATCAAGGGCTTTCTTCGGTAAGACGTTCAAAGATGATCCTGTGTCCATCAAGACATGGGCTAGGGTTGTTCCTCTACACTCCACTGAGACATGTAATGCCTCATTGTGTTTTCTCCCTCTGGGTGTCAAGTCAGCATCAGAGAAACCCAGGCCATTATCAGCTGTCAAACTGGCCACACAATCCTAGAATTGGTCAGCGGATGTTTCTTGCGGCACATGAGATGTCTTCAGAAATTTTACCAGAGCTTTGGCATGTGCCTCAGAGCACAGCAGCAGAGCTAGCATAGAGATCTTGGAAGGGGTTTTCCCCAGCTGTTCAACCACATCATGATCACTCTTTTTTATCATCCTTAGGATTTCTTCCATCTCCTTCTTGGATGTTTCAGGAATAGCTAGTGATTGAGCCTTCGTCCGGGCAGGCTCTTCTTGAACATTCTTTCCTTTATTCTCAGCAGTGGAAGTAGGGACAGGAATTGTATTTTCTTTGTCGGTAGGCACGCTTGCAGGTATAATCACTGGTTTAGATGTAATCTTCAGAAAAGCCACGGGTCCAAAGACTGCCCTTGGAGGAGAAATCTCTGGAGAGAAGATTCTACCACTGCAGGTAATCTTGCTTGTTCCGGCAATATTGCTAATGTCAGAATTGTCCTCTTCAGATCTTTCTTCTTCGGCAGTCAGTTCATCCTGTTTAATAACATGGTAGTAGATTTCTCCACCATAATTCCATGGTACTATTTTATCTGATTTGTATGGGGCAGGCCCGGGCATTGTAATCTTAAGTGGAATAGTCTTTGGAGCAGGTGTAATCCTAACGGGTCTTTTAGGGGCCCTGGAAGGATTGGCGTAGATGGTTATAATTGAAACTGCTTTAACTGGAACGGGTGAAACAGGAGCATTATCAAACAGAATTTCTTGGTTATCAATCAGTCGTTGGATACCTTTCTTCAACAAAGGGAAGTCAAATGATGAGGACAGAAAAACATGGCAATCTTTGTCACAACCTGGGAATATACCAGCTTTCAACAAATTCAACTTAATAATCGGGAGCAGAGTCAACAATTCATCCACGGTAGCAACAAACAAATCTTCTTCAATAGCGTTGGCATTGTGACCATGCCTAGGCATTGGAGCGGAAATAACATTTGGTTTTTCAGGCGCTTCAAACTCAACTTCCTTCGTGTCTATCAGGTCTTGAATCTTATTCTTCAGAGCCCAACAGTTGTTGGTGTCGTGCCCTGGACTTTCAGAATGGTACGTGCATCTGGCGTTGGGATGGTAATGTGGAGACGCAGTATTGGGATGCTTTGGGGCCTCTTTTAGAGTGGCCAGATTCAACTTCAGAAGATGTGGTAGAACTTGGGCTGGAGTCATGTTAATCTTGGTGAATTGCCGAACTGGCCTTTCCGCCCTTTGCTGGTTAGTTCTTGGCTGGTCTGATGCAGGCTTCGGAATCATAACGGCCCCCACCGTTGGTCGACACTCAGTTCTTCCCTGATTCCTCTGTGAATAAACAACAGATACTTCTTTTCTTCCCGTGAAGGGCTTTTTTACAGCTCTAGAGGTAGACACGTCTTTCTGAATTTTCCAACTTCTTATACCAGCCTCCACTCTTTCGCCGGTTAAAATCAATTCAGTAAACCCTACAGAGGAACTCCCAATCATATGATTGAAGAAAGTACCGATAGAGTTCCCAAGAACATGTCCACCAACTCCCTTTCGAACAGAGGGGGTTGCACCCTTCCAGCTAGGTCTCTCCACTTTTGTGCGTAGTCTTTGAAGCCCTCATTGGAAACCATCACCATACTCTGAAGTTGAGTACGGGTAGGCGCCAAGTCGGCGTTGTACTGATATTTTTTATAGAAAGCTGCTACCAGGTCTTCCCAATTCTGGACGTCTGCCCTTTCTAATTGGTAGAACCAATCAAGTTGCGTTCCTGATAAACTGTCTTGGAAAAAGTGGACCCATAAGTCTTTGTCAGCAGAGTGTGGTTGAATCTTTCTAACATATGATCCGAGGTTCATTTTAGAGCAAGACACCCCATCATACTTGGAAAATAGTGGCACTTTAAACTTTAGCGGGATTACAATTCCTGACACCAGCCCCAACTCTTCAAAATCTAGCCCCGGTACTCTCTGGATTTCCATAGCGCTTAATCGCTCTTTAAGGTGTTTGTACTTGTCATCATCCGGAGGGTATTGTTGTTCAGAGTAGTCCTCCTCTTCCTCTTCTTCTTCAGAATCTGATGGTATTGTCGTTTATTTTCCTTTTCTTTCCCCTTCTTCAGATGTTGTTGGAAATTCTAAGGTCCTTCTGGCTTGTCCCTGAAATCTTCTGCCCATGATTACCACACCAGCTGGCTTCTTCTTCTTTTTCTCTTTCTCTTTTTCTAGCAGGGTCTTCAGCTCCTCTTGCCCCTTGGCTAAGGTCATGAGTAACTGTTGAAATTGTGAGTTCTGAGCTTGCAGATCTTTGACCGTTTGTTCGAGATCCATCGTACTGAAATAAACAGTAGAGAGATGAGGAAACTTGTTGCAAAGACCTATTTATGTTTATGATGAATGATATGTATTCATGCAATTCTTTCAAGGATTTAAAAATTCAAATTTGTTTTTAAAAAAAAAGAAACACACGTCATATTAATAAAATAGAATTTAAGTACATCAATGCCCCTTGGGCAAAATAATACAAAATTCTAAGGTAAAAAGACATTGTGCATCCTCTTTGGTGCAATGTAGGTATTGAGAGTCTGCTCTTCATGAAGTAGTTGAGTGAGTTCAAAAACCTTCTTCTTGCTTGCGTAAAATTGGGCTTAGAAAGTATCGCGCTCTCCTTTGAGTTGTATCCAAGCCCTTTGTAGGTCTTCGAGTGATGTCGGCATGTCAGGATGTAGGATAGTGTATGGAACTTCTCCTTCCTTAACAGGCTCTATAATCACTGGGAGAATGGAGGGATAAGGCATCATAAGACTTTGAGCGCGGGTTCGTACCTACTTGAGGTAAGGCTCAAGAGGTATGGAATTCTTGTGTCCCAAAGTCTTGCTATCCACCTTGTTTAGCATCCTCCAAGCTCGGATGAATCTCTGGCGGAGTCCTTGATCGTCGTTGTCGTAGTCGAAAACCAATCCTTGAATCAGCATATCATATGGGCCATCTCTTCGGGAATAACCAAACTGTCTTAGAGCTAAGCATGGGTTATATGTGATGCCTCCCCTAATTCCAAGTAGAGGGACATTAGGGAATTCCCCACAATGGTCAACAATGATAACATTCTCTTTGGATCGAGAACACCAATGAATATCTAAATATTTAAGTGTCATTAACCTTTGTGACCACCTCAAACCTTGCTCATTCTTCAAGACTGATTGGGGAAGATGAGAAATAAACCATCTTTCCAGGAGAGGAGTACAACACATAAGAACACCTCTTTTCCTCATTGTACGAGTGTGAAAAGAGTGTAGGATATCCCCAAGCAATATGGGCATCGGGTTGCGAGACATGAAGATTTTGACAGCGCTCACATCTATGAGTTGGTCAGGATTGGGGAACAAAACCATCCCATAGATGAGAATAGCTACAATCTCCTTAAAAGCTTGCAAGTCTAGGGAATTCCAACAGCTTTGGGCCTTCTCAAACAGAAACTTTGCCAAGAAGCCTTTGACACCAACTTCTAGTTTCCCAATGAGTTGTGACATCAGATGAGTGCAAGTGCAGGGCTTGAGCAATCTCTTCTAGATTTGGATCTCTTTCCATACCGTTGAAGGGTAGTTGATTGAGAATAGGAATCCTCAGAAGTTGAGAATTCTTCCAAAGTGGGCACAAGTTTATAGTCAGGAAATGTGAAGCAATGATGCAAAGAGTCAAAGAACTGGAAGAGAACCTTCATCATATCCTCCTGTGTTGGAAGTGACCAAGTTGAGTAGACGACCATGTCTCTCGGTGAATGGAGAGTTCTCAGGTATCCTTGAAGTTAGCTCATTGAGTTGTGGAGGAATCCTTACAAGGTTGATTTGGATAGTTTTCCTGCGAAGTGAATCCATATCCTACAAAACAAGAACAAAGATGAATTTCCAAAATCCTTGAAATGGTTAGTGAATGCATATGATGTTCATGATGTCCATGATGTTATGCACAAGTATATATGTACAAGCAAATAAAAAAAGTTCTTAGTTTAGGCTTGCATGGGGTTTCATAGGTAAATACCCTCTTGAAGTTTAGTTGGCTCAACCTGTCCTAACAATAGTAATCGGGTTCTAAGGAGCTCAATATCATTAGATTGTTTCCTTTGTTCATTGTTTCAGTTCAAGCCTCTTTACTGGCGACCGAAATATCCCAAGAAAACAACCCTCAATGAGTGTAGTATCGAGTATCTACCAACTTCAGACTGCACCAAAGCCGGTCATCTCCCTACATCCTAAAAGGCCAAGTTGGTCAAGTAAAGGTTCTAGAAGTTCATTAGTGCTTCATGACATCACTCAGCGGCCCCGTATTCTCTTTGATTGACTCAAAGGCTACCGGTACCCACAAATATGTCACACTAATATAGCTATTGCTTATACCATGTCGGTATACCCCACACAGTTTCCATAATGTATTGCTATTTACCTATAATGTTTCCCAAATCCGGGTGGAGGATTCAAACCCAAACAAAGAACCATAATTATAAAGCAAACAAGTCAAACAATGTAAGGAAATAAATGTGATCTAAACCCTAAGGTAATCCCACTTTTAGAATATTCCCCAGCAGAGTCGCCCGTTCTGTGATGCGGTGGGAGAACTGACTTGAGGTTTTGCGTTTTATCGCAAATGTCGCGGTTAGCAAGAGTCGCCACCGACTTTTCTTTTATCCAAAAGGAAAGGTAAAAAAAGCACAGGAAAGACCTTTGAGATGTTTTCTTGAGTTCGGGGGGTAGATTATTAAAAGGGAAGGTGCTAGCACCCTTTTCATCCATAGTTTTCCATGGGCTCTTAGTTACTTGCTTTAGATCACTTGCTTTAGTTTGTTTGAAATGGTGTTTGATGTGGTTTTGAAAGTATTTTGTAAAAGAGGCCATTGTTTAGGCAATCTTTGTAATGATTCTCGTTCGTAAGAATGTATACAAAGATGTTTGTCTTTTGAAAATGTTTTCAATATTTTGTAAGATGTTTTGAAATGTGTGTGTGTGTGTGTGTTTATTTTAAAAATAGCAAGGATTGTTGTTTGAGATGGAGCAAGTAACTTAGAAGCTATCTACCTACTCAAATGTTTTTTTGTGTGCATTTTCTATTCCTTTGACATTGTTGACTTACCATTGATTTGGTAAGCAACCCTATCTTTGGATGTAAACGGGATGGGCGTGGGTCGTCGTATAACCATGATAACAATATTACAAAGTATCTTAGCATTTTGTAGGGACCAAGATCATTTTGTTTAGGCAACTTTGGAATAACGTCATCGAGGGGCTATGATCTTATATTTATTTTGTTTTTCCAAGATACTTCGCGTGCGTAACATGTCCATTTTATTCTTAGGCAACCAAGTGGAGAAACCCTAAGGATGCTCGTGTGCAAGTGTGTTATTTGCATGCGTTTTGTCTTTGATTAGGATTGTCTATTTTGTTGTTTTTATCTTGCCATACATTTCCTATTTTACTAACAAGCATACAAAAATAATAAAATGCAAAAGGAAGATAAAACCCTACGCTATTACAACCATATTGAAAAACATGAAATTATAAAGGCGAAAATAAAGTAAAGGCAAGAAAACAAAAGGGCTTTCGACTCGGGCAGGAACCCTTCGACTCTGCATACTTTTGGCTTCTTTAGATTTGGAGTCTGGAATCAGTCATGCCCTTCGATTTTCCTTTGTCTCCTTCGACTGGGGGTTGGAGTCAGTAAGGTTATGGCTTTTCCATAGGCTCCTTGTTGACTCATTGTAAGCAAATTAGGCCCTCAGATTATGATTCGAAGGGCTTGCGCAGCTAGTCAATCGAAGGGTATAACAAACCTGTCTTAAATTCTTAAAATGCAGCATCCAAATATAACTACAGTCCAGAGGTTAGCACAAAAACAAAACAATGGGTCTCAAAGTCCAAAGTATAACTAATTAAGGTTGAGTTTTCAGCATATGGGCAATCAGAATCGAATGTTAAAAGCATGGTCCATAAATATCTACATTTTTTTATTGGCATGTGCACATGATGTTTAAATGAAAGAGTTCCAAGTTTAGAGAGAACTTACCTCTTGAAGTGCTTAGTCGAAAGAGCTGCAGGGGACCTTTTTTGATGATGGAGGGAGCCTCGCTGGGATCTTCCTAAAGCTAGTTCTGTTACTATTTGGTTTGGGCAGTCACTGAATGGTGATGCGTGAATCGAAGGTTGCTTCAGTCTAGGGGAAGTAAATCGAATGGTACACCACTGAGACTTTTTTATGAAAAAATCTTAGAGTTTTGAAGGTTTGAGAACGTTGGAGAGTTTGAAAATGTGGGAGAGTTTTAGTGCTTGAGGATTTTTATGATTTTTCTCTCTTAGCAAAAATCTCGACCCTTTCTTTGTTAATGGTTCCTCTATTTATAGAGAAAAGGTTTGGAAGTTTAAACAAAGATATGGCTTGGCTGAAACGTGAACATTAAGCTATGTCAGATTTTCAAAGATCCCAAGGTGAAGTACTGAATTTGTTGGTTAAAAGGGGCTGACTTCCCTAACTTATGGTGAAGTACAAACATGATTTTAGCAAAGCATGGGCTTGGGACAAAATTTGTACTTAGCAAGTTCACTTTCGTGCAAAAAACTTCTGGACAAAGGCTTAATCACCTGGACAATAGCTTAATCCAAAATGTAAGCAATTAATTATGGAGTGAAATACAAGCACTAAGGCTTGTAAAGTAAGATCACGTAGCAGGGTCCATATATTTGATCAGTTGTCCTTTCAAAATCCTATTTTTCACTTGTGTTTAAAGAAAACTGCGTCAAAGGATTCAGAATTGGGTTTGAAAGATGGTGATTCAAAGGGAACCAAAACTCAAATCGAAGCCTTTGTGTGAGGGTGGCTTATGTCTAATCGAAAGCTTGCATGCCAGGGGTTACATGTGATCAAACGAACGAGTGTATGTAGGAGGACAAAATGTTCATATTTGAAAGAGGCAAATAGGGAACAAAAAGTGCAAATCGAAGGATGTTAAAAGAGAGCCTTTTGCCTTGGAAATGAAATAGATTACAAGAGGCTTTTTCCTTGTGAATCAAACCAAAATGTGTCAGAGACCCATGCCCAGTCGAAGGATGCAAACCAAGCTTGCGTCGAAAGAGGCCAAAAGGCCAGTCGAAGGAGCTGAAACGAAGAACACTTGTATTTCTCCAAATTCTGTCAAAATAATATTTTTATCTGTTTTCTCCTTTTTTGACAGTTTCCTTTTAATTTTGGTACTGGAAAATTCCAAAATACTTGTGCAGGCTTGAATCTTGGGAAACCTTGTGAGAAAGGCCTTGAAGAATATGAGGGCAAATTTTGGGGTACAACAATTGCGTTTCAATCTAGACCACAAAAATAACTTCTTTAAGTCTTGATACATCTTAGTAGCACCTGGATGAATACTCAAACTGCTTCTATGAATTTCTTCAAGAATCATCTTTTTCAACTCAGAGTCATCAGGAATACAAACCCTGTTGCGGAATCTCAACACACCTTTCACATCCATCTTGAAGTCACTGTCTTTATATTGATTACTCCCAACCATCATGTCTACCAACTTCACATCCAATTTTCGAGCTTCTTTAATATTATTCAGAATATCATTGATAATCTTCAATATTCCCAACATCACACTCTGTGGTGTTAACTCGCATACTAAGCTCATATCTCTGAACTGTTTGATTAATTCTAGTTCTCTAACCATCATAGTAGACATATGAAAAGATTTCCGACTCAAAGCATCTGCTACAACATTAGCTTTACTCTGATGGTAGTTTAATCCAGATTCATAATCTTTTAACATCTCTAACACCCTTCATTGTCTCATATTTAGTTCCTTCTGATCAAACAAGTAATTCAAGTTTTTGTGAACGCTGAACACCTCAAACTTGGATCCATAAAGGTAATGCCTCCAAATCTTTAGCACAAACACCACTACAACCAGTTCTAAATCAAGACTAGGATAATTCAGTTCGTGAATCTTCAATTGGCTCGATGCATAGGCTACCACTTTGTCTTTCTTCATAAGCACACCACCCAAAACCAATTTAGATGCATCACAATACACAAAAAAAAAATTCTTTAGGGTTAGGTATTATCAAAATCGTAGTCGTCGTCAATTTCTTCTTCAGCTCGGTAAAACTTTCCTCACACTAAACATCCCATACAAATGCTTTGCCTTTACAAGTTAGCTGAGATAATGGAAGTTATAACTTATAAAAGCTTTCAATAAACTTTATGTAATAAACATCCAAGCCTAAAAAGCTTCTAATCTTCGTAATGATCTTGGAGCTTCCCACTAAAACACTACATCTACTTTGGATGAATCCACCGTAATACTATCACCTGAAATAATTTGACCAAGAAAACTAACCTTTTCCAACCATAACACACACTTCGACAACTTTGCATATAATTATTTATCTTTCAACACTTGTAATACAATTTGCAAATGTTCATCATGATCTTCTTATGATATAGAATAAATCAAAATATCATCAATAAAGACAACCAAAAACTTGTATAGATACTGATGAAAGATTATGTTCATATATTCCATGAATACACCTGGTGCATTAGAAACACCGAACAACGTCACAAAATACTCATAATGTCCATACCGAGTACGGAAAGCCGTCTTCTGAATATCCTCATCTTTAACTCGGATTTGATAATAACCAGACCTCAAGTCAGTTTTGCTAAAAACACGTGCACCCACCAATTGGTCCATTAAGTCGTCTATCCTCGAAAGTGGATACTTGTTCTTGATTGTCACTTTATTCAATTTTCGATAATCTACACACAATCTCATACTACCGTCTTTATTTTTCACCAACAATAGCAGAGCTCCCCAGGGCGACACACTTTTCTTCACAAACTTCTTTTCAAGAAAGTCTTCCAATTGCTTCTTCAACTCTACTAACTCAGATTCCTACATCCTATATGGTGCCATCGAAACGAGTCTGGTACTAGGAACAAGATCAATAGAAAACTTTACTTCTCTTTCTGGCGGCACATCTGATATTTCATCTGAGAAAACTTTAGGAAAATCACGCACCACCTGCAACTCATCGATTGCAGCTTGACTTTCTAGGGATAAAGACGTAATCAACGAAAACACCTGAGCTTCATCTTGCACCAACGCATATAATTTACTAGTAGATAAGAAACCAGCTTCCTTCTCCTCATCAGGAGTGAGAAACCGAACATATTTGTTATAGCAATTAATATGAACATAATTGGATTCCAACCAGTTCATACCTAGGATCACATCCAGATAACTCAACGACAAAAAAATTAGATCCATAGCAAAATCTTTGTCAAAGATTGATAAAGATCATTTCAAGCATACAAGAGAAGTAGTCATCGATACCTTAGCTGGAGTCTCGATAACCATTTCTCCAATCATAGAAGACAACATAAAGCCCAATCGTTTCACATAATCAGAAGCAATAAAAGAATGTGTTGCACCAGTATCAATAATAGCAATTAAAGGAGTACTATTAATGAAACATATACCTATAATTAGTCTGTCTTCACTAGATGTCTGATTTCCTACTAAAGCAAACACCTTCCCACCGGATTGAACTTAATTTGGCTTCTGAAACTGAGTATTGATATGTCCCTCTTCACCATAGTTAAAGAATATCACCGAACTATGTTTACAATCAACCACTCCATATCCAGCTTTACCACAAAGGAAACACTTTTTCACATCGCATGTACATTCACTGATTTAGTGTCCTAGCTCACCGCATTTGAAACACCCAAGGTTAGCAGGAGCACCTCCCCCACTTGGCCTCTCACCATCAACAACTTTCTATTTTTCATTGTCAGCTGGAGCATTGTAAGGTTTCCCATGGTTCTGATGTGGCTTTCCTCTCCTCTCGCTCATAATCTTGTAGTGAGCTTTACTATCCTCTTCATAAATTTTGTAGCTATTTACCAACTCTAGAAATATACGAATCTACTGATATCCAATTGCCTTCTTGATCTCTGGGCGCAACCCATTCTCGAACTAAATGCACTTTAAGAACTCAGCAGTCGCTTCATTGTAATAAGGATAGAACTTCTCAAGATTCACAAATCTAACCTCATACTCAGTTACAGACAGGTTCCCTTGTTTCACTCCAGGAATTCTATCTCCTTATTTCTACACACATCTTCTGGAAAGTACTTCCCCAGAAACTCCCTACTGAAAACAACTCAAGTAATAACCTCACCTAACACTTGCAGTCTCTGATGAGTTCTAACCTACCAGTCATCAACCTCATCTTCCAACATATGTGTACTAAACCTCACCTTTTGTGCCTTTGAGTATTCCATGACCCGAATGATCCTTTGAATCTCTTTGAGCTAAGTTTGTGCGCCATCAGGGTCGTACCTACCCTTTAAAGTAGGAGGATGATTCCTATGAAATGTTTCCAAGACACAGGATCCATCATTCCCACCAACATTTGGCTGATTTTGCACAGCCTGAGCAACAGCCTGCAAAGCAGCAACAATCACAACATCGTTTCTTCTAGCCATTTCACAGTTTCACACCATAACTACGAACAATGGTTAGAAGAAACACCAATAATATTCAACTGTCACACCACACTACAGACTCACAACCTGGCTAGACGGACCGACCTGCTTTGATACCACTAATGTAACATATACACCAATCACACAACTCAAACACCATGTTAACAACAATGTAATACAATGAGACCCACTCATGGACTCAATGCATGTGGTACCAATATCACTCTTGAATCCACGTCATCTAGGACCAAAGCCACCAATATCGTGAACAATTTGGTTCACCTCGCTCCATATCCATGCCATCTAAGATCAGAGCCACCAATATCATGAACAATGATGTTCTTATCGCTCCGGATCCATGCCATCTAGGATCAGAGCCCACAATCAGGACTAAAGTTCACAATATGTAAGGCATGCAACACAACATACAACAAAGAAACACACATTAATATCTATATCCATCAACGCGACACTCCATTACATCCACCAACTTTCCATACATACAACATATAATTTATACAGCTCGACAATATCATACATCATCATTGTATGAACACCAAGTTATCGAAATGCATATTTCATAACCAATTCGTCACACAACATCCAACTTATCATGTTATAAGTGCTGAAAACATTTATCATTTTACTCCTTTAAATCCACCAAAACATAGCTCATCGCGTTATCTTTCCAATGCTTTGAATGGCGCATCAAACGGAATCCGAAAACTCAAGTTACGACCTTTACAAAAATCTAGCAGATCTGCTCGCCTTAGGCTCGCTCGACGAAGTTGTCTGCTCTCCTGAGGCTCGTCCGACAACACTGGGGCAACACAACATCCCCCATACATTTTCTTGAAGCACCTCCTTTCTACCCTTTCTTTCGCTTCTTGCCTCGCCCAACGAACTCACGCTCGCCACCCCTTTGTCCGACGGAGCTTGAGTGAAAATTCACCCCATACATTTTCCAGGAGCACCCCAAAATAATATGGACGCTCACCCCTGGCTCGCCCAACACTTCCCCAGGAAAATTGCTTTGCCTGGAACTGCATGTGACTCTCCCGATGATGACGTTGTTACAACAACTTCTTAGTTGCGATTCATGCATCAGTTTAGTTCCAAATTGCATACGATTTCACACCAGAACAGACCCCAATATGCCAAAAATCAACATTTCATCATGCCACAACAACAACAACACATAATCATACATACTATAGGCATCAAATCATATGAGCCACACACTTTAAATTCATCAGTTTCATTACTAATTCATCATGTCATCAAATTATCCTAAAACCCCAAAACAAACCTAAATCTCTACCAATAGTGATAAACAAATTATCCCTACATAATCATCATTATACAAAACTCTTAGAGAATTAAAACCCCACCTTTACCTTAGATTGATGGTTCCTAAGTGTAACACAGTGGGATAATTGACTTGGTGGTTTTGCATTTGACCGCAAAGGTTGCAGTTAGCAAGAGTCGCCACTGACTTTTCTTTTATCCAAAAGGAAAGGCTGAAAAGAACAGGAAAGACCTTTGAGATGTTTTCTTGAGTTCGGGGGGTAGATTATGAAAAGGGAATGTATTAACACCCTTTCCACCCGTAGTTATCTATGGGCTCTTAGTTGCTTTCTAGATCACTTGCTTTTGTTTGAATGTATGCTTGTGGTGTGGGTTTTGAAAGTATTTTGAAAATGTGACTTTGTAATGGCTCTCGTTTCTATAAGAACGCATACAAAGTGTTGTTTTAAAAATAGTTTAAAGAGGTGTTTGTGGAATTTGTTTTTGAAAGTGATTTTGAAAAGATGTCTTTGTAATGGCTCTCGTTTCTATAAGAACGCGTACAAAGTGTTGTCTTTTGAAAATGTTTCAAAATGAGAGTGTGGGTGTATAAAATGTTTTTGTTGTGAGAAAGCGAGCAACTAGGAGCAAATATACCTACTCGAAAGGTCTTAAGTGTTCTTTTCCTCCTCCTTTAGATGTTGCTATCTTACCATTGATTTGGTAAGAAGCCCCATCGTTGGATGTGAAGGGATGGGCGTGGGACGTTTGTATAGCCATAGAAGGCAACCTATGGAACGTTTTAGCAATGTCGTTTAAGGACTAGATCGTTTATCAAAGGCAACATCGAGGGTCATCGAGGGACTATAATCTTTTATCGAGGGTCTTTGATAAAACGCCCATGTTCGAGGGATATGACTATATTTCCGAGGCAAATAGTGGAATTACCCTAAGGGTGCATGTGTGAATGGTGTGTTTGATTTGCATGCATTTTGTCTTTGATTAGGGGTTGTCTACTTATTGTTTTTATCTTACCATACACACCTAATTACTAGCATTTGTATAAAAGTAATAAAAAGTGCAAAAAATAAATCCTACATAATTACAACCATATTGAAGTGCACAGAAATGTAAAGGAAAAAATAAGATAAAAAGAAGTAAAAAAGGGCTCCTTCGATTCAGGCAGGAGCACCCTTCGATTTGCATTCTGTTGGCCTCCTTCGATATGGGGTAGCACCAGTGAGGTCATGGCCTTCGATTGGGGGTTGGCACCAGTGAGGTCCTGTCTTTCGATTGTCCTAGAAGTCAGTGTATGGCGAAGCCTTCTGGTTCTGCCTTGTTGCCTTCTTTGACTGGAGGTTGAAAGCAGTAAGGGAATGCCTTTCGACTAAGCCTGGAATCAGTGAAGGCAAGCTTTTCGTCTGGGCCTGGAAGTAAACATGGTTTTCCTCCTAGTTGTCTCTTTCGTTTGACCTGGAGAAAGAGGGTAGAAGCCAGAAGCTTCGTTTCCTATTAAATGGCAACATGGCCTGAGGCCATGCTAGTATTTGTCTTGTAAACAGTTTAATAGTTAAAGCAAGTTCAGGTAAACAGAAAGCAAAACAAAAGGGTTAGCTCTGAAAAATATGTTAAAAGGGTGGAAACGAAAGGAACAATGGTATGTACATGTTTCAAACGAAAGGGAAAATTATTATGCCATGAAACGAAAAGTTCAAGGGTAAGAATAACTTACCTTGCTTCAGGCCTTGAATGGATGTGGGACCTTGAGTGGAGGCCCGGGATGCTAGATTCGAAAGAGGGGGTCAACAACTGTGCTTGGAACGCTGGATTCAAAGGAAGAGAAAAAGCAAGTGTGATGCTTCTTTGATTTGAAGGAGACTGAAGTGTGGTTGTTCTTCAGAATCAAAGGAGATGAATGTGATTCTGGGTTTTTTTTGTGATTTCTCAAGTGTTGATGAACTTGAGAGTTTTGTTGTGTTTGAGAAAATTTGGGGGATTCGTTCCTCTGGTCCAAAGATCCTCCCTCAACTTTGCAAATGTTCCTCTATTTATAGAGAAAATAATGGACATGTTTGAAGTAGCCAGCCTTGCAAAACAATAAAATAATAGGTAACGTGAAAGGTACAAGTGGGGGGCCTGTTGGAAGTTGATTAGACTTGTGCCTCTGGCCCTGCTTTTTGTTCAAACGAAATTATGGTGGAAAGTTGCTTTTATGATAAAAGTACTTTCTATGAAAATAAAGGGTATGTAGCCTTTAACCAAGGATAGTATTATCCAAAAGACAAAGTTTAAAACCCTTTTACAAGACTCTGATTATGTAAAGATTCGGAAGCAACATAGCCTGGAAAATGAGATTTGGTCTTGAGTCGAATGCAAGAATGAGATTGAAGCGCACTTGTTCGAAGGAAGCCTTTTCCTCAGTTGAAGCTTGTGGTCGAAACAAGCTTACTCGAAGGAAGTTAATGCCCAGTCGAAGCTTGGATCGAAACAAACATAAAGGGAGTCATTGCCTTTCAGCGTGAGGGAAGTTTCTGGCTTCTGAATCGAAGGGTGTTCCTTCAAGGGAAGCAAGAACTTAGTCAAATATTGTATGAAGATATCTCTTGGCTCAAACGAAACTTGTGAGAGGCAAAGTCTGCAAGAGGCCCTTGGTGCAAGTGGATTTGAAGGAGGTCTCAAATCCAAACGAAGGATGTACCTAAACTTGCATTCAAATGAGGCTTTAAGTTCAAAATGAAGGACATTCCCAAGTTGCATTCGAAGGAGGCTTTAAGTTCAAAATGAAGGACATACCCAAGTTTCATTAGAATGAGGCTCTTGCTCAAAACGAAGGATGTAATCCAAGTTGCATTCAAATGAAGCTCTTGCTCAACTGAAGTTTGCACGCAGAAGGTGAGTTCCCAAACGAAGACTTGCATGCAAGCACTTGCATCCAAACGAAGACTTTGCCTTGATGGGGGTACATGTGGCCAGTAGGTCATGGCCTTCGATTACAAGCATGCAGGCAGAATACTTGTCCAATCGAAAGGCTTTCTCTGCATGGGACACTTGTGGCAGCAAAAATTGGTTTTCAAAGAAAGCATGCAGGCAGCAAAAGACACAAATGAAGCCTGTAATAAGAAGTCACATGCCCAGGCAAAACAGGCACGCTAGCAGCCATTTTGAGCAATCGAAGGAGGCCAAGAGTCAATCGAAGGGTGCTGAATCGAAGGAGACCTATTTTCCTCCAAATTTGTCAAAATGTTATTTTTATTTGTTTTCTCCCTTTTTTACAGTTTCCTTTTAATTTTGGTATTGGAATCCCAATGCACTTGTTCAAGCTTGAACCTTGAAAATCCTTGTAAGAAAAGCCTTGAGAATTGAGAGGGAAAATTTTGGGGTACAACAGTTGCCCCTGTTCGATCTTCTTACACCTGAAGAGTTAGATGGGTAAATCTGCCATTCGTGACTTGAAGGTGAAAGATGATTGAACACTAGAGTGCCCAGAAATTTGTACTCGATGATGTTGTGGTTGATTGTGTAGGGAATGGGCTTAAAGATGCCATTTGGAGAAATGATGGATAGTTGTTGGAGATGGGCTTATAGATGCCATCCGAAGGTGATTGTTGAAAGAAATTAGACTAAGTCAAAACTTGACTTCAACTGGAAAAGAATCAGAATAAATCTTGGAGTGATTTATCTGAACCAGAGGAAATGTCTACCAGAAAGAATCAGGATAAACCATTGAGAGATTTAAACTGAAATGGCAGAGGTCTGGAAAGAATCAGAACAAATCTTGGGGCGATTTATCTGAACCAGAGAAAGATGTATGCGGGAAAGAATCAGAGTAAACTGTTGAGAGATTTAAACTGAACTAGTAGTGGTCTGGAAAAGAATCAGAATAAATCTTGGTGTAACTTATCTGAATCAGAGAAAACGTCTACGAAAAGAATCAGGATAAATCATTGAGAGATTTAAACTGAACCAATAGGGGTCTTGAATTTTCTTTAACTGGAAAGAATCAGAATAAATCTTGGAGCGACTTATCTGAACCAGAGAAAGTGTCTACATGAAAGAATCAGGATAAACCATTGAGAGATTTAAACTGAACTAGTAGAGGTATGGAATGAATCGAATAAGTCTTGGAGCGATTTATCTGAATCAGAGAAAATGTCTACGGGAAAGAATCAGGATAAACCATTGAGAGATTTAAACTGAACCAGTAGAGGTCTTGGATTTTCTTTGACTGGAAAGAATCAGAATAAATCTTGGAGCGATTTATCTGAACCAGAGAAAATGTCTACGGGAAAGAATCAGGATAAACCATTGAGATATTTAAACTGAACCAGTAGAGATCTGGAAAGAATCAGAATAAATCTTGGAACGATTTATCTGAACCAGAGAAAACGTCTGCGGGAAAGAATCAGGATAAACCGTTGAGAGATTTAAACTGAACTAGCAGAGGTCTTGAATTTTCTTTAACTGGAAAGAATCAGAATAAATCTTGGAGCGATTTATCTGAACCAGAGAAAGTGTACCGGAAAGAAGGTCTAGAAAGAATCAGAATAAATCTTGGAGCGATTTATCTGAACCAAAGAAAATGTCTGCAGGAAATAATCAGGATAAACCATTGAGAGATTTAAACTGAACTAACAGAGGTTTTAAATTTTATTTAACTGGAAAGAATCAGAATAAATCTTGGAGCGATTCATCTGAACTAGACGAAAGTCTCGGAATATCTTTAACTGGAATAAGAAATCAGGGAGATCTTAGTGTCGATCTAACTGAACCAGAGAAGGTCTTGGATTAACTTTGACTGGATAAAAATCAGAAAAATTTTAGGATCGATTTAACTGAACCAGACAAAAGTTTTGGGACATCTTCAACTAGAATAAGAATAGAGAGATCTTAGTGTCGATCCGACTGAACCATAGAAGGTCTTGAATTAGCTTTGACTGGATAAGAATAAGAAAAATCTTAGGATCGATTTAACTGAAGCAGACGAAAGTCTTGGAATATCTTCAACTGGAATAAGAATTAGAGAGATCTTAGTGTCAGTCTGACTGAACCAGAGAAGGTCTTGGATTATCTTTGACTGGATAAGAATCAGAAAAATCTTGGGATCAATTTAACTGAACCAGACAAAAGTCTTGGAATATCTTCAACTGGAATAAGAATCAGAGAGATCTTAGTGTCGATCTGACTGAACTAGAGAAGGTCTTGGATTAGCTTTGACCGGATAAGAATCAGAAAAATCTTAGGATCGATTTAACTGAACCAGACAAAAGTCTTGGAACATCTTCAACTGGAATAAGAATCAGAGAGATCTTAGTGTCGATCTGACTGAACATAGAAGGTCTTGAATTAACTTTGACTGGATAAGAATCAGAAAAATCTTAGGATCGATTTAACTGAACCAGACAAAAGTCTTGGGAAATCTTCAACTGGAATAAGAATCAGAGAGATCTTAGTGTCGATCTGACTGAACCAGAGAAGGTCTTGAATTAAGTTTGACTGGATAAGAATCAGAAAAATCTTAGGATCAATTTAACTGAACCAGACAAAAGTCTTGGGACATCTTCAACTGGAATAAGAATCAGAGAGATCTTAGTGTCGATCTGACTGAACTAGAGAAGGTCTTGAATTAACTTTGACTGGATAAGAATCAGGAAAATCTTAGGATCGATTTAACTGAACCAGACGAAAGTCTTGGAATATCTTCAACTGGAATAAGAATCAGAGAGATCTTAGTGTCCACCTGACTAAACTGGAGAAGGTCTTGAATTAACTTTGACTGGATAAGAATCAGAAAAATATTAGGATCGATTTAACTAAACCAGACAAAAGTCTTGGAATATCTTCAACTGGAATAAGAATAAGAGAGATCTTAGTGTCGATCTGACTGAACCAGAGAAGGTGTCTGCAGGAAAGAATTAGCATAAACCGTTGAGAGATTTAAACTGAACCGACAGAGATCTTTTTTGATAATGATGTGTGATGAAGGAATCTGAGACGATTGTTACTCCAAAAATATGATGAAGGAATCTTGGACGATTGTTACTCCAAAAATATGATGAAGGAATCTTGGACGATTGCTACTCCAAAAAGATGATGATCTTTGTCTGTTGATTGATCTTTTCTGAAAAGGTACAAAGTTAGTTGTATGCAATGTCATGATGTATGCATTGTGTAATGATGTTCTCAAAATAAATGAGATTTGTGTTATATGTATTTTGTATGCATATGCTAGGATGTATGAAGTGTGAAATATTATTGAAGTGTATCTTTGTCTGGGAAAATAAATCCTTGATAAATGCTGGGGGATCATTAAATCTCGGACTGTTGTCGAAGAGTAGGTGCGTCTTCAATTTTTGCTTAGAATGTTTCTACTGGTGATTCATGTTTTGTTGTTTGAGGAGAGCTCCGCTGAGGAATATTGAAAACTCTGGAGAGTTTTGATCCTTGCTTGGGGAAAAAGAATTCAGGAGTCTCAGTTGTTCGTTGCTCTACTGGGGAGTCGAAGTTGAACTGATATCTGGTCGGGTCCAGGCTTCATAGTAACTTGTTGGGGATTGTAGAGTAGTCTATTGGGGAAAGGGAGTTGTGGTCCTTTGATTTGTAGTAGTCGGAGAGGAAAACTCAAACTGGGGAATCTGTAGTTTGTTGGGGAAATAAACCCTGTTGTCGGTCTGTTGGAGAGGTGTCTTCTTCACTGGGGAAAATCCTCGAGTGTTCTTGAGGTCGACTCAGTTGGTGAAAAGTTTTCAGAGATTGAAATTCTGGCTGGGGGTCATCCTATGAGAGGGATTTTGGGGAGATTT